>NQII01002066.1:225593-261267 GCA_002778355.1 Clitarchus hookeri
AAAAAAAAAGTAATAGTAATAAATAATTGTGGACACAACAGAAAAATGTGGAGGAACCTCGATACATTGTTCCCTTATCCAAGTTTATTTTACAGGTTTCCTAGAAACTTTCTTTCTAAATTGGTTATAAATGCCAGCCAGCATAATCATTTTTCATATATATTTTTAATGAATTTGGTATGCATGTATTTTTTTTTTTTGGATTGTTGTTGAGGGCTGTTATCCTGTTATCCAGAATTATGTTAGGCAATGTCATAGCAGTTAACATATTTATCACGCACAGGAGTTCGGCAGCATCAAATGGGACTGGATGTATGAAGTATGGTAGTTTTTATAAAGTTTGTAGGTATCTAAATGTATAAAGATTACTTTCTTGCAGATTTTGATATTTTAATATTTCAGTTTTCAGCAGTACAAGATTAGGATATGTTTTATTCCATTGCTCAGTGTCTAGTAGGCATACATTTTATTTGGCAGTATCAGTACAAATGAGTTGAATATACGTGAAAACTGTAGGACACTATAAATTAATATATATTTTTTTTAATCCTTCGACTTTGATTTTTTTTTTAATACATTTGCACGATGTAAGCTTCGCTTCGCATTTAAAAAAAGACCTTCGCACATGCCTAAAAGTGACTAATTAAATTTTAGAAAAAGCATGTCTCTTGAAAGGATGCGGTGTTAGTATGATTAATTTAGAAGTGTCTCTGCAGCAATTAAAGCAATACAAAATACTGCTAAATTACAACTTATCAGCAGCTTGTATCTGCTCGTATAGCAGCATAGGACATAAGTTTGATGATTGCTATACTGATGATATGAACCACCATTTGTGGCGTAAATTCCAACACGTCCATATTAGCAGATGAATTCCAAGTTAATTATCCAATCAGGTGTGTGTATATTTAACAGTAACATGGTTTTCATAATACTAAATATGTTTCTTGAACCAGAATTGATTTTAACTTTTTATTACAGCTGAATATTTTTTTTAATTTTCCTTGTAGATATTTATTTTATTGTTTCAAAATTTTTTTAATCAACAACATAACAAAAGACTAATTTCTCGAGTCAAAATGAAATAGGCTTCATACTAAGAGGAAAGAAAAAAAAAATCTAAACTAAAATTTTAATTACATGCAGCGGCTAGTAATGCTATTCAAACACTTTGCTTATGTTTTGATGTAATTTTAACGAGACAAAGTTTGCTAAACTTTCATCTGCACATAAGAATGCCTAATAAAAAAAATATAAGTCAATTTCTTACATAACACTAACCTTATATAATGGTTTGATTATCTGTAACAGCATTACAACACACCTTAATAATCCAAAGTTAGAAACAAATAGTTACTATGAACGTAGTCAAAATACATGCAGACGTTTGTAAGTATTTGTTTGAATGTGAAATAATGACCACGTCTTGTCTGCAAATACCTTTTTATAAAAATTGTTATAGAATGTGTTGTAATCGAACAATGTAAACCAGGCAGGTTTCATTATCTATTCATTTGATAATAACAACAGATTTTTGTACTTAAAAATACAGATTACAATTTTTTANAGGCAGGTTTCATTATCTATTCATTTGATAATAACAACAGATTTTTGTACTTAAAAATACAGATTACAATTTTTTATTTTCAGATTGCTAACAAAACGTAAGCAAGTTAATTAATTATTAGAATACAAAGATAGTGGTTTGGAAAAAAAAAACACAGTTCTCCAAAAGATGCTACGATCATTACCAAATTTTGTAAACGGATCAATTTTCGCTAGGTTGTGCGGACAATCTTAAACTGAACATAGGGGCACTGTTATAGGCAAGAACAGAATGCGCAACAAAATGTACAAAAATGGAATTGCTCAGAGTAAAAAAAAAATCTGGCAATCCTAATCAACAACTTGAATAAAATGAATCAAACCTCCTGTACGTTTGACAGCATGATTCTGGGTACAATGAATACTGTCAAGTATTTTAGAGATTGACTGAAAACTTAAGATTTTTTTCTTTCCTGGATGGTCACATCTGCAAAAATATCAAGAATTTTCATGAGACCACTACACAATTTACCTACTGACTGGCTTTTGAAAAGCGTAGGTGTAAACTGGCTCGTCACAAATTCAATTGGTACAGTCAGGGAATATGCCTCGGAGGAAATATATTGAGAGTGGATGGCGCAGGTGGAAAAAAACGGAGGGGAAAAAGATATACTGAGATTGTTAGTCTAATTGGTAGTGTAAGGCATGTGTGCGCGCGCGCGCGTGTGTACAAAGAGAAAGAAAACAAAAGGGTAAAGAGTAATGACAACATTGAAAGATTGCTGAAAGCTAGGGAGACACGTTACCAGCACCATGGTTGCGGAAACTCCCCTTGGAAATGTCTCTTCGTACATTGACACAGGCGAGGGAACAAATGGCACATCTTGAACCAAGCAGACGTCTCTGGAAGCAAGTGATGTTACTGGCAATCCACAATTTGCAACTTAGGACTAACTATTCTACAAGCAAACAAAACCCTGTTTTTATCTAAGTTTTAATGTTATATTTCCCTCACTCAAATTTTATTATTAATTTTACAAATGACTTAAACGGTGTTTTATTTATTATCGCTGTTAACACGTTAGGAACGTGTTTAACAGCAAAGAAATATGAAAATAATAAAGATAGAAGGTATCCTTTTCAAGTTGTGTGTGTGTGTCGAGGAGCTAAAATTGTACCCGTTGCAACAATCTGTTGTGTGCAGTTGGTACATTACGGTATTGTTGATAATGTTAAAGCTGTAAGTAAATTGGGTGGTTATTTTCTTTTCCATTTTCAATTCTGCTAGCTATCATCTGCAAGTGAAGATAAATAACACTTCTGAGTCAAAGTCCACCTCATCTTTTTAATTAATTAAATTTTTTTCCAATTCAACCACATGCTTAAATATTCAGATTTATTACAACCAGCTAAAACAGTCCATAAAGAGTTCTGGGAGGAGACTTTATGCAAGCACAGTGTATAAGTCTTTTTGTAAGAAAAAAAAAAAAGCACACAGATGCGTGTACATAATTGTAGTATCATTTATATTAAATTTCCAATTGGGTTGGTGTAAAAACCCTTTTCTATTTCTGTATACGGTCGCAAGTACTATACTGCTTCGTCAAGTCATACTAGCAACTGTTCCACAAGGTGGTTCGTGCAATGAAATATGATGTTTTCAGTAGACTGTACTTTTATGAGCTATGCAGCCCATCATTACTGTCTCACTTGAGAACGTACTCTGCCCCCACGCTACAACTTCTTCCTCCCCTCCTCCCTCTAATAAAGTGTGAGAACTACATTTTCTTGGTCATCATATCTTTTATTTGTGTTTTTGGGTGTTGTAAACATTTAATCCTTTTGAGTCCGTTATCGATAAACAAGTACGCAGCAAAATATTTCTCATTTGCAACTGAAACATCAAATTACTGTTGGAATGAAATGGTTAAAACACGCATGCATGATATGGCACAAGAATTTTTGCAGATATCAAACATACCTCCCTCAAGTATTTATAAAAAAAAAAGATGGCAGGAAGCGAAGACTGCCGTCACCTTTCATAGCCGACGACATCTGCGATCATCTTCCAGGCCTTGATCAGGTTGTCGGAGAAGTTGTCGGCCTTGATCTCGGAGCTGCGAGACGGCACCTGGCAGATGGGGCAGGTGTTGCCCTGACCCTCGCTGCACGGCTTACACAGCAGGTGACTGCACATCTGGTACTTGACCGGCACGTCCATCATCGTCCTGCTGCGAACATACATTGAACATGACTCAGGGCTGACTCTCGTCTCACGCGCACGCCCCAAACAGCGCTTTGTGATGTCCCAGCAGTTGTCAATTGTAATGTCGATATCACGTGGTAAGACACATCTGCCATTTTTATATTAAAAAAAAAAATTATCATCCGTGCTTCAATACATCGAAACACAATCAGAGAAAGTTTAATAGGATTACAATGCAAGTATTTATGCTAAAAGTTATCCAAACCATAAGTTAAAGCCATATAACTTCTGACAAGTCTGCTGGCAATATATTTATTCAATGTTGAGACTCCAGAACTGGTAGCTGCACAGTTGCTCCCTCTCTGGCTACAACCAGCAAGCCACTCAGCCGGCAGCTATACGTGGCAAAACCACGGCAATATCCCTTTGATCTCAGTGTACCAACAGCTAACAGCTCAGATGCTTTCCAAAACATCTATAGAGCATGTCTGCTGGCACTGGAGTGCTTCATCTGGCTGGCACACTAAATGCTTTGCAGAGGCTTGGGTAGAAAACACATGATAAACAACTGCTGAATATTTTGTAGAGGTGTCTTTCTGTAGAGGTGTCTGGTATCTAAACACAAAAAGCAATTAAGCATTTTGCGCCCGGCAATTAAGAAATGTTTTGTGCCCAAAGACAAATATCACGTTTCCATTTTAACTCCGAGAATAAATTTTCCAGGCATGAAAATGGCCAAAATGGATGTATTCATAATTAGTTTTAGCTGCTAAAATTTTCTATACAGAAGATTAAGAATTTTCTTTCTTAGTGTGCCATAAAAATATAGGGCCAACGCTTAACGTCAGACAGAAAGACTGCATGCCAGTTGAGCACCTTGTGCGTAGAGGCGATGAGGCAAGTGGAGAGTGAGCAAGAGTCAACATTAGAACTCATGTGCTTCAAGGCCTCTTAACATGCAAAATAGCTACAGGCAGGCACAATCCTTAGCAAAGATAAACTGTTTATGGTCAATTGAGCAAGCCCTGCTCGCAATCTGATTTCTGTCAGTTTTGTATCCTTCCATCACAATGTGAGTGTCGTCATACTTTTACACAAATCTACATACAAGCAAGGCTATCTTGCCTAGTTGGGGCATGAAAAAATCTTTGGTATGGGATTTTGACTTACCTCGCTTCAAGATGGTGGGCTGTCTAATGCCCCTGCTGACCATGGCATCAGCCAGGTCTGTGGCACGACAGATTAGCAGAGCAGAGCAACTAGTGCCCGCCCCCTTCACCCGTCATGTGTCAGTGTGAAATGAGTTACGCTACCTAGGGTAATTATTAAGTTTAGGGGCTTTTCTGAAAAACACAAAAAAAAATTCAAAATTATGATATATTTATACTCTACTAATCACGTAGAATACTAGGGGCGTAGCTTTAAAATAAGTACAACATATTTAAAAAAATTGAACAAAATTGAGAAATGAACGGTATAGCCAGTTTCTTTACGTTTCTGAACGAAACGTCCTAGACCAACAAAAGTTGCATTAATGGGTTCTGCACAGCTTACCTTGTTCATATTCAAGACGCCGTAATGTTAAAATAAGTAAAACATATTAAAAAAACTTGCAAAATATGTTTGTTTACATCTATTAACGTCAGAGGAATTATACCAGCCCCCTACCTAGGTGAGTCAATTTACATTCTTTTGGTGTGTTTTACGGTTCCTTTAAATCCCTACAATCCAACATCCTAGGTTAGTGTAAAACCCTACAATCCTAGGTTAGTTTAAAAATGTAAAATAGTGATTCACCCATCGTGGGGTTAGGTTCTGTTAGGTTAGGTGGGCACATATTACGAAATTAGTCGGACGTTAATGCCCCTAGTATATTCGTGTTCTGCATCATTAGTAGAGTAGAAATATATCATAATTTTGAATTTTTATTGTGTTTTTCAGAAAAGCCCCTAAACTTAATAATTACCTATCTCAATAAAAAATTTTCAAAGCAGAATTTTTTTTCTTGCAATTACAGAAAAAAAGTTAAAAGAAATATGTATTAACTTTGTTAACATGTACTTGCTGCCGAAATAGTCCTAATAAAAAAAATTGAACGAGCAACTGAGGTTTGAACCCACAGTTCACAATCACAAAGCAAGAACCTTATCCTCTGCTCTACACAGTCATACACACTTCTGATTTAAATTAAAATATTAGTGAACATTAAATTGTAGATAAAATATTGAATAAGTTGCAAGTTAAGGGAAATTTTGTCATTAGGAATAGGAAAAATCTGTGTTTTAATTGATTGAAGCTACTTTCAATGTGCGTGTATAATCTCAAATGTGACTTTCCTTTCATAGTAAAGCTTTTATTTGAGACGACAATCTGCAATGTGCATGACACCTGGCAAGTGTACTTCCTTCAATGATCCCTCGACTAAAGTTAATTCCACTCTAGTCTGGGTTTATGATTACGATAAGTCAGTCCAACCTTAGTCCAGACTAGCATAAGACCAACTCCGAGGAAGATGATCTTTGGATCATCCTTAGACTAAGATCTGACTATGAATAGGGCCCATTACTGCTATGACAATTTATCAATATATAAACAATGTTATGGGTTGGGTTGGGTTAGCTTAGGTTCAAACAATGCCATTTCAAGCACCTCAGAGGTTATTGTTTATAAGATGATACTTTTTGGAGTTAAGAGTTGTTTATAGTGTAGTATTTAAAAGTATGTGTTTGCTCTAATAGATGCCACTTCATTATAATGAAGATCCTAAGAAAGTCAGTAATTCATAGGAACATAATAAATAATAATACATTATTATATACACTTCACTACATCGCCAAACCATGGCTGAGATGACAACAAAGGTTAAGCACGTATTCGTGAAGTGATGCGAACATCAACCAATACGAATAATGCTATAGACAAGTCAATAGCGACTTACATTATTAAACAGACAACACGAGATGTGAAGTTGCTAAACTGTATAGACAAATTCCCTTACAAAGAACGGAGGAGTATTGGGTTTCTTACCATTTCTTGCAGCATAAAATACCTTCTACGGCTGCTAACGCCTTCTTCGTATGCGTGAAAGTAAACATATCTCCAGACATTTTAAAAGAAAAAATAACCCAAGTTCCGTTTTCATTTAACGTCAATTCGAGTTTTGGAGGGAACAAAGATTATTCTTTTTCTTTATTAAAAAAAGAGATTTTGTATAATCGTATTAATTTATCGATTCATAAAAAATAAAGTAATTGATTAAATTCAAATTGGTAAAAGTATTTTATTTATTTAATAATACTTGCAACTTAAAAATTAAGATATATTTATTTATGGTGGTAATGTGGAGAAGAGAAAAGCCCACGGTCAAAACATAAAGTACGAGACAGAAAAATAAAAGGTAATATCCACTAAAAACCGAACAAGGAAAAATACCAGACGGGATCACAACAAATACTATTCTTCTCGGTAGAGGCCCATCAACCATGGAGGGAAAGCAAAGAAGGTAGGAGAGGCCTGGTCACCTAGGACATCTAACAGGACACCAAACTCTCAAAATCAGATATTAATATCGTGCTCAAGTAAAAGCCGAGCGAGAACATCACAAACTACCCGAGGGTCATGTAAAATTACCGAAGGGTAAGAGACAGGAAACCCCACAGGAAACCATTGAAGAGCAGCATACAATGGGCTTCGATCGCCGCCATTGGAACATTGAAAAAAGAGATGGGTCAAATCTGCGCTAGAGACGCCGCACATACAGGAGGGATTAGGGACACTATGAAGTTATACAAATGAGACTGGGATGCATTATTACCTGAAAGGAGACGAAAAGAAGTTACTGCTAAATTATGGGAACTGCAATGATGATAACCTTGCCGAGAATATGTAGGAAATAAACAAGCATATAAAGTATTAGAAACCGAAGTATAATTTTCCTACGTCTGCATCCAACGTAGGGAAATTTCACCATTTAATATGGGATATAAAACCGAAAATGAAAGTAGGGCCTTCGAGACATCCTGTAAAACACTCAATTTCGCAATTTTATCCACCATCTCATTCGCTGAATCCCTACATGCCACGCTATCTACAAGAAGAAGACAGTAACATTTAGTTTATCCAAAAGAACACACTGTTCCTGTATGAGCCAAATAAGCACCTGCTTATGGGAGATAGAAGAAGAAAATGCTGTAAATAAACTACGTGAATCCAATATAATCAGAGGATTTAAGACCTTGAAATCGTAAACACAACGTAAAGCCATATACACTGCAAAAGATTCAGCATAATAAATTGTGACAGTGGAAGGGAGCTTAAAGAGTCCAGAACATTTATGTGAAGAATCAAAATAAGCAGATCCAACACCTTCGACAGTTTTTGAGTACTCAGTGTAAATCTAAGTAGTCAGGATATCCAGCGAAAGTAGCCTTAAATTCTTGTTGAATGACAATGGGAGAAACAGATCTAGTAGGATATATAAAGAGAGAACAAGGAAAGCGAAACGAAACCTCATACTGCAAACTGTGTAACAATCTAGGTGGAGGGCGAACAAAACGTGCAATCGTTAATAATACTTTCGGAAGAACGTAACCAAGGTTGTCATCCGCTTGTGAAAAACTCCTTACGAGAGAACTAAGAGTACAGGTCCAATGTTTACCATGCTACAGCCTATAACGGTCGGACAAGGACATAAGGTAAGGTTCCATATGCAAGGCCATATTGGGAGTAGAAGAGAAAGCACCAAGAATAAGTCTGAGGAAAACGTTCTGTATACTCTCCAATTTGTTCACCAAAAAGAGTAGCAGCCGCCCAGCAATTGGAATACCATAATATAAAACATACTGGATGGTAGAGACATAAAAAGAACAAAATAGCAAAAAAGCTAGAACCCTAATGGTAATGGGCAAGAGTCTTTAAAATGTTAATTCTTTTGCAGCATTTAGTAATAGTGCAATCAACATGGGTAGTCAATCCATAACAAGCCTCTAAAAAGAAACCCGAATACCTTACCTTTGTCACACAGGGAAGAAGAAAACCTCTGATGGTTGGAGAAGGTGGTGGCGACGGGGACCGTTTACGCGTGAAATACAGGCTGTGGCTCTTATCCACAGAAAGATTAAAACCATGTTCATCCACCAAAATTATAAAGAATCAAGGGCCGTAGTCAAGGAAGTACAAGGTTTGTCATAGGAAATACATTCAACCCAAATCACAATGTCATCAGCATATTGAATAGAACGAGCGCCGAAAGACCAGGTGAATTATGATTTCTTGGATATATAAGATAAACACGTGCTACCTTAAACCAAACCATTGGACACCTGACGAACAAAATCTGCTCCAACAGGAACTCTAGGCATATAACGACAGATGCAAAACAAAGAATGTATACATCGTATGAGAGTCTATGATAAACCAAGTTTATACATTTTACCATATAGGAGTTTAAGATTGGCATTATCAATAGACGGTTCCAAGTCTAAAAACACGGTACCCAATACATTCCCGTGAGTGTAGGCGTCCCGAATAAATGGGAAACAACACAACAACAACATCCTGGGTGCAAATACCAGAACCAAAACCAAGTTGTTCTGGACGATGTAAACAATGATATTCTAACCACCAATTAAGCCTGTGTTTGACCAATCTCTCAAAAAGTTTCTCCAAACAAGGACACGGTGCAATCGGACGATAAGACTCTTCTGATAGAGAAGATTTACCTGGTTTCAAAATCGGGACTATTTCAAAATCCCTCCACACATCAGGGATACAACCATAACATAACACCTTATCATAGAATTGAGCTAACCACACTAGACTAGTGCGAGGGAGATGCTTAAGGAGACCATAAGAGATGTAATCCAAACCAGATGTAGCTTTACCTGTGGTGTACAAACAATGGCTTAATTCCTCAACTGTAAATGCCCAGTAAAACACATGATGTTCACATGAAGCCTCATGAGAAACAACTAAAAGATCATAAAAAGTAGTATCCTCCGGGATGGTATCAGGGGCAATGCGATCCATAAAAATATGGACAATTGAGAGGGGGGAATGCTACGACCTCTGTTCCTCTTTACTAGCGAAGAAGGCTTTAAATGTACCCCATAATATACGAGAGGAAGTAGTACGAGAAGGAGAAACACAATAAGTATTCCAGCTAGCCTTTTTACGTTCAGACCACAACTTCCGCATATGTGCTTGGCATTACTTAAAATGTAAAAATTCGGCCAATATAGCATGAAGTTTATATTGGTGAAGAGTATTCAAACGACGATGATTAACCTCGTCCATCCCACCATGGGAAACCATGTTTCCGACCACAAATATGAAAGGGCGAAAAGGCATATAACTTTTAATAGATTCCAAAAGGGGGGCATAGAAGAATTCATTAATCACATTAATTTTAAAAGCTGTGGTAGGAGGGAAATGTGTAGTTGCTTCCGAAATTAAGGAAAAAAATTTGCACCGATCAGCCTGATTATTTAACAATAGGTATCGACAAAACTTCGGGGAAGGATACAGATGAATTAGCGAAAAAGTAAGGATAATAGGAAAGTGATCACTACCCCAGATATCATTATGTACCGACCAGGTTAAGCAGCCGGACAGGCTGGCAGAAACAAAAGTTAAATCAATTACAAATGATCGGGAATGTGGAGCCCTGAGACATGTAGTTTGTGTGCCATTCTGTAGAGTAAAAGATGATGTAAGTAAAAATTTTGCGAATGGCAACCAGAAACATCCTCGAAGGGATTACCCCACATGCAAGGTGGCAATTATAATCGCTACTCACAAGTGCAGGTTGTGGAAATTGGGAAAAGAAAGAGGCCCAATCGTGCTTTGAACATCGAAATTTAGGATGGACATAGACCGAGACGATAGTGATACGGAAGCAGTCTAGAGACGACCGAATCGCCAATGCATCAATGCTGTGGAAACTGTCAGTATAAGTAATGTTAAAATCCTAACCAGTATGAATATCCCATAAATAAATTGTCATCCCTCTGTCATCCTTTGGGTAGACGAAAGATCGAAAGGATCTTATATAAAGAGAGTGGGTGCGTAAAATGCGAATTTCTGTCAGGATAACATCTGTGGTATGGGCATCTAAATAATTAAGGAGGGTATTTCTATTAGACAGGAGAGATATAGCATTCCACTGTATGGTGCAAAACGTGCAGGAAACAAGGGTATAATCCATTCACGGGATCTTCGAAACTTTTGAAAAGAACCTTTGAAAAATCACCCTAGGAGTTACATGTTCAATTGGTTATAAAAAAATTGTATATGGAAAAAGGTTTTGTCTTGCTTTTAGCACTGAAGCACTATATAAATTGGTTGTTTTAAGTTTTAAGTATATTTTTTCAATAAATTATAATAATTTGTTAAAAGTCCGTACGAATTAACAACGGATTTTGAAGGGACATGTTGGTTATAGCTGAAAAGAAATAGTTCGTAGGTTAAATATTAATATGTATAAATTTAATGCCGTAATTGTAAAGTTAATATTGCTAAACTATATATTTACATTTTTACGTAGCACTCATGGGTAAAGATTTCACTGTTATTAATTGAAATTAAATAAATTTCCGTGTCTGTCCAGCGGACTCATACACTCCATCTTGTCCGTTTGGGCACGTTTTTTTTCAGAAGTATAACCACGCCATATTGGATATTGGAGAAGCTTAATTGTGGTTATAAAACTAACCTAACACATTCTGAATACTTACAAGATAATTCTAAGTTAAGATGTAATTTTAGTATTAGCGTTGTTGTTTCTGCAGTTTATCAAATAAATGTGCAAAATATAGAAAGGCATTGGAATATTTCCGTTACGTAATTCCCCTCGCAATCCTTAACAGAAAAAAATATTTTAAAAGAATGAAAAGGAATCGATTTTTGGTCAATAACTGATAATCGATTACTTTCGAAAGCTTTTTGTGGAACGTAACAGATAGCAGCACATTAGCGTTGGCTCTTGAGTACCAAATGTATCTTCTTTGCACCGCACGTAGTGTTGTTTTGATGTTGTGATATTTATTAATGAAGTGCGACAGTTTCTTGATGAAAAAGCGATGTACCTACACCGCAGGTTTCAAAATGAAAGTGATTTTGTTCGCTGAAGAGTTTGGAAATCGAGCCGCGGGCAGTGAATTAGTAGTAAATGAAACGTTAGTGCGGGGCTGGAGGAATTTTTCTCACATATAAGTCGCACCCCGAGATTTCAATAAAAATTTTTTAATAAAATGTGCGACTTATATGTGATAAAATACAGTACCAGTTATCACAGTGAAATCTTTAACCTGAGTGCTACTTCCAAAAGTTTATTATGTAAAATTTAACTTTTTCCTTACACCAAATATGTAAATAAATCTTAATACAATAAGTAAACTTTAATTAAATTATATAATTAACAGTTCCGATATATACTTCAATCTACCTTTTTGTATGTATTACAATATTTTGCTAAATTGATTAGCATTTTTTAGACATTTGGAGAATTTTATTAAAGTATATGACAGTTAAGATTACATGGCATTGTTTCTCTTCAAAAATAAATTTTGGTAGTTCCCACATGGACACTGTTAACAAAATATTTGACAGTTCCCACATGGCACTGTTTACAAAACGTTTGACAGGTATCACATGGCAATGTTTTGTTTACATACTGCGGAAGGATACATAATCGGCTCCCTCAAAGTAGATATCTAGCAGGGCTTCAGAAAATCTTGAAGTTTGTGAATACATTATAGCAAGAAATAGGAAAAGAAAAGCAGACACACTCACCTCAAAAAGTCACACCCCCTTATAGGAGAATTTAAAAAAAAAAATTTGAACAATACTCTCCCGGTCAAAATTATAAGTCGAGTCTTCTTTTGCTATTGTGAACATATGCTCAGTTGTGTCGATCAAGGATTTCAATTTGTCTTTAATAAGTCTAGGGACCTTGCGCACCTCAGCGGATGGAACCTCATCAGGTAGTGGGGTAGGAACAGGAGAGAGAAAATTGTCGACAGCATCCGGTTTGAATTGAGAATAATAGTCTCTAATATTAAACAAAGGGGTAACAGTGTTAGAAGTCACTGGAGGTAGCACCTTGTAGCAAATGGTATAGCCATAGGACCACACTGTGGCCATTCGGGAGATTCTGTTGGAGACCTGTGTAGCTAGCGAATGTGTGGTCGAGAAGGCCATAAGCAACAACAAGGAAGGAAGAACTGATGTTGTAGGCAGAGGTGTAAATGGAGCTAGTGAGGTGGGAAAGGATATAATTGGATACGAAGGCTGTGGTTGTGGCACCGGAAAGACCCGGAAATAAGGTTTGACATTAGTTTTGGCATCAGCATAATAAAGGTTGTAATATGCCATAACACATTTGACCTCGTGCTCCATCTCTCAAACTGGACATTTTGCCTTATCATTAGCCAGGTGCTGACCAGAACAGTGCCTACAGACAAGTGTATCTGCAGTAGGACAATCTGCTACATCATGAGGTTGACGACAAGCAGGGCAGCGAACACTTTTAGCGCGGCAATGTTTTTGGGCATGTGCGAAGCGGAAACATAGAAAACACTACAACACAGATTGCGCACGAGCATTGACTTTGAAAATCGCTTTGTATATTATGACTTCAGACAGTAAGTGCTGACCTTCAAAGGTTAGGCTAACAAGTCGGTGTGCGACTCGTTCCGATACAGATCCATTAATGACATATTTGGTTAACCTCCCAATGGAAAGAACCTAGTAATCATATTCCAGACCTTCATAAATTTAATCTACAGACATATCGAGAAGGATGCCATACACCAAACCTTGGCGATATACAAGGCTAATAGGTATAGTTACAGACACTTTCAATTTCGTCGGTAAATCTGAACACATAAACAGATTAGCTGCAAGACCAGAAGTAAAAATAATTTTCAATTTAAATGTGCCCACTCGTTGGATATGCAAAATATTTTGGTTGCGATGAAGTTTGCGACCTAAAGAAATGGGGGGTTGATTGGCAATATTTGTGTCTTGCGACTCAACAAAAACAACAAAGGGACCTGGTCTATCCCGAGGATACCATAATTGGAGAGGGTTAACCTCACTCTCAGTATTAAAAGTCATCAATCCCTATGCGATTACTTTTTGCCTGACGACTATCATTATGAGCTTGCCCAACTGATAATTTCCTCTTGTCCAAAGTTTGTTCATCAACATCCATTGCTTACCTGCGATCAATATTTATGGATCACAAAAACCAATTCAACCACATTACCACCACCTAATCCCTGCATGCCACCCACAACAATCCACAAGCCACTCATCACTCCATGACAATTCAGAAAAGAAAAATGAATTAAGATATAAACTGACGCATGCCACGTCCCCAGCTCTTAGTGCGCACGTGTGTATATATATATATATATGTGTGTATATACATATCTGTGTGTGTGCATAATTGGGGGTTTTCCAAAAATTAGGAAAATAATACTTACAAATGTAATATATAGGGTGATTTACTAATAACACTTAATAGGATTTTATTTGGGCTTAAAGTAATTTTCAGCATATACCATGAAATGTGGTAGTGAGAAGGGCTATGAAGATGTGGGTATTTATGTGGTAAAACATGTAAAATTTAAGTCTAATATATTTATATTGGGTCGCCTATATCGTGTTAAAGGCGAGAATACCTTTGGAAACCAAACCTTAATTCAAAAAACGTGATTCAAATGGTATATTCATGCCGACACACTATGGTTATACAGGTATAAACCACTGTTAATCAAGCAGTGTTGGAATACCATTAAATTTTGTTGAATTTATCAAGGCGTACCTTGTCGATATTAACGAGAGGATTCTACTATGTAACATATTAGTAGTAGAAAACATATACATATAGTATATGATACAAAATGAAGTTGATGCAAGACAATGTCCTGCCTCTCAGACCGTTTGCCATGTCACGCATCCTCCGCCACAACTGCACCGCATCAACCAGCACCACTGTGTACCAGTGTGCATGGCGGAATGCCGAAGTACAGTGCAGAGTGGCGTGCCTGAGTACAAGGCAGTGAAATGCAACATCCTAACCCCTCCACGCCCTCCATCAAAAAACCAACGGGGTTCAGGTCTAACGCTGGGTCACAATCCGGGCAGGGTGATGTATGAAAAGTTCGGCACACAAATTTGTAGGGCAAAATGCAAAAGCATTTATTAAATTTTATAAAATACACACTTAATTCCATTAAATCTAAACTAACACGATCGACATCCGCATAGTTTCACCCTCATTTCGTGCCATCAGGGTCAAATTGCAAGTGTTATGTGTTCAGAATGATTTTGTGTATTTTTTTTTTCATGCAAATGTTTGTTTACTGCAAGTTTTAACTATGCAGGAATAGTTCCAGGCAATCCGAGTGCCGCCATAGTCCATGGCCTCGCGCCCTACACATCACTATTGATTGATGTACCCGTTCACGCTGTACCCTGGTAAAATTCGTCACGCTAGTGGAAATGCAAAATTTGATACCGTTTTCGGCTTCCATCGCAAGCGTGCTGGTTACAGCGAGACGAAATGGATCATGATGCACGAACGTGCATTCAGGTTTATTGAATATTTTGTAGTGCATGGTTGATGCGTTAGATGTGCGCACGAGTGTATATTTTAATTAAACAGTACAAGCTTGTTGTGACGAGGTGCAAAACAGGCTTAGGTGGAAGAGAGGGTGAAATGTCCCCCTCCCCATTCTCCGACGGAAGACCATTTTTGCACCTCGTTGTCCTGATATGAATGCTCAGCAGTATACCTTTGCCTTCCGTCTTTACCTTCCGTGCGCAAGGGCGCAACCGCTGTTGAATGGATGTCGAGAGATGGGGCAGTGTGCTCCCTGCGGTCACCCTCGCTCTGCTGACTGCTGCTGGTGCTCCAGTATTGGTGTGGCCAACGGCGCTTGCTTTGTGGTCTCGGGGCAACGATGACAGACTAACAGCCATCACTGCCACTGTCGGTGTTCTCTTATTTATTTCGCACTGACCAGTCGTGTAGCATGTTGTCCGTCGCATCATTATCCCATCCTGACCCTGTTTCTCCTTGAGTGGGTGGGTTACCCTGTGGCGGTTGTGTGTTGTTCGAGTGATCTGGTTACGCTGTTGTCGTCATGGTCGTCCCCAAGTTTTTTCCTTTGCAGCAGTTGCTGTGACACACTCGTAGTTCCTAATGGCTGGGTCGTCGTCCTGCTTGGTGTCGCTCGTTGTTGTTGTTCCCCAGGTGCCATTCTTATGTCGTCCCAATGTATTTTGATCTGTCTGCGTAGCCCTACCTTCACCCAGTAAATTGTGTGGCCCACTCCACCGAAGTGCCAGCCCTGCACAGAAATTCTTGTTGGCAGCCGACTGCGGGTGGTGGAGTACATACACAGTTTGCCCAGGGTGAAGTGTAGTGAGCCCGTGGTCGGAAGTTGGTACTCATTGTACTGTGTATCTCTCCTCGTTTTGTCGTAGTTGCCTGATTATGGCAGCCTGCTGTTGCTGGTGTGTGATGTAATTCTCCACCCGGTTTTCGTCATGGTTCGAGGGACATACGAGAACCGACCAAGCAGCACATTCGCTGGCGACATGCCAGTGGCCACATTAACGTGCCGCTGCAGGCAAAACAAGGTGGCCAGCAGATGTGTCACCCAGTACATGTGATCCGATCCGATTCTAAATCGCAACTGGATTTTCAGATCCTCATTCCATTGATCTGTCGGGTTATCCCTCGTGTGGTACGTGGCAGTAGTGTGATGTTCGACCCTTCGTGAGCTACACAGGCGTGCAATTTCTGGTCTGAGGATTGTGTCATGTTATCAGTAAGCAATGATTTGGGGTATTACCACAGAGGAAACAATTCATTCCGCAATGTTTTCGCGACCATTGTGGCATGGGCCGTGAAGATGGGAAAGGCCTCAATCCCGAGCGATAATTCATCGGGGACGACCAGTATGAAGCGCTTGCCTGTGGGTGTTTGAGGATACAGTCACATTAAATCCAATGCTATGGCCTCGAAGGGAGCTTTTGGCACTCGTGGTTGCTGGTGTTGTACTCCGTCTGCACATCTAGAGTTTTTGCAGTTGCATTTCACGCATTGCAGCACATACATGCAGATATGGAAAGCTACTTCAGGCCAGTAGTATTGTTGCCAGAATTTTTTTCGAGTTTGTTCGGACCTGGGTGTCGCACTAGTTGACCGTCGTCGGCTGTATTGATAACTTCCCCGAATGCCTCTGGTGGTACATACAGTTTCCAATTGGTCATCTGCCCCGGTGCTCTTGTCTCCATTCCCTCTTCGATCACCTGCCAGTGATTGATGGTCTGACCCGTGCATGCCTTGTGGTAGAGTTCTGCTGTATCTTATGTATGTTGTGTGCATTCTACATGGGCATAGACAGCATCTGCTGTGGTGCAGTCCATTGTTGCATCAGCAGGACAGCCTATCTGATATAGTATTGCACCATCGTTATATCTTAGTGAGTTATCATGTGGTATGATGTCTTCCCATTCCCCATCACCGTGGGCAACTACATCGACGCAGGCTGACATGGACAGTACGCCTGCGAGCTGGTTTTCGGTTCTGGGTACATGTTCCGCCCCGAAATCGAACACTTGTAACAGTAGAGACCATCGTATTAACTTACTACGGGCCCCCCCTACAGTTTGTTTATCCACACTAGGCATCGGTTGTCAGTTCTCCGGGTGAAACTTTGGTATTCGAGGTGCCTGCGGTTATGCTTGAGTGCCCATACTATAGTGAAGCAGTCCCACTAATTCACTTCGTATCACCTTTCGGTGGGCCCGAACTTGGCACTCCCGTAGTCGATAACGCTCCTTTCCCAGCGTCATCCAGTTAGAAAAGTACTGCTTCCAACCCCTCCTGGCTGACGTCAGTTTGGAGGTATATGTGTTGCGTAGGGTCAAGGTGGGCTATCGCATAGCACTTGTCGAACTAGTTTTTTACTTCCTCGAATTCTTCTTCAGCTTCGGATGACCACTGAAATAGGCGTTGGGGTGACAATAGTTCTGTGAGCGGAATGGTGATGGTTGCGAATTCTCTTATATACTGTAGACCCAGTTTATTAGTCTGAAAAAATTGCGCAATTGCTACTATGTCTGGTGTGGTCCGTACTATGCTATTATGCGGTGGTGTTCATCACTAGGAGTGCTGCCATCTGTATCGACCAGGTGTCCTAGGAAGTCAATCTGTGTCTCGCCAATGTGACATTTGTGGTTCGCGCACGTAAGACCATTCATTGAAAGTCTTTCCAGGACGATGACTAGATGTAGAGCATTGTTTCTCCCAGGTGCAGAACCAAATAATCATGTAATATACATAAGCTAGGGCAAATTCTTCCACTACGCCATCCAAGATGCGCACAGTCATGCTCTGAAATGTGGCTGGGGCGCATTTGACACCGTAGGGCATGGCACAGAATTGGAATCTTCTGCCATAGAGGGCCATGAACGAAATGTTGTGGTGGTCTGCTCGGCTGACTAGAATCTGCCAGTACCCCGAACATAAGTCTCGTGAGGAAATTATGCTCACATTACCCAAAATAGCCAATAAGTCCCTGATGTTAATGACTGGTGGGGGTGTACTGATGGTCACCTGGTTAAGTGGGCGAAATTCCACGCAGATGTACCAACTTCCATGTTTCTCAGGCGCAAGAACTATCCCAGAGTTGCAAAGGATTTAGGTTGCCTCGATAACTCCATCCCAGATAATTTCGTGTATCCGCTCACGAATAATTATCTTTGGGTATGGCCCATATTCTGTTGGTGCAGAGTAAATGGGTCATTGAGGGTCGTCGTAATGTGGTGTTCTGCGACCATAGTGTGTCACAATGGGTCCGCCATGGCGAACATGTCTTGCCTCTCATCGAGTACATGCTGAATATTGGCATGATGTTCTGAGGGCACTGCGTGGCCCAATTCTGCTAGCAGCATGGGTGCACTCTCTACTTTGTTCTGACTGCCTAGATTATACACTGTCCTCTCTGTGTACCCAAATGTTATCCTATCTCGCACAATCTCCACAATGACATCCTTTTCTACTAGCCAGGGTACCCATAATATGGCACTCTCCAAGAGGTCTTCAAGACTAGGTCCTCGATCTATAGGCTAACGTCCCTAATTTTGACAGTTAGGGTGGTTTTCCCAATTGATTTGACTATGTTGTTTCGGGTGGCTCGTTGGTTGGGTTGGAATTTTTTCCGGTGTGGCCTGATGTTCTCTGCGTGTACCAATCTCTGATGCACAAAGATAAAGGATTCTGCTGTTTCGATTAATGTGGTCGTGGTTTGGTTGTCTCTACTAATAGGAATTTGCACAAGTCTGTTCGTCCCGCTGGACAATTGCCACAGGATTATCTGGTCGTTACATAAGTGGGTTTTTTGTCCAGGTAATGTTTGGTATTGATACTGCTGGTAGGGATGTCATGCAGGCCTATCCTAGCAGTTTCCTGCTGGATGCTGGTTGTAGTTGAGACATTCGTTTCGTCAGTTAAGCTGGTTTCGTTGGCACAGTTGGCAGGGATAGGAGGGAATGAATTTTGTTTTCCCATTTCCGACTTTCGGTTGCACTAGGAACGGATTTATCGAGTCCGCTGGGTTTGTGTCCCTATTGTTCTCGACTTCACTACATAATCTTCAGCTGGTCTACCCTCACCCCCCTCATTTACGCTCATCTTTCTGCTCCCAGAGGTTTGGTATATCTGCTAACTGTGCCTAGTGTACCAACTATTCCTTAACTCCCACAGGTTCAGCTATTCGTTCCACTGAATGGGTTCGAATGCCGCTGTGGTTAGGGGAGTTTTGTTCTGCTTTACTAGCCAACGAACGAACTGTGCTCAAGAAATTGTGTCTCCCGCTATAAATAAGCAGTCGTAAAGTCAGTTCAAACTCTGGTATGACCTGTTCTATAACGATTTTTAAAATGTCTTCAGAAGGAAGCTGTGAGTTGAACCACGAGGCTATCGTTAGTTTCTGATTGACAAACACTTCTAAATCCTCGTCCCCTTGTAATTTTATATGCAAACTACTCTGCATGTGTGAAGTGGTCACTTCATTTGTGTAATGGTAGGTGAATTTACTCAAAAATTCCTCCCAAGTGTGGTTATAGGTTATTACACCACCCCACCATTTACTGACATTCCCCGCTAAGTGGTTCCCCACACATACTGCCCAGTCCTCCGCACTTATCCTATATATTGTGAGTCTGGTTTTGTAGTCCTGGATGAATGCCTGCGGATCCTCGTTGTTCTGTCCAGGGAAGTTGAGCAGTGCTTGGATGTGCGCTGGTATGGAGTCTCGACGTTTACTGTTCTTGGGTTCAATGACGGGCATGGTCGTTTCCGGTCACAGCATGGCTGTCCACAGCCCGATCGTGGGTTTTGTTATCATGGCAATGTAGTCGTTGCCCTGTAATGGGTTCGCATATGTCGCATTCGTGGCTTGGAGTGTGTACTCACTTGGTCCTGATTGGCATTCCCAGCAGTTTTATATGTGCCATTCGATAGGTTGCATGCATTTCACATGGGCCCTGTGTGGGCACGCCTGGCATTGTGCAATGTGCACAATTACATCCTCGCACATGAGTTCATCACATTTGAGTCCATTCACTGTGGAGTGTTGGATGTGTGGTTCCA
Organism: Clitarchus hookeri; assembly: GCA_002778355.1. Classification (NCBI taxonomy): domain Eukaryota; kingdom Metazoa; phylum Arthropoda; class Insecta; order Phasmatodea; family Phasmatidae; genus Clitarchus; species Clitarchus hookeri. Next base: position 246,017 of record NQII01002066.1, read on the forward strand.
ACCAGTTGGTTGGTATTCGCGTGCACATTTCGCAAAGAAAGTTTTCAACCTGTACCGTTCTCCATTCTACCAGATACAACTCGTGTGGTATGGCTGTCTGTACCACTGACACTGGGACAACTCGGACCCCTCTTCCATGCATTTAGGATGCTTGCACTGAGCGCGAGGTTTCGGTGACTGTTCAAAATAGGATGCGTCAAACATAGGTAGGCATTGGCAAATATTAGGGGAAAGTGTATATTGCGCATACGGGTCACAACTAGTGGGTTTCCCGCATTTCCCACACGTGTGTAGCAGGAATCCATCATCACTGGCGCAGTTGTTTCATGGGGGCGACGGTTCTAACGGCTCACGGCACTACGCACGTCAGCTCAAGGTAGGTCGCGCGGGGCTGACAACTCGCGGTGCAAACATGTGTTTACCTGCCGGTGCAGGCGGGTGCCAATAACTCACGAAGTCCCATTAGGGTGGTCTGGCTGCACAGAAGTTCGACAGGCACTAGGATGGTCATTGACACATATGTTCACACTCATACTTACGATTGCTGTACCAATGAATGTTGTCGCACTTGACACTAATACAATTGCACAGAAATCCAATGGTGTTCACGTACTGGCGCGGTTGTTTGAAGCCACATAGTTGCGGCACCACTTGACACGACTGAGGTTATAGGTCATATGCTGAAATAATAATATTCGGTTGATTGAAGGTTTATAAGGGTGCCGGTGGTTCAGTGTTGCCTCGGAGTGTCAAGAGATTCTTTCAGGGGTGTTCGGCCGTGACTTACCCTATAACGCTAGTTTCATTCGCGATGGTCAACAGAACTGTTGGGCATCCGTACGTCCTGCGATTATTATACCGCCAGACAGTTTATACTTGAATACACAAAGACTTGGAGACATAATCTTTCCCAGAGTAGCCCAGGTCATAGAATGACCTTGAAGCAGTCAGGTCAAGAAATGACGGAGGCATGTCATCTGTTCTGTATAGGAAAAAAATTTTAAATACTATGTTCTCTATACAGAAATGCTTATACTCCATGTTACTTAAGAAGACACAGCTCACAAAGCTCCGCTATTGAGCTAACGACTTTCCGCCATCAAGGGCTGAAACTAATATACTCTCCTGTCCGAGTCGTAAGATTGATGGGCACAACTTGGGGCTAGAAATTAATGTTTAAGTAATTGATGAACTATTGCAAGCTAAATCACTCAAATAAAAGTAGAAGTGCCCAGAGTGGCATGATGTCGACCTGACCTGTAAGACTGCTGATGTCGTTTGAAAATCATGGCATGGCCGATCGGTATTTCACGATGGGGTGGTGGCTAAAATGTGGAGCATAAATGTGACACTTAAAACGTATGACTAAGACATAATTGACATATTACATTGTACACAATACAGTGAAATCCCTCTTTTTATTTGTGGAAGTGTCTATGCACCAGATGGGTGCACAATAACCGAACAGTATTTTAAAAATATGATTGGTAAGAGTTTTGATGGTTCCAGAACTTATGTTATTTTATTTGTAGCACGTCTTGCCTATTGCTATTGATTGATCACTTAGTTTTTGCTTTAATTGAATTTAATATTCGGCTGGCGGACATACCCTAAGGGGCGGCCTGAGCCCAGCTACCTGTGATGTTGATGCCCTATTCATATCAAATTTCCAGATGTTATGAATTTCGCTTTCACATGTTGTAACATATCACATTAATTAATCGGTGAATTGTGCACCTTATTTCGTTATTAATTTTTACACCTCCATAAAGTAACATGCAATGGCTGTACTTGTTCACTACGGGTTTTTGAGACTAATTTCTCAGTTTACATTAAATGACCAATGTCTATACATAATTATACATGTAGTATTTTATTCTGCGAGGAACCTATTGACTGATTTCCCCATTTACGCTGTGCTCTGGTGAAATTTGCTACGCTAGTAGATATGCAATGTTTGATCCCGTTCCTGTTTCCCTTGTTAGCACACGAGTTACAACAGATCACAATGTGTCTCGATGCACGAATGTGCGCTCAGGTTGCTTGATTGTTTTGTAATGCCAGGTTGATGCATTTGATGTGTGCATCAGCGCATATTTGTATTGCACAGTACTTGCTTGTTCTGACGAGATGCAAAATGGGCTTAGGTGGAAGAGAGTGTCATATCAAAGTTATGTATGGAATCACTCTATGGGATTTTCATTTCTTTTCATTTTGTAAACTTTTTATAATGTAAATTTAAATTTCGATCTGTGCTTTGCATTGGTTATTTTGCTGTATAACTGAGGGAATTTTTATCTTAATTTTATTGGGTTTTCAGGGTATCAATATATTACTTACTAGGCGTGGTCTTTATATACTTTATGTGGGACAGCGAAAAAAATTTCCATAGTGTGGAGCCTCAAAATAGAATAAGTAAAACAATGTTTTGTACCTCTTTTCTTTTGCAAACCCAAAACAAAATATAACTAAAACACACTACAGGAGGGTCTCAATTTGAATGGAAAAAGTATTCAACTGGCGGAAGTAAATACGGAGTACCTATCTCATATGTCGGCAGGATTCAGTCAGACTAGAAATTTCCAGCATTTCCCAAACTTAATATCCCTATTCCAAATCATTGCGCCCATATATGATTGCTAGAACATTCAATATCACAATGCAAGACAATGTGACAAGATGCCACCAGCCACCCTGTGAAGTCACCATGCTGCCAATCTTCTGCCACTTACAACATCAGCGATCGGCTGCTATCTAGGTGACACAATATATCAGCATGTGTGTGTGGTTCACATCACCCCTCCTCTCGTCGTTAGGTAGCAGTTCATCCTTCCCGCGTGGCATGACATAGAGAAGACGACTGCAAGCCGGTGAGTTCTTTTAGAAGTATGAATCCACTACCAAATACGGATCCCTTCACTCTGGAACAATTACCAATGAGCATATGCCAGTGTGACGTTTCTGCAACATCTAAACATTATGTGAGAATATAGAGTGAGTTAAAAGAGAAATATGTGTGGTTGCTTTGGCACATACCACTGCGAGCCAAATGGTGAAATTATGTGGCCACTACATTAGTCCTCGGCTGGTTTAGGATAACGTCAACCCTGTTTATGACGAGTTGGTAGGCAATTGCTCTCCGTGGATACAAATATTTTACATATGCTAACTCACTTGATGAACCCTTTAAAAATGTAATGACACAAGTTGGTGTAACAAAATTTGCCAGGTCACTCTTAGGTACGCTCATTGTAAGCAGGAACTTAATAATGTGATCTCTAAAATTTTCATTATCAGTGCACAATGTCAGGAAGTACATCTCAACGTGTCACTTTCTCCACGAATATACAATCTCAAGTCAACAATCCTTCCAATTTTAAACGACCAGAACCATGTCAACAAAACACTCACAGAAGAAAAAACTCTGAACTGAATTGTTGTGAAAGTTGCAGAATCCAGGCTCTCCATCAGTGTATCATCACTTCTCCGCATGGCGACTAGGCAGCATGGCGCATTACCCTCAGTCGTAACAACACAGCCATGTGCTACTTCCACTACCGCGCCCACATCTACTACGTTCTGTTTCCAGTTATTTCCGACTTTTTCAGGTTTGTATTCAGATGATCCTGCAGCCTTTCTCAATGACTGTACAAATCATCTGCAATGGTACAGTGTGGAAGAGGAGGATTGGCCTAACTGTGTCGGTGATTGGTTAAGTGGCGATGCCAGACATGGGTGGCGTGTCATTTCCAATTACAGCATTACATGGAACAAATTCCGTTTATCATTTGAGTGCTGTTTTGCTGGCACTTTCTCATCCTTTCAAGCCCAGAGACATGAAATTTTGGAACAGCAAAAATCCGCAGTACCTTTACTCACATTTGTCACACAGAAAGATAATGTAGTGCAAACCTATCACCCACCTATGTCAACAAAAAAAGTGCTTGAAGTTGTGGCGAGGACAGTTCATCATGGCATCAGTATTGCATTAGTTTCGCTCATTCACCATCCTTTAGATGAATATATGTGATCGGTTGGTATTTAAGAACAAAGCTCCACTCTGCCAGAACAGCTGTGCTGTGATCGTGACTTCACGCATTCGCGCTAATTTAAGAACAATGATACCAACAAACATTCAAACTCTAAATTCCAAAACAACATTTAATTGGACAAATATCCATAATATTCTAAAGTTTCTACACACATAAAAATAACAACAATATGACCTGAACCAGGCGTCCACTGGTACCTTTGTGCCCACTAGAACTGCCGCAGTAGTGTCCTTCACTCCAGATGCACCACACTAGCAGGCGTGGGGGCAAGAGTGATAGTGTATTCAGTGTTATGCAATCAATTAGCGTTCGTCAATATCGTTTAATCAGTGCGACATAATTGATCGGAGTGCATCAGTATAGTTATTTAGGGTTATGTGTATTTATTCAGTGTCTATCAAGTGTATTTGTCCAAGTGTGTAAATTGCACCAGTGTCACTAATTATTCAGAGCTTATTAAGTTAATCATAATTATTTATTGATTCAGTGCATCTAACCAGTATTTATTTATAGCACATTTATCGTGTTTTTAAAGACAGTCATCACATACCCAGCCAGCCAGGGACATGTGACATTACTAAGTTGGCAATACAGTGGCTGCTGCGATGCAAATATTTAATATTAATATAACCCTGATTTATTGTGTATTTGTGGAAGTGTAATTGTGTTTTATTATGTAAGTTGTATAGGGTAATTGTGTTTTGATTATGTTAATCTAAGGTATATTATTTTCTTACATCACATTAGCATTTTTAAGTCGCATTTATGTTTCATCTTTCCACCACTTGGCGTCGGCCGCGCTCAGGTAGCGGGAGCCGGCGCAATTCTCAGTCTAGTAGGCTCCATCACTTCAACGCGGGCGGACGTGGTAAGTCTCTCGTTTCACAAGAACATCGGTGCCAGCCTCTGAGGCTTCAACCTCACTCAGTAATCGCATCATCACATCATCCACGAAATAACTTGTTTTTTTACATTACATCGAACTGAGGCGAGAGCAGGGTCACGCACCTTAATTAATTGTAAGCCATTAGTGTGTTATCTTGTAGGACCACACGGTCAACACGTGTCTGTTTCGGTTAAAGTGTTAAATAAAATAATCATCGTGCATATAACCAATAGTGTGTTCATTAATTCAGGCATTCACAGCTGCCATTCAGCTCGCATTTTCCTATTATCTGACGGTGTGGACCTCGAGTCCCCTAGGGTGAGTAACCACGACCCTATCTCATTGCTCAACACTGAGCTGGCAGCCGGCTTTTCACTACTCGAGGGACACCAAGCGCCCAAACCTTTTCACAACTGGAAGGACTCCAAGCGCCCAAACTGTCTCCAGGCTTTCCCAACTAGGGGGAAAGATTTCGCCGCGCGATCAGGGGGCTTATTCTAAGTTTCGTCGGGAACGGCCTACGTCACCACGAACCCACTCTCTCCCAGCCGACGAAAACCAAGTCGGCATGAAATTGGTATTCAGAGTACAGAGTCGTTTCGAAGGCAAGCACATTCGGGTATCTTCGGCTTTGACGACTATTTCCACCTAACCTATAGTTCATTTCATAGAAGAAGGCCACATTCTGACAGTCAGTGAGTGGCAACTTAATATATTGAAAACATATCACATGCCATTTACAAAATCCTGTATAAGCTGAAGATTGAACAAACAAAAGTTAATATTAAGTTGGCTATTCTGAGAGCAGGGCCGAAGCACATCACACAAACAAAAAAAATGTGCGTATAAGAAAGGGTACGTAGATTAATTAATACATTTTATTTTACGTGGTCATAAAACAGCAGTTTTTAGTTTTAGAAACGAAACTTCGTGATAAAATAGTAACGTATAGGTGTTCAAAATGAGATGCACAATAAAACGATACGTATCCGAATGTAACGAAAAAATCCAATTTCCAGACTCTCAAACCAGGTGCTGCTATCTTGTGAGTTAAAAGTGCACCATCTGTTGAAAGATGTCAACCACACCATCTGTCATCAATATCCCGAACTCCACCTAGAAACATATTATAGATTTGTTGTTTAAAATAACGTATTCATGTGCATATACAAATAACTTTATTTTCCCGCAACTCTGTATAATTTTTAAAGGAACACGTATTTCGTGTACCGCGCTTACGAACGACCCTACACGCATCCACCAAGCTCCATTTACGAATGCAGAGCCACCCAATCAGTTCACCAATTGCCACACGCAGCAGCACCTCCTGGACGCGCTGCCTCGCCACATCAAAACCTATTCTTGACACGCCAATTGATGGCGAATGGATACATAAACGAAAAGGCGCGGCGATTGTCAACTGTCAAGAAAGTGGCCTTCTTATAGTCGGTTCACGACGGGAAGAAACTTTTGAAAATCAACATTTGAAAAAACACCCTAGTCGTTAGCTACATGCATATAACATTACAAACAGCGGCGAGCGCGGATACAGTTATGCCGTTAGGTTGCCAGCACAAAGAGAGGAAATAGTTCTAAAGTTTTAACGTAATTGTTAATTTATCGCTTACAAATGGGTTTCGAAAAGACTTGTATCTTATTATGCTAATTATTAATGACGTGATGCTAACGTACTTTGATTTCAATGTTTCTTGCATACTCACAAGATCACGCTCAAGGTGAAAGTAGAGCGGCCATTTGTTTACAAACCTTCGTTCCGTGTGTTGTTGGCGAGATGTGGTCGATAGACGTGCCAGAGAATTGGCGCGATTATCTTGTTTAACCAATAATAATTCATTTACTGGTTTTTATATTTTTTTATTAATATCCTCTCTTTATTATTTCTCGTTGTGCCGATTTCTTTCGTTTCTGATACCTGTATAAGAGATTACTCGTAGTGCGTTCTCACGTGTTTAATATTTTTTAAATTTATTTCAGGTTTGCTTAAAATTTTATTTATTGTATTTTACGTTATATGTTGCGGTAGTTTTTGTGTGCAGTCATGAGTTCTAGCAAGGTGAATAAAAGAGAAGTCACCAACGCCAACAGGACATCATTAACCTCACCGAATCGTTGTATTCCCTAATTAGGCGAGGGGAAATGAAACCCTGCAACGTCGCGGAAAGAGCGGCAGAAATGCTGAAACGCTTCGGATCCACAGTTCTAAGGTATGTTAAAATATATGTAGTATTAACCATTGCGTTTGCAAGTTGTGTGTGCTAAGGTCAATTATGTTGGCCTACGAAATGTGTTTACAAGAATATAAAGAAAATTTGTTAATAACTTGATAACATCGTCGAACGTTGTCTACGTGTCTTTTTAAAGTTTTATTTGGGTAATTATTAAGTTTAGGGGGCTTTTCTGTAAAAAAAAAAAAAATAATTTCACGGAAAATGGTATATTTCCACCCCACTAATGATGCAGAACACGAATATACGACGGGCATTAACGTCCGACTAATTTCGTAACATGTGCCCACCTAACCTAACAGAACATATCCCCACGATGGGTGAATCACTATTTTACATTTTTAAACTAACCTAGGATTGTTGGGTTTTACACTGACCTAGGATTGTACGGTTATATAGACTCAAACGTGAGTGTATGAATCACCTAACCAAAAGGTGGTATTACAATGTGTAATTAAAAATAAAAACTACTTTGTGTTGGAATTTGTGTACCCCTGCGAGGGATTCTTCATAAACAACCCAATATATACAGTGGAAATTTATTATAAAGACAACTGACAATGGTAAGGAAAATTGCCTCCATGGTGAGTTTGTTATAGTCAATTAATTTTATATAGGTAATGGAGAAATGGTGCATTTTAAGATTCTGAAGGAGCTTGTTTTGTATTTATAAGTTGCATTGCGGCGTTAATTGCCATTGTTATACGTCACTAAATAGATTACAGTCAATATAAGTGGAACTTCCCCTACTATTAAACATATCTGTATCACTTCACTAAACATGAGAGGACATCGTAATCGATGAAATCGCAGTCATAATCTTTTAAGAAAACAATTGTGTATTAATGCATTTCCCCAACACCACTGTTCTACAGCCATTGTCTTTTAGTTATTGTAAATTATCAGTGTCATATTTTTCACTTTCAGTGCTACATAGCCAACCTAATTTGCATAATTTAAAAAGGACCATAATTCAGTTACTGGGTCAACTACAGTTACTGATACCAAAAACATACAAGGGTTTGTTTACAAATGATGTGTGACAATGTGATATGCTCTGCCGTGTGTTAGTTTAGGTTAGTTTAATAGGTGGCAGGTATTGGTTACTATATAACCCTACAATCCTAGGTTAGTTAAAAAATGTAAAAAAGTGATTCACTCATCATGGGGTTAGGTTCTGTTAGGTTAGGTGGGCACATATTACGAAATTAGTTGGACGCTAATGCCCTTCGTATATTCGTGTTCTGCATCATTAGCAGAGTGGAAATATAAGATTTTCAATGAATTATTTTTATTTTTACAGGAAACCCTATAAACTTAATAATTACCAAAATAAAACGTTAAAAATACACGTAGACAACGTTCGACGACGTTATCAAGTTATTAACAAATTTTCTTTATGTTCTTGTAAACACATTTCGTGGGCCAACGTAATTGATCTTAACACACACAACTTGCAAACGCAATGGTTAATACTACAGATATTTTAACATACCTTAGCACTGTAGATTTGGAGAGTTTCAACATTTCTGCCACTCTTTCCGCGACGTTGCAGGGTTTCATTTCCCCTCGCCTAATTAGTGAATACAACGATTCGGTGAGGTTAATGATGTCCTGTTGGCATTAGTGACTTCTATTTTATTCACCTTGCTAGAACTCATGACTGCACACAAAAACTACCGCCACATACAACGTAAAATACAGTAAATAAAATTTTAAGCAAACCTGAAATAAATTTGTAAAAAAAAAAAAAAAATCACGTTAGAATGCACTATGAGTAATCTCTTATACAGATTTCAAAAGCAAAAGGAATCTGTACGAGAAGGTTAGCACAAATTAAAGTCATACGTTAGGAAAAATGAAATAATAAAGAGCTGATATTAGTATAAAAAAACCGATAAATGAAATATTAGGTTAAACAAGAATCGCACAAATTCTCTACAGCACGGCCATCCGGGGGCTTATGAGAGATTGGCGTTGCCATGTTAATGTTGTTGGATGGACTCCTTGAATGTTGACACATTTCATTGCAAAGTATTGTGTCTATAATATGTAATCAAAGTGAAAGTTTTTCTCCCCCACCCAATCCCCCAGTCAAAATCAAACCTATACAGAGAGAGAGAGAGAGAGGCAGAGAGACAGAGACAGACACACACACACACACACACACACGAAACATCTAATTTTTAATACTCACATTTTGGGTTTATGTAATGAAATGTTTTTCGCTTGCATCACATATTCTTTTGTGAGAAATTCTCAAGTTTAAAAACTTTACGCTTGTGGAATATCCATTACTAATATATACATTACTTTTATGATGGGTATGTGCATGTACGAACACATGAACACACACACACAGTGGAATGTACACATTGCATGTAAACATTGCCATGTGACTGCCACGTGGCAATGTTTGTTTACCCTTTGGCAGAAGGATACGTAATGGGCTTGAAAGTAGATCTTTAACAGGGCTTCAAGAAAGTCTCTTCCAGTCATGAACCGACTATAGCCATGGCACAACCTCCATGTGTGTTACTTGTGTCACATCCAGACATTAATACTAGTATATTACAAGTTTTTAACATCATGGAAATAGTAGCAGTAAGTATACAACACAAATAATCTTATAACTACCCTAATGATGATGATAATACTTCTTTATGTTTTGTTGAACAAATTTAATTTTCAATTTCCGGTAGGTAAGACAAATAACCTGAAAATAATGCAATTCCACACATCTTGTAAAACAGATAAACCTATTCATGACAGCTATTTGACATTGACATTCAAAAATATGGGCAGTGGTCTTAAGCATCAATAAAGTGAAGTGTGGATGGAACAGCTGTAGAATATATAGTTAGGGTAACAGGAGTAGGTTGAGAAAATGCATCGGCCATCTGCTAGATACAGCATATTTAACAAATGCAAAAATTCACTTTTATCCCTGCTGCGATTGAATCGCTATTAAGGTGGGACACAAGTCGTCCGTCCTGTGAATACTCAACAAAAAGTGTAAGACAGGCATTCTAACTACGATAGTTAGTGGAAGTATGCACAATTACATTACAACGATGATACAATTGTATTTTTCTTAAATGCAATATATACAATCTTAGACATTGCTTGCAAAAGTGAGGAATAATCATAAAGGGCCATAATGATGACTTCATTAGTGAAGCCTTGACATGAAACTTCTTCATGTCCCAAAGGGTTTGACTTTTATACCAGCAGACACACATCGAATGATTAATACAATCAAGCCTAACACACAATATAATAATGTATTAAATGGCAGTTTTTTATGTGCCAAAGTTACACATTATTGTGCAACTTTTATTATACAGTAAAGAGTGAGTGAAGTGATTCCGGTGGCTCTTAACAATGAGGCCTTGAGAGGACCGCATAAGTTTTCACAGGAGCAAGCAGGAAAATCCAACTATCACAAAAACCAGACAATCTCCGATACTTGGGGATAACTTTTTATACCTTTCACAATAAATTAACACAAAAAATTATTCAACCATTTTAAATACTGGTAGCAATTATATTACAAAATATTGCTTATCATGTGAGCAAAATTTGAAAATTGTAACACTGAGTTATANAATACTGGTAGCAATTATATTACAAAATATTGCTTATCATGTGAGCAAAATTTGAAAATTGTAACACTGAGTTATAAGCCGGTAATTTGGTGACTGATGATCGGTTTTAAGTTATGTGTGTGTTATTACAACTTGTGTTTACTGAACAGCGAGCACGAATGTTCGGTAAGCACGTGATCCCGCAGCGAAGCTAACCGTCCATGCCAGCTGTTGGTGGACATATGAACCTAAGTTCAACGTAGGCACATAATCCAACTTCCCTACCCTCTTTAACAAGACAATTGTAACTGTGAGCAATACCATAAGCCTACAACAGGAAGTCTTCGAGCCATTTGAAATTTAGGTACAAATACCATAAAATGTGTTACAGTGCTCTGGGTAATACGTTAGAACAGTATAATTTATAAATTATGTAGTTGAATGACATGATACTGGGAATTACAATTGTATGAAATATTTTCTTACGTGGTAAGCACAAAGTGATTTGTGTTGAACACTTGTCAAAGATTATCACTGGTTTGGAACAATAACAAGTTGATCCAGAATGAGGACGGTATAGAGGATTAATAACATTGCACTTAAGTAATGTGTCGAGGTAAACACACACACCACCTTCAGAGAACTTGGCCGGATATTAAAAATTTCCAGATTGATTATGTTCACCAGACAGGTAGGTAGGTAGANACCACCTTCAGAGAACTTGGCCGGATATTAAAAATTTCCAGATTGATTATGTTCACCAGACAGGTAGGTAGGTAGACTACGAGGTCATTAGACAGAGAAAATGGCTCGGGGAAGGAATCAGTCACTGCCTGTAGTAAGGACTCATACCAGCATTTGCCTGGAGTGATTTAAAGAAAACATTGTAATATCAATAAGGATGGCTGAACCGGGACTCAAACCCGAGCACTCTCGAATGCGAGTCCAGTGGTTTTCCACAGCATCACTTCACTTGGTTCCAACAAATATGGACCAGGAAAACAGTAACTACTGGGTCCCATATGAGCAGACTTGAGCATCACATACAGCAGTGAGTGGAAATCTGCAGTAACATGTTGGTTTTATGCTGGATTCACAATAGCGCGACAGACGTGACGCGAATAGAATAATTGTCTAGCAAATCAGGATTGAGACATCTGTGATGTCAATGTGACAAAAATCACCAGCATGATTTCAGAATAAAACATTTTTCTCATTTACTTGCGTTGTGGGCGCGACAGGTCTGCGAACCGGTATAACCGGCCATATTTTTGGTTCTAAAGTTTTACANACATTTTTCTCATTTACTTGCGTTGTGGGCGCGACAGGTCTGCGAACCGGTATAACCGGCCATATTTTTGGTTCTAAAGTTTTACACGCACTCTTTGAAAGCGTAGAAAAATAAGAAAATTGTAAAAACATTAGGCAAGAAACAATTTATAAACATTATTTAAATTCAAAATTAAAAACTATAATATATAGTTAAAATATAAGTGAACATTCAATTTAACCNCACGCACTCTTTGAAAGCGTAGAAAAATAAGAAAATTGTAAAAACATTAGGCAAGAAACAATTTATAAACATTATTAAAATTCAAAATTAAAAACTATAATATATAGTTAAAATATAAGTGAACATTCAATTTAACCAAAAAAAAAACTTTTATGTTAGCTTAAGTATAAAACGTGTGTGATACATGACAAGTTGAGGGCGAGTTTCACTCAAACAAAATGCTGTCTGATTACAGCATTCCGCACTTGTGCACCATCTCGGTGGTGGGCTCCTGCATTGTTGGCAGGATCCATTCCTTGTGCGCCACCAACAAAGAGATCTTCCTGAAATGGTATTCTGGCCTTGAACATAAAAATTAATATTGCATATATTACAAAGTTTTGGCTCCACACTCATTTCACATGTTCCTTTATACAAGAAACTTACCTCAATTGCTATGTTGTGCAAAACAGCGCAAGCATTAACAATTTGGGCTGCCTTCCGGGGTCGATAATGCAGCACCCTGTCTTTCAGAAGGCAGCGAAAGCGTCCCTTTAGCACACCATTGCATCGTCCCACGCAGTTCCTGACCCGTGTCAAGCTTTCTGTGAAACGACGCTCTGGCGAACCTGGAGGCGCGTTCAGTACTGGCGTCAGCGGCCGTGGCTCAAGGGGGCAACCAGAATCCCCTAGAAACTAAGAAGTATGAAAACAGTGTATTAAGGGTAGAATCCAGTGTGCAAAGAGCAATATTTAAATTATGCGTGACCTAAAATTTTTACATTCAGGAGGGCGTAATGTTAAAATATGTACAACGTATTAAATAAAATAGTTAAAAGTACAAGCAGTTCATCCGCTTTGTTTACGCCGGACGCCATGATGTTTAGTGAAGTAATGTTTTAGTAACGTAAACAAATGCGCATCGTGCCGTCACCTTATTGGCTGTGATGTGTAGATGTCACCTTAGGTCAGTTGCAGTTTATATAAGAGATAGTACGGTTCATGGCGACGTGTGTGTGTTGTGCACGTCCAAATCCCCCTGTGCGTAGGTTTATGATTTAAAAAGGAGAGTGCAAGAACGAGTGCTTCTGTGCATAACATTCGGCTATGTGGCGGGTGTTACTTGACGTTTCAGTAGATCATCGTGTTTCGTCAAGTGAGGTAAAGTGAATTGTCAGAATTGTTGAATTGGCAGAGGACAGAGGAATCGTACCCGCTGCCTACCTAGGTGAGTTAATTCATATCCTTCTGGTGTGTTTTACGGTTCCTTTAAATCACTACAGTCCTAGATTAGACTAAAATTGTAGGTTCTATTAATACCCTACAATCCTAGGTCAGATGAACACCCTACAATCCTAGGTTAGATAAAAAATGTAAAATAGTGATTGNGGTCGATAATGCAGCACCCTGTCTTTCAGAAGGCAGCGAAACCGTCCCTTTAGCACACCATTGCATCGTTCCACGTAGTTCCTGACCCGTGTCAAGCTGTCTGTGAAACGACGCTCTGGCGAACCTGGCGGCGCGTTCAGTACTGGAGTCAGCAGCCATGGTTCAAGGGGGTAACCAGAATCCCCTAGAAACAAAGAAGTATGAAAACAGTGTATTAAGGGTAGAATTCAGTGTGCAAAAAGCAATATTTGAATTATGCGTGACCTAAAATTTTTACATTCAGGAGGGCGTAATGTTAAAATATGTACAACGTATTAAATAAAATAGTTAAAAGTACAAGCAGTTCATCCGCTTTGTTTACGCCGGACGCCATGATGTTTAGTGAAGTAATGTTTTAGTAACGTAAACAAATGTGCATCGTGCCGTCACCTTTTTTGGCTGTGATGTGTAGATGTCACCTTAGGTCAGTTGCAGTTTATATACGAGATAGTACGGTTCATGGCGACGTGTGTGTGTTGTGCACGTCCAAAGCCCCCTGTGCGAAGGTTTATGATTTAAAAACGGAGAGTGCAAGAACGAGTGCTTCTGTGCATAACATTCGGCTATGTGGCGGGTGTTACTTGACGTTTCAGTAGATCATCGTGTTTCGTCAAGTGAGGTAAAGTGAATTGTCAGAATTGTTGAATTGGCAGAGGACAGAGGAATCGTACCCGCTGCCTACCTAGGTGAGTTAATTCATATCCTGCTGTGTGTTTTACGGTTCCTTTAAATCACTACAGTCCTAGATTAGACTAAAATTGTAGGTTAGATTAATACCCTACAATCCTAGGTCAGATGAACACCCTACAATCCTAGGTTAGATAAAAAATGTAAAATAGTGATTGACTCACCATGGGGTTAGGTTAGTTGGACACATATTACAATATTTGTAATATGTTAATGGCCTAGTATATTCGTGTTCTGCATAATTAGTAGAGTGTAAATGTATCGTTCACTGGGTTAAAAAAATTTTTTTTTGCAGAAAAGTCGCTACTGTGGGNCATAATTAGTAGAGTGTAAATGTATCGTTCACTGGGTTAAAAAAATTTTTTTTTGCAGAAAAGTCGCTACTGTGGGTAATTACGGATTATTTAAATTATGACTTGATTACATTGTGTGTAGGCCAATTTTAATACATAATATTTGTTCAAAATTTCTGCCAGAAACTGACTTACTTTGTAACAAACAAATTTACAAAATTAGACTGGAAAATAAAGACTTATTATATCATGAATTAATATTTGTGTGGAAGTGAAGTGTGAAGAATTTAAAATATTTATAGGTGAAGAATTTGAAGATGGCCATAACATTTGTATACCAGCACTAAGATTGTTTTAATGTTGTTAAACATGAATGCTATCACGCAACAAATAAAACAGCTGAGATTTGAAAAGAAAAATAATTACAGAAAAAAAATTATAATACCTAGAAAAAGAGATATATTTCATTAATATTTACGTTAAATGTTTATTACATCGGCCCAATCCCATTTTTCCACCTACCAAAGAATTTGGCAAAACAAAACATGCAACAGCCAATTTTTGTAATTTGTGTACCTCT
>NQII01002066.1:262261-293339 GCA_002778355.1 Clitarchus hookeri
AACATGTTGGTTTTATGCTGGATTCACAATAGCGCGACAGACGTGACGCGAATAGAATAATTGTCTAGCAAATCAGGATTGAGACATCTGTGATGTCAATGTGACAAAAATCACCAGCATGATTTCAGAATAAAACATTTTTCTCATTTACTTGCGTTGTGGGCGCGACAGGTCTGCGAACCGGTCTAACCGGCCATATTTTTGGTTCTAAAGTTTTACACGCACTCTTTGAAAGCGTAGAAAAATAAGAAATTTCCTGTTGCTCAGAGGTGGTACAACAATCTGTACATGCGTGCAGTCTATCACTCCCACAACTCCTGGGAAGTTGTAGGTCTGCATAAACCTGCAGGAACAGAACATTATGTACTACAGAATGAAAATCATTACACTACAGTAATTACTGAAATGTCATTCAGGAGTAGTCTCTGAAGTGTTAAGGCAATCAAGATTTGTGTGTGAAGATGCTAAGAATAAGTTCAGTGGCTTAATGGAATATATCTTTAGATAGTAAGGTCCCATTATTTCCAAGCACACAAGTGTATTCATTAAAAGTGTGTAGTGCTATATTAAAAATAATTTTTAAAATTAAAACACATTTTCTTATAAATGCAAATTGCTTCATGATGACGAATGCATCATTGTGAAATCATAGAAGTGAGTTTTGCAATTTGTGGACAGACTCATGGCCATGTGTATGAGAAGTGTTTCTCCAAGTGCAACATTCAACATGTATTTACACTTATTGGGTAATTGATACGTAGAGAATACTATGATTTCATAACAATCAATCGGTTTCATAAAAGGGTTAAATACAATTTTAAAATTGTATCATATTGTCGTGATTTATAAAAAAGGTTTAATGACAGGTTGTATTATTTAAGACATTAGACCAAATAACTCATAGCTACAATAAATTTTTTTTCGTAATTATGTTTAACAATAATAATTTAACATTCTTTATTTATACTCTAGACACAAAACCAAAAATTAATGAGTTTTTTTTTCGGCACAGATTCTTCTATTTCATCCAACGTAGGTTACATCATTTGAGTGCAAGAAGTGACAAATATTCTTCTTACAATTAAACTTTTTACGAGAGCAAGTTTTCCAAATTAGTGGCATTCTCATGCTAAACTTCTCAAGTAGCAGCCATTCATTTCAGAATTAGGTTTCTCAGATAAATAAAAAATGTTCAAGGAAACGGCACAAATGAATAACAAATAGAGTTCTTAAAAAAACTTTGATAGTGTACTTTTATGGTAAGCCGATTTAGCTGCCTTACAATTTATAAAAAAAATGATAAATATGGGCTTAATGCTTCATTCATGCATTGTTCTTTATCGGTGTTGCAGTTTTCGTTTTGTACTTGTTTTTCTCTACAAATATCAAGACAATCCNTCATGCATTGTTCTTTATCGGTGTTGCAGTTTTCGTTTTGTACTTGTTTTTCTCTACAAATATCAAGACAATCCACGTCTTCAGCGTTATGACATGAAAGTAAAGTTTTGTTCTTTTGGTGATTTTACCTGAGGATTACCATGATATGTACANTCATGCATTGTTCTTTATCGGTGTTGCAGTTTTCGTTTTGTACTTGTTTTTCTCTACAAATATCAAGACAATCCATGTCTTCAGCGTTATGACATGAAAGTAAAGTTTTGTTCTTTTGGTGATTTTACCTGAGGATTACCATGATATGTACAGTCCTGTCACCATAGCGTTTCAGGAATGCAGGTGCAATAGTGTTTTAGGAATGCAGGCGGAATATAAATCTGTAGCATTAACTTGCAACAACAGACTAGTTACACATTTATACAAATTATTCACATTGTAATAGTGACAAAAGTAAACCAATATGCTTGCTAACCTGTGTTTGACTGCTGCCTGGTCTCTCTCACCAACAGGGAATTTAACGTAGCAATCCATGAGTAGCTCGTTGATCGCCTCGCTGACCTGAGTAACACATCTGCTGACAGAAGGCTGGATGAGACCTAATAGAAAATTCTGCCCAACAAAAAACTGATAGCTACCTGCGGCAAAAAATCTAAGAGCAGCCAATACNTGAGACCTAATAGAAAATTCTGCCCAACAAAAAACTGATAGCTACCTGCGGCAAAAAATCTAAGAGCAGCCAATACCTGTAAAAAGTGAATATGACAGATATTGTCATGCAAGAATAAACATAGCTCCTATGTGAAAAGGACGAATATATTGTGATTGTGATCGTTGTATTGGAGTGAAGTGTTGAGAGTTTTAAATCTGGGGGTTAAAATAAAATTAAGCAAATTTATCTTTTTTAACGTAAAATAGCCACTATTGGCTTACTGTTACCCTAGAGAACTTCACAGCTCATTCAACATAACATACATTTAGTCTTTTCTCATATATTTAATTTAAATAAAAGATGAAATGTTTTAGGCATAGTTGAAATAAGTGTGTGTGATCGAACGAGATGCACAGTAGCCGCTCTCTATGACCCAATATTGGTCTGCTTTTCTGCCACTAGCACTATCACAAACAACATGGATAGGGTATGAGGTTAGAACATTAATTAGGTAAACAAGTGGAGATGTTTGTTTATTTCCTACAAACAATATTTAAAGAATTGGTAATTATATAGTTTAGGGGCTTTTCTGAAAAACACAATAAAAATTTAAAATAATATATATTTCTACTCTACTAATGATGCAGAACACGAATATACTGGGGGCATTAACGTCCGACTAATTTCGTANCCCCGCACTAACGTTTCATTTACTACGAATTCACGGCCCGCGGCTCGATTTCCAAACTCTTCAGCGGACAAAATCTCTTTCATTTTGAAACCTGCGGTGTAGGTACATCTCTGTTCCATCAAGAACTGTCGCGATTCTTCACTGCAACATAAAAACAACACTATGCGGCGGAAAGACGAGTCACTGCAAACATTTGGCACTGAAGAACCAACGCTAATGTGCTGCCATCTCTTACGCTCCACAAAAAGCTTTCGAAAATAATCGATTATCAAATGGCGGCGACCAAAATTCGATTCCTTTGCATTCTTTGCGAAGGGAATAACGTAACGGAAATATTCAAATGCCTTTCTATATTTTGCACGTTTATTTGATAAACTGCAGAAATAACAACGCTAATACTAAAATTACATCTTAACCTAGAATTATCTTGTAAGTAGAAAGAATGTGTTACGTTAGTTTTATAACCACAATTCAGCGTCTCCAATATGGCGTGGTTATACTTCTGAAAAAAACGTGCCCAAACGAACAAGATGGAGTGTACGAGTCCGCTGGACAACAACTGAAATTTATTTAATTTCAATTAATAACGGTGAAATCTTTACCCATGAGTGCTACGTAAAAATGTAAATATATAGTTTAGCAATATTAACTTTACAATTACGGCATTAAATTTATACATATTAATATTTAACCTACGAACTATTTCTTTTCAGCTATAACCAACATGTCCCTTCAAAATCCGTTGTTAATTCTTACGGACTTTTAACAAATTATTAAAATTTATTGAAAAAATATACTTAAAACTTAAAACAACCAATTTATATAGTGCTTCAGTGCTAAAAGCAAGACAAAACCTTTTTCCATATACCATTTTTTTATAACCAATTGAACATGTAACTCCTAGGGTGATTTTTCAAAGGACCTTTTCAAAAGTATCGAAGATACCGTGAATGGATTATAACAACTTTCTTTCGTCGGAAAGAAAACTTAGAATAGGCTCCCAGGTCAAAGTTTCAAGAAATATTCGACTTGACTAAAAGGACAGCATTGTGGAGTTCACCTCATGAAAGAACTTGTTGAAGCACCACAGGCCTGGTATAACATTAAATGCATTCCCACTAATAGTGTAACTAATATAATCATAATAGTTACAGGTAACCTAATATGGACTATGTTAATTCATAATATGTTATTCGAATCCACGGTATTATAATAAAATATAATAGTCAAATAATAGGCTCAATCATATCGGAGTGGCAACGCCGCGCGCGCGGCGTTGCCACTTTGCCACTCCATCTCTCGTTGTGGCCGTATCGCGTCGTTGTCGGTTGGTCGTTCGCGTCTGCCGGCGAATGAGTGAGTGAAATGGCTATTATGCATACTATTATTAAGCATGCGCGTCGCGCTTTGTATGAAGCTGTGTACACAGGTAGGAAGAAAACGAGCAGTGAAAACAAAGTAAAACAACTTATTTTTTTTAATGTAAATTTGTAAGTGAATAAAACTGTAAATATGTACATAACAATAATTTAATAATGAATATATATATATATATATATATAAACAAAAAAAATATGACAAAACAAAAAAAAATATTTATAAATCTTGTAAATAGAATTTAATAATCAAATTTACATAAGGTGATTAACTTTTTTAATACGCCAATGTATTAATGGTTGACAGTCCTAAGCCTGTTAAAGTATGAAGGGAAATTTAATCACCGTTTCACTTAAGTTGTTATTTTTAATAGTTTAGGGCGATTATTCGTGCGATTAAATATTCGTTTGATTGAATACTATTACCAATATTACCCTATTATTTTCCTATTATAAAGTAATAGTTATGATATTATATTATCAGCAAAGCGTTATATTAAATAATATGATTACTAAGAAATGACACTAATATAACATCTCTANCACGGCGAGCGCAGAAGTGTATACTTAGGTAGAAGAGTGAAAGACTATCCCAGGACAATGGGACAACAAAAATACATTACCGAAAACACTCAATTTTTTTCATCCATGATGGGGAAATTAAAAATTGGTATATATCTTTTTGTTCTTTATGGTCATTTTGGTAAAAGTAACACGAAACATTAAAAAAAAAACTAACCTTCCATACTAACACANTTTTTGTTCTTTATGGTCATTTTGGTAAAAGTAACACGAAACATTAAAAAAAAAACTAACCTTCCATACTAACACAGGCAACAAGAAAGAAGATAGCTAACGTGTACCAGAACCCTGAACGGAAAAATTATATCTTAATGTAACCTTTTAATATAAAATAGTGAGAAGTATTCCTGTAAAAATAAACAAGTGACATCTTTCGCTAACTAATAGAACCTCGCGTAGACAAACGAGTATAAGTATCGAATACAGTAGAGAGTGATTAAAAAGACGACGCGATATAAATAAAAGCCGCCATGTTTTCCGCAACGAGAAACATGAGCGAAATAAGGCCGAATGCCAGTAAACAAAGCNGATATAAATAAAAGCCGCCATGTTTTCCGCAACGAGAAACATGAGCGAAATAAGGCCGAATGCCAGTAAACAAAGCTGGACTTCAACTAATGGAAAATTTCAAATCTTATGTTTAAGGTGCTTGCACAAATCAAACGAAACGAACCCATTTGTAACCAATAACTGTCTGTACAAAGAAGTGGCGAACATGCGACGACTGGCGCAAGACATTGAAACCAACAACAGGAAAGTACTAGATAAAGCCATAAGCTACACATCTAATGGGAAACAAACAGTGCTATGTGTAAATTGTGCCCGACCACGCGTTACCCGAAACTTAAACATGGACAGCCACGCATGCCAGTGCGGACACAGATGGCCACACACAGTGTTTCAATCGGAAACAAACAGACAAAGTGTAGAAAGTGCAATATCAGGCATTTTTCGTAACAGGAGATGCGCAAAACAAATCACCTGTGCGGGAATTGGTGAGGGGATGATAACTAGTATGGACTGTAATCAGAAGCACCATACCATGTGCCTGACGAGGACCGAGAGCGCGACCATGGACATCACTGGAAAACTTCGTTGCGACGGGGGTGCGTGGACTGAACACACCACCAAACGGGACATCTTCCATCACCCCTCGAGTCATTGCGGGGATGAGCAGTCTGCAGACGCACTGCGGACTACGACATCGTGCCCCTCCATTTACGGGAGTGAACAGGGCAACCGACAACCGAGCCCAAAGGGGCACTCAACTGACATCGAGGGAGATGCAGCACCATGGGGAAACCCATTGGTGCCACCCACCACATCAGGCTTCGGGTGGCCTCTGCAGCACCAAGAGGACACGGCAACAGCAGTGATGGCACCTACCATGGAGACGGGCACAACACCAGCCCGCTTCCAGTCCCTGCCAACATTTGCTGGAGACAATGAGGAGGACCCGCACGCGTTCCTGAGAGACGTCACAGGACGACTTACAAGGTACAGTGTCGACAAAGTTGAGTGGCCCAGTTGTGTCGGTGCACAGTTGTCGGGGGAGACACGCATGTGGTGAAAGACCATCAACCATTACGGCCTGCAATGGGCAGATTTTCAGTCCGCATTCATCAGGCATTTTGGGTCGACTTGTACTGTATAACATAACAGCCTATTTCAAGACACTTAAGATACAAACGTGTGATGCATGTTGACACTACAAGCTCAGAGCAGGGCAGTACTAGAAACACAAGGGGAGTGGGAATCCCTAACCGCATTTACTACACAAAAGGTAAACACAATAAGACACTTCTATCCTAACCTCAAAGACTCAGATATTTTGCAGTTAGTAATTTCGACAGTGAAACCAGAGTTAAAATTGGGTTTAGCACCATCCATTCACAATAGTGTAGAACAATTTCTTAGAACCGTGGCCTTGGTAGACCAGGCCAACCTCGAAAAGGTGCACCGTAAGGGGAGAGAGGGAACACAACAAGCATGGTCCCCTAATAACAGTGCGTGGAAGGGGGATTCACAACCCTCAGCTGGATTCGTCAGGAGGGGGGCGAGCCAGACTGAACAACAGGACAAGGGGAAATGAGAAGTTGACACATTCATACCAACTCACCCAAACGCGTCAACTGGAAACGGACAGACAGGAGCAGTTCGGAGGGAGGGCCCCTCCCCATGACGGTTCTGTCCAGGCCAGCAGTACCACTGGCACAATGAGTGCCCCAATGTAAACAATGGAAGACAGCCAAGTGTGAGGAGTGACAGACCACCGACAGCAGGAAACTAACTAGNGAGTGCCCCAATGTAAACAATGGAAGACAGCCAAGTGTGAGGAGTGACAGACCACCGACAGCAGGAAACTAACTAGCAGGGTAGGCGAGCTGGACGCTCACTACCCCAGGCCAAAGCATCAACAAATAAGGGAACAACAACATAGAACGTTAGCCAGGCCCACCTCACAACAAATTGTGCTACAACAGATAACCGGGGGCACTCACAGGATGATCCGGATACCGGTCACCGTAAATAACATTCAGTGCTTAGCACTAGTGGACACTGCCGCATCACACAATTGTTTAAGAACAGGATTCATAAATGAGGGAGCGATCAAGCCGGCAAAACAAGTCATACAACTCGCCACACACCAACACACAGGGCAAGCCTTCGGGGTAGTAACGATCACTGTCCGGATCCGTGGTGTAGAAACCACCACTACAGCCCTAGTGTCGGCAGACCTGCGGGAAAATGTCATACTTGGTATCCCCTGGCTCACAGAACAGAATACCATTGTAGGGCCAGCGGCCCGCAGGATCCATTTTGGCAAAAAGGAACGACGCACCGTTTATGTACTGGAACCAAGGACCACTATTTGCACGNGGCCCGCAGGATCCATTTTGGCAAAAAGGAACGACGCACCGTTTATGTACTGGAACCAAGGACCACTATTTGCACGCCATGCATCCCGTTGGATGAACTGTACCACGAGGTGCCTGAAACATACAGGGAGGCGGTCCAGAAAATACTTCAGAAATGACGGGACGTGTTTGCGGATGCNACCACGAGGTGCCTGAAACATACAGGGAGGCGGTCCAGAAAATACTTCAGAAATGACGGGACGTGTTTGCGGATGCAGATCCCCTAAGGCGAACAACTATTGCTGAACACGCAATACCGTTAGAAAACGACCGCCCAATTTTTGCAGGACCTCACAGCTACCGACCACACCAGTGCACTATCATCAAAGAGCAGATTAGCGAGNCGACCGCCCAATTTTTGCAGGACCTCACAGCTACCGACCACACCAGTGCACTATCATCAAAGAGCAGATTAGCGAAATGTTAGCCGTAGGCGTCATCGAACCCACACACAGCAAATACAACAGGGCCATTACATTGGCACCAAAAAAGGATGGTACGTGGCGTTTCTGTGTGGACTTTTGCCCCCTAAATATGGTAACGCAAAGCTCTCCACCACCATACATCAGTGTGAAGGATGCGTTACACACGCTAGGACGAGCAAAAGTCATGACGTCGCTAGACTTGCGCAGCGGCTACTGGCAGGTCTCAATCAAGCCAGGAGACCGCCACAAGACAGCGTTCACCGCCCCTGATGGACGATGCTTTCAGTTCTGTGCCATGCCCTTCGGGTTAAAATGCGCACCTGCCACTTTCCAAGCCATGATGGTACAAGTGCTCGATGGGTATGTAGGGGAGTTTGCACTCGCATACCTGGACGATGTAATCATCTGGTCAGAGAACTGGGAAGACCATATTAAGCTTCTGTCGCTGGTGCTGGTACGCCTAGAGATTAACAACTTAACCTGTGCAAACCGGAANAGATTAACAACTTAACCTGTGCAAACCGGAAGTGCCACATAGGGAAACCCAGCATCCAGTTCCCGGGGCACCTAGTGAACGAAAACGGCAGTAGGCCAAACACCGGAGCAGCTGTCCCTCATCGACCAGCATGGGGCACCTAAAACACAAAAACAGCTCAGGAAGTTCTTCGTGTTGGTCAACTGGCTGAGGGAAAATATTAGGGACTTTGCAACAATAACGGCACCCCTAACAGACATGCTGTCCCCGAGCCGTAAATTCCAGTGGAATAGCGAACACGAAAGCTGCTTCCAGGAACTGAAGAGGAGGTTCCGGCAGTGCACAACTCTTGTTCGTCATGACCCCAGTCGGCACCTATACCTGCAAATGGACGCCAGTGAGAAGGGCCTAGGTGCCGTACTATTTCAGTTAGGAGACAACAATGAGCTCCAAATCGTAGAATACAGTAGCGCCAAGTTTGGGCCAACTGAGGGTCGGTATGATGTGAATGAACGGGAATGTTTGGCCGGAGTTTGGGCGGTGAAGCGGTATAGAGCATACCTAGAGTACCAGCGCTTCACTCTGCGGACGGACAACCGGTGCCTACTCTGGCTACATTCCATGAGGGAAGCCAGAAGCAAACTCGCCCGGTGGGCAGTGTTGTTACAATCATATGGCTTTGTTGTGCAACATGTCCCTGGAGCAGAGAACCAACTGGCCGACGAATTGTCCAGGACACCAGGCACCGAGGTATCCGTCGACAGGGACGAGAGGGACGACTTGCTACCCCCCAATGTCAACATTGCCACAACAACCGACAACAGCCAGGCAATTTGCAATGCATAGGAACAACACCAGACCAAGAACCGAGTCTTGATGAGCTTAAGCCGTTAGTGATCGGCGCACAGCGCCACTGCCCACAAACACAGGCCAGAGTGACTAGGATAGGACATGGAGATGGGGAATGGTGGCGAATCCGGGACACGCACCTAGAGACCCATCAGCATCACCCCGATGCAGCCTGGTGCCTCTATGTACCTGCAGGGGTACGAGAGCAAGCACTAAAGCATGCGCACGACAACTATTTTGCCGGTCATTCTGGGGCGACCCAGACGGCCAGGAACCTCCACAGGCACTTCCACTGGCCGGGGGCCAGCAGAGATGTGCGCAGGCATATTAGGAAGTGTGTCCCCTGCAATCACTTCAAAAGCAGGCAGNTAGGAAGTGTGTCCCCTGCAATCACTTCAAAAGCAGGCAGACGGATGGGGTGACACAACAACAACCCAGGGTGCCAAAGGAACCCTTTGAGACCATGTCCCTGGACCTCATGGGCCCCTACCCCCGCACTTCCACAGGAAAGAGGTTTATCCTGGTCGTAAGCGACTCGTTCTCTAGGTGGACTTAAGCTTACCCAATCTCCAGCGCACGAGCACGCACCATTGCAAGAACACTGGAAACTGAGTTCTTTCCTCACTGGGGGTACCCACAGGTCTTGCTCACAGACAACGGTACCCAGTTCAATGGGAGACACTGGCATGAACTGTGTACGCGTTGGGGAGTAAGGCAGCACACGACCCACATATACCACCCGAGGGCAAACCCGACAGAAAGTCGCAACCAGGACCTCAAGACACAACTGCGTCTGCGAGTGGGTAAAGACCACACCAGCTGGGCCGAACACCTACCCGCAGCTCTATTCACCATCAGGAGGCGGGTGAACCTCGCCACGGGTCAAACTCCAGCAGTGGTTCTGCAGGGCCGCGAACTGATGCTGCCTGGAGAGTTTGCCACACGCGAACTGGAGTCAGCGGAGGAACCAGATGATGGGGCTGCCAGGAGACACCGCAGGGAGGAAGAGCTAGCAGCAGCTCGCCTCAATCAAGTTAACTATATCCGGGAGTGGATGCCTGCCACTACGAGAGCGCCGCGGCGTTTGGCACCTGGCCAACTAGTATACGTCACGGAGCACCGGGTCTCCAGTAGCGCCAAGAACTTCTGCGCCGGATTCGCTCAGAANGGCACCTGGCCAACTAGTATACGTCACGGAGCACCGGGTCTCCAGTAGCGCCAAGAACTTCTGCGCCGGATTCGCTCAGAAATAGAGCGGACTGCACTCTGTTGTGAAGCCACTGGTGTATACCACGTACCTCATCAGGCTAAGCAGTAGGAGGAGGGCCGCCGTACACCGCGACAAAATGAGATTGGCAGTGGGGAGATGCCAGATCAGCAGGTGGTCGAACCGCAACAAAACAACATACCAGTCGTCACCAGAAGGTAAATCGGGAGGCAGAGCCCTGACAGCGATGGCAGAGCTCTTCGACGCCTCTTCTTCGGCACGACGCCCGGCGTTTCAACGCCCGTGAGGGACGTGGAAGAGGTGTCCGAGGGAGGACCGCCGTCACCAGAAACCATCATCACACGCATCAGTGCAGACCTGGAGGGGTCACCCAGCAGCATCATGACGCCCCGCATCTTGACGCTGGTCAGAAGGGATGCTGCCGATGGTGAAACACCAGAGCCACCTGTGGGACCGAGCTTCCCACAGGGCAGCCCTCTGGATGGCTTCGCCGCAGCAACCCCAGCAGGACCAACAGCAGGGGACTTCGCTCTAGAGGACGTCGGACAAAGCGACGGGGGGAGCGTAACGATGTTCTGCAGCCTTTCACCGTGGCCCTCTCCTCCCCCTCGCCCTCATCCACATGGCGCCGACATCCCCACCGCAGGATCAGCAGCAGCTAGGAGGAGGGGTCTACCACCCCTCTCCGCCACTCCAAGCGGCCACGTCAGCAGGTGCGCCCGGCATGCACCACATGTGTTGGGGACAACCCCTGCCAGTATCTACATGCCAAGGGACGCCAGCATCGCCAGGGTCAGCGCCCTAAAACCCCCAGCAACAGAGGCAACCACCCCAGCAGGAGTCAGTTCCCAAAGGTGCGGGCCTTACTCACTGAGGCCCCGCCACCAGCTGAAGCGACACACTACATGCTGTGCCTGACAGCGTGGTGGGACATCGGAGGGACTGGCAGTCAAGTGGTCACCAGAGGAGGGGTCGTTTGATGTGAACCAGGCGTCCACTGGTACCTTTGTGCCCACTAGAACTGCCACAGTAGTGTCCTCCACTCCAGATGCACCACACCAGCAGGCGTGGGGGCAAGAGTGATAGTGTATTCAGTGTTATGCAATCAATTAGCGTTCGTCAATATCGTTTAATCAGTGCAGCATAATTGATCGGAGTGCATCAGTATATTTATTTAGGGTTATATGTATTTATTCAGTGTCTATCAAGTGTATTTGTCCATGTGTGTAAATTGCACCAGTGTCACTAACTAATTATTCAGAGCTTATTAAGTTAATCATAATTATTTATTGGTTCAGTGCATCTAATCAGTATTTATTTATAGCATATTTATCGTGTTTTTAAAGACAGTCATCACATACCCAGCCAGCCAGGGACATGTGACATTACTAAGTTGGCAATACAGTGGCTGCTGCGATGCAAATATTTAATATTAATATAACACTGATTTATTGTGTATTTGTGCAAGGGTAATTGTGTTTTATTATGTAAGTTGTATAGGGTAATTGTGTTTGATTATGTTAATCTAAGGTATATTATTTTCTTACATCTCATTAGCATTTTTAAGTCGCATTTATGTTTCATCTTTCCACCACTTGGCGTCGGCCACGCTCAGGTAGCGGGAGCCGGCGCAATTCTCAGTCTAGTAGGCTCCATCACTTCAACGTGGGCGGATGTGGTAAGTCTCTCGTTTCACAAGAACCTCGGTACCAGCCTCTGAGGCTTCAACATCACTCAGTAATCGCATCATCACATCATCCACGAAATAACTTGTTTTTTTACGTTACATCGAACTGAGGCGAGAGCAGTGTCACGCGCCTTAATTAATTGTAAGCCATTAGTGTGTTATCNCATCGAACTGAGGCGAGAGCAGTGTCACGCGCCTTAATTAATTGTAAGCCATTAGTGTGTTATCTTGTACGACCACACGGTCAACACGTGTCTGTTTCGGTTAAAGTGTTAAATAAAATAATCATCTTGCATATAACCAATAGTGTGTTCATTAATCCAGGCGTGCACAGCTGCCATTCAGCTCGCATTTTCCTATTATCTGACGGTGGGGACCTCGAGTCCCCTAGGGTGAGTACCCACAACCCCATCTCATTGCTCAACACTGAGCTGGCGCCCGGCATTTTCACAACTCGAGGGACACCAAGCACCCAAACTGTCTCCCTTCGACAAGGGACGTAATGGACGCACGTCAAATAGTGGTACTTCGAGGAAAAATGGCTCAATGACTCGAATGAAACACATTCAGGAAGTGGACTGCCACAGTGTGCGTGTGTAATTGTGATGGACCACAAATGTATTGGCATGATGAGTGTACGAAATGCCACAACAATTCTTGCAAATTACATGATGCCAATCTTCCTCTAGGAAATGACTTGTTGGGGTAGAGCAGCCAGGCGCCTCCTTCCCCCAGGAAAATGCTGACCTTCCCAGACCGACCTGTCAACTAATTTTAATTTTACATATCTGCAATAATGCCAACTAGTAATTCGCATACCAGTACCATTAACATTAAATGGTCGCATGCTTTAATAGATACTGTTGCATCTCATAATTTTATTCATGTTGATTTGGCAGACNCATTAACATTAAATGGTCGCATGCTTTAATAGATACTGTTGCATCTCATAATTTTATTCATGTTGATTTGGCAGACGTATACAAAATTAAACCAACCACATAAACTGTACAGCTCGCACCGGTGAAACATTCGGTGGAGTTAAAATTACAGTCACCATCGACTTTGTTACGAACGACTTAAGATAAGATGCCATACTGAGAATACAGTTATTAAAGTAACAAAATACAATGGTGAACCAGAAGCACGATGCATCAATTTTGTTTAGAAAGAGTACAGTACAACAAAATTCCTCGACCCTACCATGTCACCTGAATACAATCCATCTGCTCTTTAACGAGCATCGAGATGTTTTTTGCTGCTGATCCATAATGCTATACCAACATATCAGAATAGCGCATCCCGTTTATCCATGAGGAAACAGTGTTTACACCGCCTCGCCATTACCAACCACACCAGTGCCATGGTTATGATGTCACTTGATCACCATTTCAGCTACTGGCAAAAAGCAGAGAGAACTTAAGATCATCCGAAAACAGATTTCACCGCACCAGACGGCCGACGTTTCCCGTTTGGGGCCGTAATTCAGTCTTCAATGCACTCAAGTCACCTTCCAGTCAGTGAAGATTACGATGACTTCTCTTGATGGTGAGGTCATTTAGTCTGAGTAATGGAAAGATTAAGTGCGCCACCTGTCTTTAGTGCTTGAACGACTCGGTATCAAACGTCTTATGTGTTAAAAAATAAAGAGTTACCTGGCCCCTCTGGTTGACAAAAACAGTAGCCACTCCAGAACAGTTAAATTTAATTGACAGTTATCCAGCCTCTAACATTCGTGAACACTTTCATAAATTTTTTGGACTCATTAATTGGTTAAGATAATACATACAGGACTTTGCAACGATATTACTACTTCACTCACTAGCACACATTCGCCTGCTCAAACATTTTGCTGGGTNTACATACAGGACTTTGCAACGATATTACTACTTCACTCACTAGCACACATTCGCCTGCTCAAACATTTTGCTGGGTCAATGAAAATGAAATTAATGTTCGTTTCCGTTACTGCCCTGCACTTGCACATCATGATCCGAGTTACCACTTTTATCCCCATACTGATGCGAGCGAAAAAGGACTAGGTATAGTCTTTTTTCAACTCAATGGCAGTAGTACTAAACTAATAATAGATTTCAGCAGTGTTGAATTCAGCCTCGTAAAATGCAACTACTACATTAATGAGCATGAATGTTTAGCTGTTGTATGGACAGTGAAATACTACCATATTTTCATAGTATATTAACAGTTCATATCAATTATGTGAAATTTTATATTTAATAAATTTAACATTGTACAGCTTCTCGGGCATGTGAGGTTGCCCCGAACAAACAACTTCATCCTTAATTTTACAACAGTTACGAGAGGTAGGGATGTAGGATTAACACTGCAAACACCAGCAGCACAACCATCAGCAGAATTTCATCAGAGGACTTCAGACGCTACCACTACAGGTGATCGCCCCACTCCCGTTCCTTACTTATGCTCTCCAGCAGCTGGTGTCTTTTTTATTAACCATTCCTTATCCAGCCTTAAAACTTGTGTTAAAATACTCCTTACCCTCTCCGTTTCTGAAGATGCAGTATCAACAATATACAACTCACGACTCCTCTTATCTGGTCACATTTAAGACCGCTTCGTCTATTGTTTTTCTGAATGTTTTTAGAACCTAACGAACTTAAGGGGTTTGTATCCTTAATAAATTTGCTCATTATTGTGTATTTTCGTTCTCGATCTTTCTTTAGTACACTGTAAGATCATAACTAAGTACTTACAAGTTCAGAAATTAGTTTTTTAAACACACTGTTAACGAATAATTACGTTTTTATTGACCATTTATTTGCAGTTGCTTCATGACCTGAGGATTATTTCACGTGTCAAGCAGCCCTTTTTTAAACTAACTAGATTGTATTCTACGCTTTGAAGTGCCTTATTGTTATGTTTTTCATTTGTAACCCACCGAAAACGGTTCCTTTCTGTNTACATACAGGACTTTGCAACGATATTACTACTTCACTCACTAGCACACATTCGCCTGCTCAAACATTTTGCTGGGCCAATGAAAATGAAATTAATGTTCGTTTCCGTTACTGCCCTGCACTTGCACATCATGATCCGAGTTACCACTTTTATCCCCTACTGATGCGAGCGAAAAAGGACTAGGTATAGTCTTTTTTCAACTCAATGGCAGTGGTACTAAACTAATAATAGATTTCAGCAGTGTTGAATTCAGCCTCGTAAAATGCAACTACTACATTAATGAGCATGAATGTCTAGCTGTTGTCTGGACAGTGAAATACTACCATATTTTCATAGTATATTAACAGTTCATATCAATTATGTGAAATTTTATTTTTAATAAATTTAACTTTGTACAGCTTCTCGGGCATGTGAGGTTGCCCCGAACAAACAACTTCATCCTTAATTTTACAACAGTTACGAGAGGTAGGGATGTAGGATTAACACTGCAAACACCAGCAGCACAACCATCAGCAGAATTTCATCAGAGGACTTCAGACGCTGCCACTACAGGTGATCGCCCCACTCCCGTTCCTTACTTATGCTCTCCAGCAGCTGGTGTCTTTTTTATTAACCATTCCTTATCCAGCCTTAAAACTTGTGTTAAAATACTCCTTACTCTCTCCGTTTCTGAAGATGCAGTATCAACAATATACAACTCACGACTCCTCTTATCTGGTCACATTTAAGACCGCTTCGTCTATTGTTTTTCTGAATGTTTTTAGAACCTAACGAACTTAAGGGGTTTGTATCCTTTATAAATTTGCTCATTATTGTGTATTTTCGTTCTCGATCTTTCTTTAGTACACTGTAAGATCATAACTAAGTACTTACAAGTTCAGAAATTAAGTTTTTAAACACACTGTTAACGAATAATTACGTTTTTATTTACCATTTATTTGCAGTTGCTTCATGACCTGAGGATTATTTCACGTGTCAAGCAGCCCTTTTTTAAACTAACTTGATTGTATTCTACGCTTTGAAGTGCCTTATTGTTATGTTTTTCATTTGTAACCCACCGAAAACGGTTCCTTTCTGTACTTCTCGAATTTGAAATCTCGACGCGCATTTGAAATAACTACTACAGACAAACGAAAGGGAGCATAAATAAACTAAAGATGGCAAATCACGAGGGAATACACATAGATTCAATTATTGACTTGAGCATCTAGTAAAAATAATATNTAAACTAAAGATGGCAAATCACGAGGGAATACACATAGATTCAATTATTGACTTGAGCATCTAGTAAAAATAATATGTGGTGGAAATTTTACCGGAAAACAGGTTTTTAGCAAAAAGGCTAGTGGAAAGTGGTGCCCTCTTCACTCTGTGGCCACTGTCCGAACTCGGTGAAGGCCTAATGTGTAAGTATTTCCCCCTGTGGGAGGGGGTGGCCGAGAGTGCACAGGGAGCAAACAGTGAGAACGAGTTTCGGTATTCCATGTTTTAGGTGGTTGTGCTGGCGTAGGGGGGTGGGGGAAGTTGCCAATAAGCCGTGGCATGACGAGCAGCCTAGCAGTTCTGGGAAATGTAATGACAACTGACAATTAACTCTAGCCAGCCCCTTTTCAGCTAATGTCTCTATACATAAATTCCATCGGAAGGAATTGCACTCTATATCATTTTTTTTGGTTTAGGATTTATAACATTTTTGCAGTTTCATTTTGCATTTTGCATTTGAATTACTCATAGCATTTTCATTCCTAAAATACAATCCCAAAAATTTTAAAGCAAAGCAAATTTTTTTTTCAAGCAAAAATAAATTTTAAATATTCTAAACATACGAGTATGTAGAAGTTGAAATGTTGAAGAGGGTACGTGTTTTATATAATTTATCGATAGAAAACCCAGTATTCTTAAATAACTAGTGGTGCTACAGATTACTAGAATTACTATCAAAAATATAGGGAATCGGAGCGAATATAACTATGCCTAATGAACAATCAAAGATTGATTCAGAGTTGCGTTTCGATTCGCTGCCGACACATACAACACTATTTACAAATGTTCGTCAAGTATAGAGCACTGGTTTTGGGAAATGTAGTTTTGGTTATGACGTAAATATTATGCAGTCTATATTTTTGTCGTATGAATTTAACAGCAAAGCGGTTGNTTGGTTATGACGTAAATATTATGCAGTCTATATTTTTGTCGTATGAATTTAACAGCAAAGCGGTTGCTAATTTTTCACGTATGTTCACATACTGTGCACAAATACTGCACAGCCTGAACTATTCCTACAAAAGAGACCGGCAAGAAGTATATAATAAAACGATTAATTTTTGCGTACCATGTACACAAGTTTATTATAGATATTGACGTATAACACATGATATTACTGATAAACCTCAGAGATACAGCGAGTATGCAATGGTTGTAATAAATAATCGGTAAGGCTCTTCAATACAGCTAAATGAAAAAAAACATGTAGGCTGATGTCGGTTGTGTAACGACAGTTGCCTTTTACTTTTTTCATCACAGCCAAATAAAATNAAAAAAAACATGTAGGCTGATGTCGGTTGTGTAACGACAGTTGCCTTTTACTTTTTTCATCACAGCCAAATAAAAATTTTTTAAATTTATTTTTATTCATAAAATATAATGACTGATAGCCCTATTTCAACAATAAAAACCAAAGAGAGTTGTTAATTTTTTTAGTTTCAAACTCAATTGGATAAAATAAGTAATTTTATTCATGCAAACGTTTTATAATTGTTAAAAAAAATGTTAATGGATTTACTCCAAAACTGTCTGCAAATGGAAATCCACGAGCTTTGTTTTTTGATACGTTTGTGGAATTCTTCGAAGGCATTTTTCCTAAAACTCGGTATGCTTCTCCACATGTTATATGTAGGGTTCTTAATTTGAAAATATCGTCAATCTCACAGGCATGGCAAATAATAGTATGTGTGCATTGGCCGATTGTCAGCATAGTACTACAAAGCGGCGATGCAGCGGCACCGGAGATACATGTGCACCGACACTGCTTCATCTCAGCTAGCCAACGATGCTGTTGTGTACCAAGCAGTGGTAATTGTAACTGTACAGAGTGATTCACAGCAACGGAGCTGTGCAGGATTACCTGAGAAGCGACCTTTGTGACAGGTCACTTGGCCTTCGCCTGCTCTACCTGGACATTTTTCTGGTCGATGCAGCATCATTACAAAGCTAATGCTATTTTATTTGTTTTAGTATTCATGCAGCCTATATAAAACATTTTATATTGTTAATTTTATGTTAAAGAGTTGCGCGGTATATGGGGGAGAGGCACCCCTGCAGTTTGGATATTTTTTCATACATCACAATTATATAGAAATTATTGCTTATTTGTTGGTGTGAATTTTCTATAGATAATTATAGGGAAGATATTATCATCGGTTCGAAGGGAGTGACTCGAAAGGTGGCACCAATGAGGAAGAAGTAAGGAACAGTGACCGAATGCAATTGTGTGAGGAACTTGAGTATCCGTCATATGTATCCGACCATCGGCAACTTGCACCAGTTTTTTCACATGCGAAAAATTCGAGGTCTTGGCAGAAGTCATGCGCTCTATGTCGCTACACCTCCGCAGATTTTTTCGTAAAAAAGATTGCAGAGGAACACTCTTTCAATTGAAATAGTCTTTTCAAGATTTTTGTAGCGATTCCTTAAAAATAACTGCCTCTATTTAATTTATTACACCCTTTAATAGCTAACTGTTATCGTATATACAAATTAAAATTAAAATTACAAAATTTAGTATTAATCATTTTCTTTCATGATGTCACCCGAAAAAGAGCACAAAAACACTATCACGTTATTATTAAAGCGGGGCAATTTTGGTCGTCTTGTTGGATAACTCATCCTATGGACTTCCAGAAAAGTTTCATAACCTTTTCTTGAATGCTGTATGACATAAAATATGAATATTCATAGACTATGAAAGAAGGCCCTAGAATAAAATAAAATGTGTGGCGTATTTCGTATTAGTTATTTAAATTGGTAGGAAAACACAATTTTATTGTTATCAGAATTGTATTCTTTTGTTACCGTTTGTTAAATGGAAATGAAGTAAAATTCATATGATTGTGTACTAAGAGTATTTTCTGTATGCTGTTGATCTTTCATGATTGAATATTGGAGTGTCCGTAAAGATAGTAGAGATTTTGAATAACAAAAAAAATAATAATAATAAATAAGCGGTAATGATCATTTTGGGAAATACGAAAAATATTGTCTGTAAATAAAGTCAGTATTCATCAAAGTAAAATGAACGAAAAATATTTTTTAATTGATTTTATTGGCCACGAGTGTTGCTTTTGGTTCTACAAATTTCAACAAAAGTGTGCTGTTTATGAGTGTTAACTTCAAAAAATTACACGACAAAAGAAGAAATAGTGACAATAGTTGANCAACAAAAGTGTGCTGTTTATGAGTGTTAACTTCAAAAAATTACACGACAAAAGAAGAAATAGTGACAATAGTTGAACAATTATAAAATGTCGCTAATGTACGAGTAAGAGCACATTTTCTAGAATAATTTAATGAGCACAGANAATAGTTGAACAATTATAAAATGTCGCTAATGTACGAGTAAGAGCACATTTTCTAGAATAATTTAATGAGCACAGAACAATGTGATGCAGTTTTAAAAACACTGTACTCGCATTTTGGTGGACCCGGGTTCGAGTCCCTGTTCTGTCGCCCAGATTTCTGTTTTACATTGTTTTCCGGAATCACTCCAGGCAAATGTAACGAATCCTTGCTTGGAACCAAGGCCGATTTCTTATCCCATCTCCAATAGTGTGTGTGATTTTCCATCTCTAATGTCTGTCGTCAATAAGTAAAGTTAAATAAGTAAATACATTATTAAATAGATAAACATAGATTTCGCAATGTAAAACAGCTTTGATTTAATGAATGCACTAGTGATTGTATTGTCAGATGTCATCTTTCTTGATATATGTATCGTTCATGTTAAGTATTATATAAATTAAAATATAANATTGTCAGATGTCATCTTTCTTGATATATGTATCGTTCATGTTAAGTATTATATAAATTAAAATATAAGTAAAAAATTGATATCCATTAATGTCGATGTGAAATGACAAGGATGTTAATAAATAAACAGTCAAATGCTAAGATGTTAGGGACATCTAAACTACGAAATATTTTAATCCGAATTTCTAAGAACACTGCTCGTAATAATGCAGCACCAATATATTTCACACTATGATCTAAGGCAGTGTTACAATTGGCACTTTTTGTTAACAAAATAGTCATGTGCCCCAATGCTGTGTACACAATCTGTGACATGTTTTTGCAATTTGCGTTTTGCATTTCGTCAACTTCAAAACTGTGCCTTGTTAGTTTTCTATGCAAGGGNGTGACATGTTTTTGCAATTTGCGTTTTGCATTTCGTCAACTTCAAAACTGTGCCTTGTTAGTTTTCTATGCAAGGGTGTTTTAATATGTTCACACATTTAAGCTATTATGATAAATAAACGTGTATCACAGTCATTATGAAGAAAGTTGTTATATATTTATGTAAAATGCATTTTATTCGTATTTTTTAATAATGTTTTTTAACGTGTCACTTATTTTAGATTTGCTTATTTCAAAAGAAACAGTCCCATAAAATGTTCATACAAAAATATGAATTTTTAAAGGATTCCTGTATTTTTAATTTTATACTTATGCATTTACACTTATATATAAAATGTTAATACAAATAGCAGCATTGCATTCTCAACAGGCAAATGTCGATGTTTTACAACTGAAACCTTACAAAATACGAAACGCGAAATTCTTCCAAACCAATTGGAACATGGCCTCAGTCACTAATCTAACTAATACATGTAATGTAACTAATTTCTGTTTGACATTTGGCTGCCCCTTCCCACATCAATTTTATTGGATGCAACTTAGGTTGCAATATTATTGTATGAGTTTCTTTTGGCCGTAATCTTCCAGCATATGGATAATGCTTCGCTGCACAGTATGGTATTTGACCTAAAAACCTGGCCAATAATGTTTTTTTTTAAACCTGTTCCCACCCCTTTGTTAGGTTTCTTCGAAAAGCCAGGTACCTACAGCAACAAATGGTGAAAATCGCAAAGCGCTAGCGCGATTCACCGCGCCACATTCTCAGTCGGTAGTTACCCTTCGCTTAGAGTGTTGTGTGATTTGTCGATGTACTCATTTTTTAGTGTTTTTATAAACTCTTGTGGTTTTATGCCTAAACCATTTACTGGTTGTTTTTGTGATGGATTCTTCTAACCCAGGTATGTACTTTATATAACACTACTTTTATGTAATGAAAATTTAGAAAATTTGAGTCAGCACGGCTGACAACATAGGTGTGTTCAACTGTTTGATATATGTGTACTTTAAAATATTTACTAANGCACGGCTGACAACATAGGTGTGTTCAACTGTTTGATATATGTGTACTTTAAAATATTTACTAAGGATTTTGTTACATTTCTGAACTTTTCTAAACTCTGAAAACTATTGTATAACATAAAGTATTTAGTACNTTTACTAAGGATTTTGTTACATTTCTGAACTTTTCTAAACTCTGAAAACTATTGTATAACATAAAGTATTTAGTACGCAAAACAGTTATAAAAAAAACAGCCACCCGAAACTGACCCCCTTTTTTTTAACGATTTTTTTGGTTCATACCTTACACTAGTAATTTTTNAAAAAAACAGCCACCCGAAACTGACCCCCTTTTTTTTAACGATTTTTTTGGTTCATACCTTACACTAGTAATTTTTTTTATTAATATTTAGTTTTCTGTTTTTGCTAACAGGGCCTTCTGGATTGAGGTCTATAACTCGAAATGAGTTATATACCATTATGGTTTCCAGTTTACTCAGTTGTAAACTACCTTTCGAAGTTAAATACCTCCAAGATATTATAAGTAATTATGCTGAATATGATCCACTGCTACCTGATGTAAAGCAAAAGCTGTCCATTATTAAACACCAATTCAAACAAAAAAGGTTAGCTGCTCGCAAAACAAAAGCAAGATTCGAAGAAAACAATGCCGATTGGCTAAATGGCATTATCTGCTTACCTAATACATGTTCGTAAAACATAATAGATGCAAACCCCTTACTAGTATTATGTTTCTTTATATGTTGTGCTTTTGCGTGTAGTGCAAGGACAAGTTTTTTCAAAATATTTTGTTTGACAATTTTGTATTAATTACTTTTATTGTTACAGGACACAGTCCCGGTCGTCCTCAGAATTCTTTTGTGGACTCAAGTGAAAGAAGCAAAATACGGAAAATCGAAGAGTTTCGATCAAAAGACGTTGAAGATTTGACCTATGCGACCCAAATGTAACTGCGAGAGTGGGGCAAGGTTNCGAAGAGTTTCGATCAAAAGACGTTGAAGATTTGACCTATGCGACCCAAATGTAACTGCGAGAGTGGGGCAAGGTTGATGCTTCTAAAGTAGTAAAAGATCTTACGAAAAGCCCTCTGAGAGCGACGAAATACGTAAAAGCAATGAAAAAAAGTAGTGAAGACCAAGAGCAATCTCGCCAGTTGTCACCTGTACGTGCTTTGTCTATGTTTACAGAAGNATGAAAAAAAGTAGTGAAGACCAAGAGCAATCTCGCCAGTTGTCACCTGTACGTGCTTTGTCTATGTTTACAGAAGCAGGACTCACTAAAGCCCAATATGAAATAATACGAGAAAAGAATAAAAGCTTTTTTCCGTGCTATTCTGCCCTCCAGAAAGTAAAAAAAGAATGTTATCCGGAAATTCATAGAGTAACCGAGACATGTGCTGAAATACAAGTGCAAAAATTGATGGATCGCACGGGAACACGACTCATTACACATCTAAAAGAAGCTGCAGAAGCCCGAAGCAAACATATTATGTAATACCGATTAAATTACACAAGAAAATTTTCTCGCGTGACCTGCAACCTTGATGTCCTTAATAGGCTGCNTTATGTAATACCGATTAAATTACACAAGAAAATTTTCTCGCGTGACCTGCAACCTTGATGTCCTTAATAGGCTGCATTTAACTTCAGACACCCTAATTACAGGGATGCGATGCTTTTCACATACGAAAAAAAAGCCATTATCATCTGATGTNTTTAACTTCAGACACCCTAATTACAGGGATGCGATGCTTTTCACATACGAAAAAAAAGCCATTATCATCTGATGTTCAAAATATGTTATCAGAAAGTGACTTTATAAATGTAAAAGTTTTATAATATAATAGCAGTGACGAATAAATGCTTCGTTTTAAAACTAAATCGTTGTCTTATTATTTTTCACTCCACAATTTAAACAAAATGATGTTCTGTAGCTGTTAGTGGCATAAAATATTTTTGGCCAGGTTTTAGGACCAAATATAGTTCATTTCATATACGAAGGCCACATTCTGACAGTCAGTGAGTGGCAACTTAATATATTGAAAACAAATCACGCGCCATTTACAAAATCCTGTATCAGCTGATGAACGAACGAACAAAAGTTAATATTACGTTGGCTATTCTGAGAGCAGTGCCGAAGCACATCACACAAGCAGAAAATGCGCATATAAGAAAGAGTTCGTAGATTAATTAATACATTTTATTTTACGTGGTCATAAAACAGCAGTTTTTAGTTTTAGAAACGAAACTTCGTGATAAAATAGTAACGTATAGGTGTTCAAAATGAGATGCACAATAAAACGATACGTATCCGAATGTGACGAAAAAATCGAAAGTTTCCAGACTCTCAAACCAGGCGCTGCTATCTTGTGAGTTAAAAGTGCACCATCTGTTGCAAGATGCCCTTCCACGCCATCTGTCATCTATATCCCGAACTACACCCAGAAACATATTATAGATTTGTTGTTTAAAATAACGTGTTCACGCGCATATACAAATAATTTTATTTTCCCGCGAGCTCTGTATAATTTTTAAAGTAACACGTATTTCGTGTACCGCGTTTACGAACGACCCTACACACGTCCACCAAGCTCCATTTACGAATGCAGCGCCACCCAAGCAGTTCACCAATTGCCACACGCAGCAGCACCTCCTGGACGCGCTGCCTCGCCACATCAAAGCCTATTCTTGACACGTCAGTTGATGGCGAATGGATACATAAACGAAAAGGCGCGGCGATTGTCAACTGTCAAGAAAGTGGCCTCCTTATATGGTACACAGTATACCACACTGTGCGCTGGGGGAAAAGGGATTACCGCGAGAAAACCCACCGGGCAATGGCGATGTCCGCCAGATTTTTCACATGCAAAAATTCGCGTTTCGGATCGCGCTGGTGGAAGACGAGCGATCCGTCTAATACATTACGTTGCCCCTGTAACGGAAAGTTCAGAAATGAATTAAGGAGATATGAAATTGTAAAATTAAATTACTTTTTCTCACAATACATATCACAATTCATATTATTTAAAAGTGTTATTATATATAAATTAACTTTTATA
Source organism: Clitarchus hookeri (assembly GCA_002778355.1). Classification (NCBI taxonomy): domain Eukaryota; kingdom Metazoa; phylum Arthropoda; class Insecta; order Phasmatodea; family Phasmatidae; genus Clitarchus; species Clitarchus hookeri. The sequence continues at coordinate 286,961 of NQII01002066.1, forward strand.
AAGATAACAAACACCTATAATATTTATATACCCTCTTAGATAATCATTTTACATCACATTACGTTATCAAACACAAATAATACGAGCTGGCCAATCGTTTAATTTGAATGACAAAAGGCGAGTTCCAATCCATCAATTTGGGGATTTGGGATTTAGGAATTTAGGGTGGATGAATTCGAACANAATGACAAAAGGCGAGTTCCAATCCATCAATTTGGGGATTTGGGATTTAGGAATTTAGGGTGGATGAATTCGAACGTCACAGCACTGTTGGAAGAAACTAATTTTGTATTTGGCGGTATAAACCGCGAGCTATGCTCTGATTAGTTAATGTCTAGAGCCCTCAGCCAATAATAAAACATTCTCTGTTAGCTATTGTTTATCTCGTGTGTGTTGTTGTTGTGGTTAAAGTTCGTTAAATAAAACTTATATTTCTCGATCTGCTGCTTGTTCTTTGTGTTAATAATTCAACAAGCACTACACGCGACTGAGTTGGAAACTACAAGCTTGCGAATAAACAGTCGTACTTTTCTGTAGAAAAAATTTATTTTTCATTTCTTCGTCGCTTTTTTGTAATTAAAATTTTATTTAAAACAAGATCTAGTCGTCTTTTTTGGCTTTGGAAATATGGCATAAGAATCTTATTAACGTATTACTTGCACACAAAATTACATTGGGATCCCTTAATTACCATTATTACCGTGCACTTTATTGAATATGGCAGACTTCTATTGGATTTCAGTCGAAACACACCATACATGTGATGCATTAATAAACAACAGAAGACAACTTTACTAGTTATTAAATAATTTAGTGTTGCTACTCCACCTCAGCAAACTTTGACCATAGATCATCAAATATTTAGGGCTTAAACTTGGTCAAGCGGTCAATTTATTAACCTAAATAACAAGCTCTTATCGGTTTAGAACACCGCTAATGTCTAAAAGATGTGCAGTATATGCAAAAAAAGGTGCGTAGATGAAGCTGAAATATTCCTTGCAAAATACAGATGCTTGCTCTGTGGATATACATCACACATACACGCAGTATGTGTATATAATGTGTATTTACATATAAAACACACAATACATTACAACTCAAGCTGGGAAAAATGGCTTTTCTTGCAAATAATGCAGTTTGAATCTATTTAGCAAAGTGATGTGTAGAACATTTTAAAAAATTGTAACAATTGTTTCATATAAGTTTAAGATCACTAAGTTATAACGTGCTGAATTTTAGGTGAGACAGCAGGTCGGTGTGTTGACAATAGTCAATTATCCGTCTTGACCACACAGCCAAAATAAATTACACAATATTTTAGCTAGTGTAGAATATGAGAACAACAATATTGTCATTTGAATTTATGTACCCAATTATTAAAAACTGGCAGATTTTTTATNTCAAGCTGGGAAAAATGGCTTTTCTTGCAAATAATGCAGTTTGAATCTATTTAGCAAAGTGATGTGTAGAACATTTTAAAAAATTGTAACAATTGTTTCATATAAGTTTAAGATCACTAAGTTATAACGTGCTGAATTTTAGGTGAGACAGCAGGTCGGTGTGTTGACAATAGTCAATTATCCGTCTTGACCACACAGCCAAAATAAATTACACAATATTTTAGCCAGTGTAGAATATGAGAACAACAATATTGTCATTTGAATTTATGTACCCAATTATTAAAAACTGGCAGATTTTTTATACACTGGTTATTTTAAAACGGGAGATTTGTGGTGTAAAAGTGTGTACTGTATTAGAATGGGCAAGGTGCGGTGAAGGTCATCGTGTTGTGTGTCATCGCAGAGTGTAATTAGGCTCTTAGTTCCATGCTGCCCGCTTCCAACCTTACTCCCCCCAAGATGTCTTCATCAACAGAACTATGTTACCTGGAAAACAGACACGTGCATTCCAAGAAAGGCCATTGTGTTTTGTTGCTTATACTTGTCGCTGGTATCGGCATCTTTCGATGGACAGCTGAACAAACAAGAGAACTTTGAAGCTTTGTCTCTAATGTCCAACAACAGGTGTGACACATACCAATTCTACCTGCCGGCCGACAAGGATACCAGGCCCTTAATTTAAGCTGAAAGGAATTGCCATTAAACTTTTCAAGGGTATATTCTGGTTTTGCGGAAGAAGTACATTCCAATCGGGTATTATTTTCCTTGGAGAATTCTGTTATACACGAGACAATCTATTAACGCAGCTTTGATGTTTTTGAAATAATATATTTCTTATGCGCTTTTAGGCGAATTGTATGAAAATAATAAAGCATTTTAATTTTTTTTCGTCATTTATCGTACATCCTCTTTATACATTTGTAATCATGTGATATTGAAGACTTAAAATTTCTTTGTCGCCTTTTGTTAGATATTAATAATATTCTCAAAGATTCAGTTTCTCATAATTTTTGAAAGATTTAGTAAATCAAGATAGATCTGGCATGTCTACTGAGATTCCGGAAGGTTTCTTTGTTTTTCGAAATTTTTCCAGTACTTTTGTAAGACTTATTTGATAATGACATTCCCTTTTCGCTTGTTTGATCTTTGACCCGTTTTCTTTTGTTTTCTCTGTGTATAATTTTCTTTCTGCTATCTTCGCGATTAGAAATGGCTGCTATCGCAGGAAGTTTGCGCTGTGCAATTGCTCGAAGTTCGTGCGTTCTTCGAAATATTATTCCAAATATTTCAGTAGCCGGTGTTCAGCACATGCATTTACATACAAAAAAATTGGAACAATCCCACTTACTTCAGTCAAAACAGGTACGTTGCCATGGGAATCTACATTTCTATGCAGGCTTTTCAGTCCCCCTTGTAAATGCTCGTAAGGTTATAAATGGTTGATACAATATTATATACTATTAGCTTTATGTCGGATTTTTATTTTACCCCACAGAACATAGTGTCATGGCAGACGCTTCAGACCCGACAATTCGCAGATGCAAAACCTACTTTGGATTCCATCCGAGAAAGGGTCCTAAATGTATGCAAGGCGTATGACAAAGTAACAGCAGATAAGGTACTGATTCCATCTTTTTGTATTTTCAGACGATGATCGCTTCTATAAGGTTTTACAGTGCAAAGCAACCCCTGACACTTGAATTTATTCGTGACAGAGTGCTTTTGGTGCTAAAGCTTTACGATAAGGTTGACCCAGCAAAGGTATGATTTTGTATAATATTGCTTAAAGAAATTTAATTTCGTGAATTGTTTATTTTGATTATAATAATACCTCTATTGTTTCAGCTGATGTTAGAATCACATTTCATCAATGATCTTGGTTTGGATTCACTAGATCATGTCGAAGTCGTTATGGCAATGGAAGATGAATTTGGTAAGTTGCCCTAGTGTTTATGGTTTCTTCCTTGACATGTCAAATCAATGGCAGGAATTAAATTGCTATTTTTTGTGGCAGATTGAGGTGTGGGTTTTTTCCATTCAATAAGCAGAAAGCTATTTGGGTTGTTAGTAGAATGACAGTAAAGTGTCCTCAGAGCCACATGGCAGGACCTCTGAGTTGGACTATATACTCAGTAATTATCAAGTTTAGTGACTTTTCTGAAGGAAACGTTCTAGACCAACAAAAGTTGCATTAATGGGTTCTGCACGGCTTACCTAGTTAATATTTAGAAGGGCGTCATGTTAAAATAAGTAGAACGTTTTAAATGAAATAGTTAACAGTACAAGTAGTTCACCGCTTTGTTTACGGTGGACGCCATGATTTTTGGTGACGTAATGATTCCTGCCATCACTGTATTGGCTCTTGGGTATTGTTACGTCACCGTAACGGAAATTTTTGAAAAAGCTTAGCAGCGATTCCGTCTTTGGTGGTGTGTGTCTCAACGTTCCAATCTGGCGGATTTAAAACGGAGAAAGCAAGAACGAGTTCTTCTGTGCCTTATATTCGCCTATGAATGAGTGTTGGTGTGTAATATTTGGCTATGAACGAGTGCTTCTGTGTGTTATATTCGCGTATGTGGCGTTTTAGTGGAACATGGTGTTTCGTCGAGTGAGGTAAGGTTGAATTGGCCGTTGACATAGGAATTGTACCATCCGCCTTCTAGGTGAGTTTATTGGTATTCTTTTTGTGTGTTTTACAGTTTCTTTAAATCCCTAAAATCCTACATTTGTAGTTGTAAAACCCTACAACCCTAGGTTAGTTAAAAACCCAAAAAATTCTACGTTAGTTTAAAATCCTAGGTTAGTGTAACACCTTAAAAACCTAAGGTTAGTGTAAAAGGTAATTATTAAGTTTAGGAGCTTTTCTGAAAAACAAAAAAAAAATTCAAAATTATGTTATATTTCTACTCTACTAATCACGTAGAACACGAATATACTAGGGGCGTAGCTTTAAAATAAGTACAACATATTAAAAAAAATTGAACTAAATTGTGAAATGAGCGGTATAGCCAGTTTGTTTACGTTTCTGAACGAAACGTCCTAGACCAACAAAAGTTGCATTAATGGGTTCTGCACAGCTTACCTTGTTCATATTCAAAAGAGCGTAATGTTAAAATAAGTAGAACATATTTAAAAAAAAAGGGAAATTTGTTTGTTTACGTCTATTGTCAGAGGAATTATACCAGCCCCCTACCTAGGTGAGTCAATTTACATTCTTTTGGTGTGTTTTACGGTTCCTTTAAATCTCTACTATCCTACATTCATAGTTTAGTGTAAAACCCAAACAACCTAGGTTAGTGTAAAACCCTACTATCCTAGGTTAGTGTAAAACCCCACAAACCTAGGTTAATGTAAAACCCAAAAAAACCTAGGTTAGTGTAAAACCCAAAAAAACCTAGGTTAGTGTAAAACCCTACAATCCTTGGTTAGTGTAAAACCTATAAATCCTAGGTTAGTTTAAAAATGTAAAATATTGATTCACCCATTGTGGGGTTAGGTTCTGTTATGTTAGGTGGGCACATATTACGACATTAGTCTGACGTTAATGCCCCTAGTATATTCGTGTTTTGCATCATTAGTAGTGTGGAAATATACCATTTTCCGTTAATTATTTTTATTTTTACAGAAAAGCCCCTAAACTTAATAGTTAAGGTAATTATTAAGTTTAGGGGCTTTTCTATAAAAATAATTCACGGAAAATGGTATATTTCCACTCTACTAATGATGTAGAACACGAATATACTAGGGGCATTAACGTCCGACTAATTTCGTAATATGTGCCCACCTAACCTAACAGAACCTAACCCCACAATGTGTGAATCACTATTTTACATTTTAAAACTAACCTAAGATTGTTGGGTTTTACACTAACCTAGGATTTTTGGATTTTACACTAACCTAGGATGTTGGGGTTTTACACTAAAGTACGAATGTAGGATTGTAGGGATCTAAAGGAACCGTAAAACACACCAAAAGAATGTAAATTGACTCACCTAGGTAGGGGGCTGGTATAATTCCTCTGGCGTTAATAGACGTAAACAAACATATTTCGCAAGTTTTTTTTTATATGTTCTACTTATTTTAACATTACGCCCTCTTGAATATGAACAAGGTAAGCTGTGCAGAACCCATTAATGCAACTTTTGTTGGTTTAGGAAGTTTCGTTCAGAAATGTAAACAAACTGGCTATACTGCTCATTTCGCAATTTTGTTCAATTTTTTAAAATATGTTGTACTTATTTTAAAGGTACGCCCCTAGTATATTTGTGTTCTACGTGATTAGTAGAGAAGAAATATATCATAATTTTAAATTTTTTTTGTGTTTTTCAGAAAAGCCCCTAAACTTGATAATTACTTTTTTTTTTTTACAGAAAAGTCACTATATTTAATAATTACCGTATACTCTATTTCATAAAAATACACTAAATTCTTGACATATCTATAAAAGTAGCTCTGCCACAATGTTTCGTTCCGCCACAGCTGTTCAGTCTATTAGGAAAACCGTGTCTGTAAACAATTGATATGATCAAAGAAGGTTACCATTCCAACTTGTTTGATTTCTATTATTTCCAAGTGATACGGCGGGGTTCTATTTTATTGATGGAAGGGGAAGAGGGGCGACTTTAACATCTTTCACAAGAGAGTATATTTTTCCTGCTCTTCTTAAGAAAATGTATAATTTTGAATAACATATTGTTTGAGGAGCAGTGGGAAATTTTTCTGTTACGGAAGTTAACATTCAAATCATTATAACCTGGAACGTTTTTAACCTCACCAAATGAACAAAATGTGAGGTAATTATCTAGTTTAGGGGCTTTTCTGAAAAACACAATAAAAATTTAAAATTATGATATATTTCTACTCTACTAATGATGCAGAACACGAATATACTAGGGGCATCGGTTTAAAATAAGTGCAACATATTTTAAAAAATTGAACAAGTTTGTGAGATGACTGTTTCTGACAGTTTGTTTACGTTT
>NQII01002066.1:311831-375545 GCA_002778355.1 Clitarchus hookeri
GCTGAACTACAGCAAGGGTGAAATACTCTGAGAGTGGTGGCAATATTGTTGACTATTACTATGTTACAGTTTTGAGTGGAATAATTTGTTGTAAAATGTAGGTGGTGGTTTGAAAACTATTATGGTGGTGTTTTAGAACAGGTTTTGTATGGCTTGGGACTAACCTAAAGTGTTAAGTCCAGAGTTGAGGACAGCTCATAGTATTTTCTGATCTTCACGTTACACAACAACCAGGAAGATATCAGTGTTTATGGCCTTGGTTTGTGTTACACTGTGCTCAATGAATGTGTTATTGACAAAGGGCCTTTAGTGGGTGGCCTCTGTCATTTAAGGAAATCCCATCTTGCTAGGCCTAGTAGAATGCATCACTGTATATGTGCTGTTGATATGGCACATTATAATTTTTTTAATGGGAATTGTTACAGTTCTCATTTTCATCCAAGGTTCGGTTCACAGCACCTTTGATACCTACCTATGTAGTTGGACATGCAATAAATTTTGTTTCACGATTAATTTTCATGCTTCTAAATGACTGTCCGATTTGATGCAACATGTTCCATGTAAAAACTGTAGGTGAAACATGCGGACTTAATTGTGGAAGAAGGTTGCTTGTTTTAAGAATTGCTTCCTTATAAGATAGAAGTTTGTTTAGCTATAATTTTTATTTTATAACAATCGACTGCTTTTGAATTTTTAAGCTTTGCCTGTTGATTCCTGCTGGCTGTGTGGTGTTCGGTTAGGTGGAATTTTGAGGGGCGGTACAAAGGTGTTAAAAGAATTTTGAGATGGGTTACCCGACTAGGTGCCAGACACAGTCAGTAGGCAGTGTTGATTACTGATACTGATGATCTCAAGGTACGGCGGGCCGTTTGCCTGGATGTACGCAGTCCCTCGGTGAAATGTTGAATACTGATGAGCTCCTTAGACTAGGAGAATCAGGCATTCCTCACGCCTCATACTTAGCATATGCTGTATTGTGGGCCTGTTCAGGCTCACCCACACACCTTAGCTGTGAAAAGCCCTGAGTTGAGCATACTGAATTTACCGTGAATTACGTTGGATTAGAAGGCGAGTTGTATGGGGACCCATATCCTGAAATTCACTAAGGCGTAAATAAGACCTGTAGTATGTAATTATCCTTGCACAACAATTGGATCACAATTCGTGAAAGCTGATACAGTTTTTGGGCTGCGTGCCTGTCAGATAGTCTATGCCGAGAAAAGGTCTTAAACTGCCATAGTGAATTCATGTGAAAATTACGTTTCCCCAGGCGATTAAAGTCCTGGAGAATGTGTGGCAACTCCGTGTGAGAATAAAGCCAATAGGTTCCAGAAAATGACGCTACTATTGATAAATTTCATGGTTTGAAGCACAAAGTTGAGTTCACCCGAAGTGCACCCACGACACGACGGACCCCTTGAGACACTTAACGGTGACTGAACAGGGCGAGCTTGCGAGGCGCGGACTGTAATGGCATGCAGCTTGCCTGGAATACTTCCTGCGTGATTGAAACTTGTAAAACAATTCAATGACACAAACACTTGCATGATAATCAGTAGAAAAAATACACAATATTGCTTTGAGCATATAATTACTTTAATTTGACTCTGATTGCACAAAATGAGGGTAAAACAAATGAAAAAACATGAATTTTATATATTTAAAGAAATACTGAAAATGCTTCTAGGGGCATCTCCCAATGTTCACACACTCAGTGTTTCTTTCAATTTGATAGTGGCTTTAGTAATTCGCCCTACAAATGCGCATCCTGGGTTTTCCATAATGCACCCCCACAGTTCTGGGAGGGGGGTGGTTGGGTGTCACGCTGCACTGCACTCGGTATACCCTCGTACACTGGTCACGGTGGAGTTTGTTTAGGTGGAGGATCTGCGGTGTGGCACACAGTCTGAGAGGAAGGATGTCCTGCAACAAATCAAATGCCTTCCCTCTAGCTTAGGCTGTTTGTAGGTTGCGCATCATCAGGCACACCATGGTCCAACAACGTCTGGGTCTTAGGGCTTACGAGGCCCTGTGGTTGCCTCGGCGGTTACGGTGTGGCTGCCGCTGGTCCTGCCATGGATGTCCTGCTGTAGTGAGAGATGCGGTGGTGTCACTGCAGGTGAGGCATGCCTGTACTGGCAGATGTGTCTGTCGTGAGCGGTGGGGGGTAGGCCAGATGACTGCATCGCTGACCTTGCCACTGCTGCCGATAGCGACCTGGACCGGCAGTGACCAAGGGTGGTTGATCACTACGTGGTAACCCCTCGGCTGGCGGCGGTTTTCCTGCTGCAAAGTTGCATAACACCCTCTCCAGCTGTGGACGCCCCTGGAAGTTGTGCTGATGCCATCGACAGTGTGGCAGAAGCTCTTGGGGTGTCACCTGTAGTGGACGAAGTGAGGGAAGCCAGTTAACCCCACTTGATGGTGTGTTACGTCGTATGTTGCGGTGCGAGCTGATGAAGACTAATGGCCCAATGGCTGTGGCTTTAGGGTAAACACCGTTTCGGATTGCCTACTAATTTATTACAAGTCTTATCTCTTGTAACAAACAAAGTAGGATGACCTCTTGAGTCGCGTAGTACCTATTGGCAAGAAGGTACAAGTTCCGTTCTTGTCAACCTACACTATGCACTCTTGGCATGTTGCTGGTGCAGTTGGTACAGTTTATGTGACCGCACGTAGTTCATGCCAAGCCCCAGAAGTGTAACTTTGTCATACAAATCCGGAAAGTACATGCTTCTTTTCCTGCATTAACCCTCGACGGGCTTAGTGCATCGGGTCCGCTTAACAACGAGAGTATCATCAATTGCTTTGTATTTGTTTGAGCATTAATAAATTACTCGACACCAGGGCTAGCTTTTTGACTGCAGGCCTTGCCTCTTAGGCATTCCGGGAGCTGGTTCCATCAACCAGTCATTCTCGTGGTTTAAGCGTTTTCAGTGTAATATGTATTTGAATCAGTGTTAAAGATGTGTGTGGAGTGGCCTTACAAGTCCATATTTAGCTAATTACCAACCAGCATGCCTTTCCACCTCATGTACTGGGCCGACCGCGAATGCCCACTGCTAGCAGACTATCGAACCACAATTAATACTCCTTTAATTGAGACGTAGAGGATAATGAGACCAGCTTAGCCAACTGGGTAACTCGATTACAACCCACAACAGTAGAGCAGAGCAGCCAATGAGAGATCAACAAAACATCTCTGGTAAGTGTTTCCTGCCCGAACTTTCTACGAGAATCAGTGCAGCGAAGACGGCCCCACCATTCGCTAACCCTCACCTCATGTCAAATGCAGCACTTCCAGCAACAGAGCAGCCAGTGAAATATAAACACATTACTGGAAGTGAAATACGGACACTTTTAACGAAAGAGTGTATTTAATGTTTAGTTATAAAACGGCAATTAAGTTTTCAAGAAGGAAGTTTGCCTATAAAGGCCTCCATCCTTGTAAGATATCATTTAGTGCGATGGCACTCCCCACCCACTATCACATCATCAACCTTAACAGACCTTTGTTAATCAACGTGGGGTACACCAATGTGTTTCATTTAATTTATAGGGATTTTCACTACTGCCAAAATTTTACATAGTATTAATATCATGTTTTTCCATTCGGTATTTGATGTTGGTTCTTGTGTCTTGTGATGGAAGCCGATGCCACTTACATTTCGACTCGGCACTAGGGGCCAGAACGGCGGCACTGGTCGCAGGCTCTGCTAGCCATTTCACTGCAATAATTACTTAATTAACCGGAACATTTTTTTCTCACTTTGCTGTACCGAGGGGAGAATTTCCTGGATTCTCACCAGACAGCCTAATGCTACCCCGTATCCACATATCACCAGGCTCATTTTCATGCTGAGTTCACTGGCAGGCCGTAAGTGTTGGTTCAATTTTCTTTCATTATTCTCATGTAATCAATCACAGTATGTAAACAACTTTACAAAGTTCAATGTTTGTTGAATTATTGTCCCGTGGGACATGTAGGGGGCTACACCGCTTGTAGAACCACCCACACTTTTCTACCATATTTTATGTGTACGAGACTGCCTACAGTCTCATCTTAATGTGTTAAATAGTGTGACAGTAAGAATGCGACGATATCATCTGCGAACTTGCGAAGGAATCCTGGTCAATCGACCGAACGACCCACATCACTAAATCTCCACTGGGTTATGGTTCTGGGCAATTCTACACTCAACTAGATCTGGTTCACCTCGACCATGTCAACAGTAAGTAACAATGGCAAATGGGTATGGGACAAAACTAAGAAACCGTCGTGGTCATGAAAAACTCTCCAGGTAAACAGTATCACCAGCATAGTGATTGCCTTGGAATGAAAAAGAAAAGGCAGAGGACATGGACGATGGCCGTCTGCCGCCTGGAAATGAGCTGATACTCATTTTAACCCCACATCATGCCAAACTGCAGTAGCTCCTCGCAGATCAACCACCTACACCAAGTAAGTTCATGCACAATTTTGTACAGACAGGGTTCATTGATGTGAGAGCTCTGCAGGCTCACAGTGAAGCTGTTACATTTTCCCCAACTAACAATAGTGAGGTAACCATGGGAGAAGCCAACATAACGGTGCGCATAAACGACTTCGAAACAAACACAGTAGAACTCGACAATGAGCTACGTGAAGATCTAATCCCCTGTCTCAAATGGCTAACGAAACAAAACTCGATAGTTGAACCAGCAGCTAGGAGAATCCATTTCGGCACATGGGAGCGCAGGACAGTCTATAAAATTGACCTTTGCCCTAATAACTGTGCGCCCAGCATCAAGCTTGACGATTTGGACCACAAAGTACTACCAGCTTACCATGACTTGGTACGAGTGCTGGAGGAACGACAGGATGTATTTGCAGCTGAGGTTCTGTTACAACGTACCAACGTCACCGAGCACACAATATCAACAGTACATGCCAGGCTCCATTTCCACACCACCACGCGGATACCTTAGCCATCAGAGTCAGATCGTCCGAGAACAGATACATGAGATGATGGAGGGGGTAATCGATCTGACAGAAAGCCACTACAATTCGGCAATCACACTGGCACTGGAGAAGGTGATACATGGCATTTTATTGTCGATGGTGACTCCCCAACCTGTTCAATGAAAGTGCCTCCCCCCTACTTTCTACATCAGCACTAAGGAGGATTTGCTCATCATATTAGGAAAGACCAACATCATTTCGTCTCTGGATCTGCGCAGTGGCTACTGGCATGATCCAGTGAAGACAGATACAAAACTGCATTCGCTGTGCTGGTTGGAAAGCCGTTTCAATTCTGTGCGCTGCAGTTCGTGTTGAAATTTGCACCATCCACATTTCAAGTCATGTTGGTCCAGGTACTGCGCGGTCTGGTAGGCGCCCTCACTCTCTCCTGCCGATGCGACATAGTCATTTGGTCCGAGATGTGGGAGCACCACATTCACCACCCCTCCCTAGTACTGGAGCACCTTGCTCTCAATGGGCTGACGTGAACCACACAGCCACAAGCTCCTTGTTTCAACTCTGACCCCCGCAGTCTCAACTACAACACCAGCTACACTGGGCCACACCAACTGCATCAGGCCAAGAGAGTGTAATGCAGGTCAACAATAACAGAACTTGCACCGAGTTGCTGGCAAGGATTATATAACTCAAGAGACCCTCCTACTCTTTTACAATAAGAGGTAACTCTTTTAATAAATAGGTATGTGATCCAAAACGGTGTTTACCCCAAAGCCACATCCGTTGGGTGCACTTTCAATTGGTCGTTGCTTCGAAGCAGCTCGCACCATGACCTACCATGCAACGAACCACCAAATGGCGTCGAACTGGCATGTAGGCTGAAGCTGAAGTGAAAGTGCTCCAAAGTGTAACCAGTAATGTGCAGAATTTTTACAAACACATTATACAGAGTCACCACATTTACAGCTACAGTCAGAGGTGTGTTTATTGTGTTAACAGCAATCGAGCATGGCATTCCACACCCCTTTGCCTAGGTGGACTCGTCAATCCCTTCAGGAGACAGCCACCTGGCAACGGTGTAGCCAGTGAAATGCAAACACGTTACAGGTAGTGAAATTCAAACACTTTTCACAATAAAATGTAATACTGTATTAATGTTAATTTATATAAGATTGATAATTTTTCTAAAAGGGAGATTGTTTATATAGGCCTCCATCATTGTAACATATCATTTAGTGTGGTAACATGCCCAGTCAGCTTCATAAGTTCAACCATAACATACATTTGTTGATAAACAGGGGTTTCACCAATGTGTTTCATTTAGTGTATATACATTTCAACACTACAATCATATCACATAGTGCTGATATCATTTTTCATTAATCGCAGTTTGACTTCGGTTCTGGTCACTTGTGATACAAACTGAGGCTNCACATAGTGCTGATATCATTTTTCATTAATCGCAGTTTGACTTCGGTTCTGGTCACTTGTGATACAAACTGAGGCTACTCTGCCAAATCGTCTCAGCAGTCGGACCAGATAGGTGGCATTGGTCGCTCGCTTTGCGAGCCCCCTCAGTACCATAATTTAGGCTGTTATCATTTCACTACAATAGTAATATTAATTAATCAACCAGGAAATTTATTATTTCTTAGATGTACCAGGGGTAGAGCGACCCGCCCTCTCAGCAGAGAACTTAACGTAATCGCGTATCAACATAATACCAAGTTTATTTCACACTAAGGTCACAGGCAGGCCATNTCAGCAGAGAACTTAACGTAATCGCGTATCAACATAATACCAAGTTTATTTCACACTAAGGTCACAGGCAGGCCATAAGTGCTAGATCCATTTAATGTATTATTCATCTGTAGTCAGAAAAGTGAATAAACTGCTTAACCAAGTTAACAGTGTCAAATCATTGTAGGGTACGACACCCTTTGTTGCATCACCAACAACTTCATTGTATATTTCTGGCATTCTAAGTGGCCTACTGTCCCGTCATAAGGTATAAATAGAGCAACAGTAAGTAAATGACATCAACAACAAACTGACTGAGATATCTGTGCTGTTGACCGAACGACTCATAATTAACTCTCCACTGGGTTATAGCACTGGGCAATTCAATGCGCTACTAACCCTGGGTAAACTCAACCATGAGTCTATGATGGAGGCCTTTATAGGCAATCTCTCTTTATGAAAACATAATTGCTCTTTTATAACTAAACAATAAATACTCTCTTAAGCTTTCTTACGAAGANCAATCTCTCTTTATGAAAACATAATTGCTCTTTTATAACTAAACAATAAATACTCTCTTAAGCTTTCTTACGAAGTCTCTGTATTACATTCCCTGTGATGGGTTTGTATTTCACTGGCTACAGTGTTGCTAGGTGGCTGTCTCCTGAAGNAGTCTCTGTATTACATTCCCTGTGATGGGTTTGTATTTCACTGGCTACAGTGTTGCTAGGTGGCTGTCTCCTGAAGGGATGGACGAGTCCACCTGAACAAAGAGGTGTGGGTTTCCATGCTCGATTGCTCTTAATACAATAAAACACACCCTAATTAGCTGTGAATGAGATGACATTGTTTGATGTGCTTAGAAAAATGAAGGACACTATTTGCGACACTTTGAGCCACTCAGCACTTCATCTTCGACCTACGGGCCAGTAGACGTCTCCTGGTGGTGCGTTAGGTCGCATGTCGCAGTGTGAGCTGCTACGATATAACGACCAATGGCCTGTGCACCTAATGCCTGCGGCTTTGGGTAAACACTATTTCGGATCGCCTACTAATTTATTAAAAGAGTTACCTTTGTCATTAAATAGTAGGACGTTCTTTTGAGTCACATAATACCTGTTGACAAGACGGTGCTAGNAAAAGAGTTACCTTTGTCATTAAATAGTAGGACGTTCTTTTGAGTCACATAATACCTGTTGACAAGACGGTGCTATTTCCGTTCTTTGCAACCTGCACTATGCACTCTGGACCTAAATTGGTTGATGCGGCCCGGTGTACCTGGCGCAGTTGATGTGACTGCTTCGGTTTGGGTGGTCACAAGGAAATTGAAATATTTGGAAACATACATTTTAACACAAGAATAATTCTCTGAAGATCAACTAAAGAACTTGAAGCAAAAGTTTTCGTATNAAATGAGTTACCTTTGTCATTAAATAGTAGGACGTTCTTTTGAGTCACATAATACCTGTTGACAAGACGGTGCTAGTTCCGTTCTTTGCAACCTGCACTATGCACTCTGGACCTAAATTGGTTGATGCGGCCCGGTGTACCTGGCGCAGTTGATGTGACTGCTTCGGTTTGGGTGGTCACAAGGAAATTGAAATGTTTGGAAACATACATTTTAACACAAGAATAATTCTCTGAAGATCAACTAAAGAACTTGAAGCAAAAGTTTTCGTATNTTTGGAAACATACATTTTAACACAAGAATAATTCTCTGAAGATCAACTAAAGAACTTGAAGCAAAAGTTTTCGTATATAAAATCTGAATTCAAGAGAAGGTGGAAGAAAGGAAATAAAACAGGAAAAACATTCCTCAAAAACATAGAAGAATGGCTGCAGAAAACATTTAAATACCGACAGTGCAGCAGCGAAGATAGGGTCGACCAACAAAATCATTCTCAGACATGAGTAAAAGAAATAAAAAAAAACCAATAGAACTCTGTAGTGTTGAAGATGATGACATATTGATGCATGCCGCGCAGACAAAATTACACACTTCTGGAAAAAGAGGTGTTTCAAATGTACTGAAACAAATAATTAGATCTCCAAAGCGAGCTACGAAGTTAAAGAAAGAATACAAAAAGTCTCAACAGGACAATGAGAAACAATTAACAAAGTTACGCGCTCTATCAATGTTTGTGAAAGCTGATCTTTCTTGACGACAATATGAGATTGTTAGGAGCACCAATAAAAAGTTATATCCAAGTTATAGCTTCCTTCAAAGAGCGAAAAATGACTGCTATCCACATAAAGAGTCATACAAAGTGTTTAAA
Organism: Clitarchus hookeri; assembly: GCA_002778355.1. NCBI lineage: Eukaryota > Metazoa > Arthropoda > Insecta > Phasmatodea > Phasmatidae > Clitarchus > Clitarchus hookeri. Next base: position 320,811 of record NQII01002066.1, read on the forward strand.
ACATGCGCTGAAGTAAATCTACAATATTTTCTAAACCATACAGTCACAACATTATTAACGTATTTTGAGGAGGTTTTATATGACTTAAGTCCAGAACATAACACGTTACAGCTGATTTGCAAGTGGGGTTGTGATGGGACACAACAGGCGCAATTCAAACAAATGATGCAAAATGATACTACTGAAACCAATTTTTTCCAAAGTAACTTTGTGCCCCTGCAGTTAGTTTGTGGTACAAATAAAAATCCAATTATATGGCAGAAACTGTGGATATTGCTCAACAAGAAATCGAATACATAGAGAACGCCATAAATTCTTAACATAACACGGAATTTATGCTGAAAGAACAATCATATTCTGTGAAACATATTATGGCACTCATTATGGTAGATGAGAAAGTGTGTAAAGCCGCCACACAATAAACCTCATCAATGAGGTGCTACATTTGTGGTGCAACCTCGAAGGAATTTAATGATTTAAACATCAGAAAGGATGTTTATATACAAGCACTAACATTTGGCTTGTCTGTTTTGCATGCCAGGATTCGTTTGTTCGAAAGAATATTACACTCGTATAAAATCCCTGTGAAAAAAAGGCAGTTGTGAACTGATGGTGACAAAACCACTGTTAACGAGAGGAAAAGAGGAATACAAGAGAAATTCAGACAAGAAACAGGTTTGATAGTGGATGTGCCTAAGGCTGGATCTGGCAACACCAATGTTGGTTATACCAGCAGAAGATTTTTCACCAATCACTGGTGTTGATTTTAATTTTATTTACCGACTTAAAGTAATTTTAGAAGTGATATCAAGTGGTTACAAAGTCCATTTACATACATTTACAGCGTATACTTTTGTAACAGCAAAGNCATATATATGGCATCCGATAGCGCCCACAATGCACAAAATTCTTGTTCAAAATGAAATTGTGATAGAAAAAGCATTATTTCCGATTAAGTTACTTTCAGAAGAAGCCGCTGAGTCGCGGAATAAGCATTTTAGGCTCTACCGACAGAACTTCGCAAGTAACTTGGCAAGAGAGTTATGCAATCTAGATATAATAAACAGGTTATTGCTAAGTTCAGACGCACTCATAGCCAGCTTGAGACCAACACCCAAAAATAAGTCGATGGCTCTTACAAAAGATTCACTGGAATTGTTAATTCCAGCTGATATTACTTTGATAATGACACCGATTGAGCGGAGGCTTCAGAAGAAGAGGAGCTTGAACAGGATGATGAAGAACTGTGGCACTCATCATCATCGTAATTTTCCAATTACCTAACTTAAAGTTCAGTTTTTACAATATTAAAAATTTAATCGAAATTCATAGTTTTTTCATACATATACACATATGTCCTAAACCACTTTATATAGAACAAGTAAATTGTTTATATCAAGAGTAAAAATGACGTTGCTATTCCTTACCTGTGGGTCTTAGAATCTCAGTTAATGTTAAATGGCACAGACTATAAGGTGCATTGAAGGTTGAGGGTATATAAATCAATGACTTCATCACATCTTGGTTTTAGCATGTTTATTTGACGGGAATTCATACACACATTCCCGGAACTTTTGCGTGAAGTACACATAATTTCTCGGCATCTTTTGCAGAGAAATTAACTCATATGTTATCGACCCTGCGAGTTGTTGGCCTGAAGGGCTGATTACAGTGTTCTGGCTAATGTTTCCGATGCTGTAGGGGCTTTAGGTGACAGGACACGTTCCTGAGTGACACCGTTGTTATTTAACTGTACTTGTTGTGGGGTAGTTGTTCCAGCAGTAGGTGAGATCTGGTGAGTTGGGTGGCCCTGTTACATACCCTCGGTCTGGCTATTGTTGGCATGCTGCACTCAGCTGGCTTCCTATCGATGAGGTGCTCCTCGTTGAAGCTCACCACTCGGTTCCCGTTGGCAGTATAGGGTTGTAACTGACTGATTTCCTCCCTACCACATCCCGGCGAGGGACCCTTGGCGGGCCCCCACCCCGGGTCTCGGCGTGGGGTTGCACTGAACTATTCCCACTCGCTCGACATGGCGCTCCTTGTTGAAGGTCACCACTCGACTCTGCCTCCTCGGTGCGGGATTGTAACTGACTCGGTTGACATCTGCGCTCCGGCTCCCAATGCCTAACGCCATATGCGTCCCAGTTTGGCGATTACTGGTTGTTTGTCCCGATATGGCTAACCCCTTAACACTGTCTCTGGTTGTCTCTGCCGAGGCCCGAACCCCACAGCCTCTCGGCGTCCCAACAGACTTTCTCTCGCGGCGCGAGCTTCTAACTGACCAGGTTGACTGCTCTCTCGCATAACTGATGATGTATCTGATCGACTGACTGATGCGACTAACTCACTTAGCCGGGGTCCGATATCCCCGGCCTTGGTTAACTGCTGCACGCACTTTCTCTCCCGGTGTACGATTCTAACTTATTTGGTTCCATGACCTCACTGACCGATCTAACTGGCTGATGCTGCCCCCCACCCCTGACGCTAAAAATTGCTTTTAAACTATCTGGGTGCCCTCCCTAGATTCCTACATGTACCTACCTTGTTTGTGGAAAGGGGAGGGAGGAAGGCTTTGATCAATGAACACTTCATCCATGCGTTGGCTTCTTGTTTGTTGAGGGGGCAGGGGGTAGCATGGGCCAGTTGCCACTGCCATACACTGTCAGCTTATTCTTGGTGTGTATCACCCTTCAGCACCTGTTTTTATTTCTCTCCTGGGCGGAAATCGCCAGCATATCTCGTCGTTTCTTAGGCGTGTACAAGTTTCACACGGTTTTCTAGGGGTGTGGGGGACTGGCCCATTGGCAGAAAGTGCTACCCCACCTCGGCTTGATCTCGGCACGCGTTAACGTGTAACATGTGTTGTCCGGGAGGTGCTACACTGCTTTAAGCTGGTGTGGGGTTAGGGTCGTGACAGCGCTGCTTCTAACACATACTTCCAATATGCGTTACGCGGAAAAAAAAACTAAATAAATAATTATGGCCACTTAGATTGGCGAAATTCCCCTATGTGTGACAAGCAAATGTCTGACTCTGGCTTTGCAATTGTGTTTGTATTGGTAGTTTCGTCAAAGGAAAGGATGTGTTAAAAAATTCATAAAGGTTTCTATTGTGTAAAGGTGGGTTTACGATTAAATAATGAAGAATTAAAAATTGTACTTACGACTTGTTTAGTACACGAAAAATAAGGTTTTGGAGTTTATGATTGATCTAGCAACTGTAAAGCCAATCAGAATAGTAGAATACCAAAGCATCCAACTTAACCTGGAAAAATTGCAAGACTGAAGATTATTATATATATTTAATTATTTGTGGATACTGCTTGTGTAATCATTTTGAAAAACTCGTGGTATTTTATGGAAAGGGATGACGAAGCCAACATTGGGCATTTATTTCAATAAATCTGTATAAGGTTAGATACAGCCATTTCAATAACCTATTCTTAAAAACAAAGCATGAGCTTGAACAGTTTTTTAAATAAAAATGTATCCTTTCGATTAAAATAATTCATTGCATACGATTTCACGGTACAACATAACCTAAAACTAATATGTAAATACAGTTTCCCGCCAAAAAACAACCTCACTGGGCTGTGACTGGCTACTTCGTCCTGCGTTTTACTTAAGATATAAAATATAACTACAGTGGAGACTCCATTATCCGCCAGTCTCGGAACCGAGACCGTGGTTTGAGAGAATCGCCGGATAATAGATAGGCCATGCCCCCTCCTTAAAGACACAAAGGATAATAGCCATAATAATGTATACTATATTTAGCACTATATTTTAAACAGGTAGCAATCAATAGAAGTATGTACAGCACAGTATGTACTTGATATTAAATATTGTAGACTTCTGTTTATTATGTTGATAAAATAACAAAATTGAATACAGTAATATTATGTATATGTTGAGTAGTATAAACATACCTAAAAAAGTCTGTCATTTTCCTTTGTTGTAATACTCCATGGGCTTTTGTTGCTGCCGTGTTGCGTATCATACGTAGGAGTAATATCTGTGTAGCTTTTGCCTTTTCTTATTGCTCGTACATACCATTCAATGCACTTGGAATACATGTTTTCAGCATCACTGTGGCTAATTATTTTGGGGAAATCCTTGAGTGTATCATGCTCTACTCCTTCACTTAAACATTCTACCTCCTGTTTTGCATTTAATACAAGTTCCTCATCATATAACATTTCAAAGCCTCCGTCAAATCTTTCAATTCGCAGCCATTCACTTACTTCGCCTATTGATGTGTTTTCTCCAACTGGAATCCCTTGACACAGAAGTAAAATTTCCTCATAATTTCCAGTTCGTTTATGGCCTCATTCTCATTTCTTCTGGTATAACTTGCCAGGCTTCAGCGATATTAAAAATTACGTCTTTTATAGTGCAAGACCTCCAAAACTGCTTTACACTTATTAATTAATCCCCAACGCAAACAACTTTTTGAAAAAGCATTTTCGATAACGTCGCTTCAAGCTTTCAATAATACCTTTATCCATGGGCAAAAAGTGGCACGTAATTTTTCTATCATCACTTTGTAAGTCATGAGAAGGATGAGTTGGTGCATTGTCCAATAATAACATGGCTTCTTCAACCAATCCGATCGATTTTAAATGTTATTTTACATTTGGAACAAAAAAACTGTGGAACCACTAATTAAATATATACTGGCTCATTCAGGCACTTTTTTGTGCATAATATTTGGCAGGTAATACGTTTAAATTCATATTTTTAAAAGCTGGAGGCTTTTGAGATTTCCCAATGATTAGTAAAGGAAACCTATGTCTACCATTTACATTCGCACACAGCATAATAGTTATGCTGTTTTTTTTTATTTTTTTTAAACCAGGAAACCAGGTGCAAATTTTTCCCATAAGGAGGCTAAGGATTTTACGGAAAGTGCTTTCCAATTTAGGCCAGTTTCGTCACCGTTGTAAACCTTTTCTCTGACCAAATTTCTATCTTTTATTTATTAAATTAGTTTTTCCCGATTTTCTAAAATGACTGTACTCTCAGCACTTAGTTTTTCACCCGATATGTCCAACTGCCTTATGTCATGTCAACCCCGTAAATTTATCCAGGCAACGTATACTAGCCTTAAATGAACAATCCCCATCAAGCTTCTTGTTCATCTCGATAGCTTTTGCCATTATTATGGGCCCAGAAACTGGTATCCCTTGACTGCGGGCTTGAATGAACCACTGTTACATTACTGTATCCAGTTAGACCAGTTTTGCTGGCTTAATCGTTTTTCTTAGTTTGACATCACAGTTTGTCATTTGCATTTATGAAACATGACTTTCTATTTTATCAGCATCTTTCTTAACACCATTGACTGTCGTCAGTCCGATTCCATATAGTTGAAGCGATACTCGTCACGCTTTCTCCTTTACACAGTCGTTTTATAATTTCAAGTTTTTAAGAAAGTCCCAATACAACACATTTCCGTTTCTCAGACATTTCTAAACACACTACACTTTGACAACAAACTGAGGACAATGACTTGCTGACTAAGTGACTACCGCTACTGAACTGACTATAGGAATGGGAGGGCGGATGAGTGTCTAGGAATTCCAGTAGGGGGATGAGGAAGACGAAACGATTCTACGAATTACATATGTAGGTTGTACATAAAAAACAAACGTGAGTCATTCGCATTCCGCACCGCACATAATGTATTTTTACTGGGTATTCATTGACAAAAGTATGTATTACAGTACAGTATACGTATTGTTCAACTCATTAATGTGCTTAATATAATCTAATATGAAGCTAGAAAAAAGTTATTTCATTTTTTTGTTTGTTAAGTTTGTTTTTTGTATCCAATTTTATTATTTAACTTGTCATGTCAGTTTACTGACGGTTAACAGAAGCTCACAGTTAAAAGGGTGATGGTTTACCGAGACTTCACTGTATACCTTAAGTCTAACCAAGAATGCACACAACCCATACACGACCCGTATACAGCATTCATAAACCAATACCCTTGAGCACTTTGATTCTTATTATAAGGACATGGCACACTGACTCTGTTAAGTCAATAGTAAACCCACCCAAAGGGCCTTTCAGTGCTAGCCGGTAGTTAACTCTTGACCGCCTTAATAACAGGAGCTAGTAAATCAGCTCTTACTCTTTGCACCGAATCATGTGGCATGACTAAGGTGCGTGGCCTCCGAACGAGTTGAGTACGGCTCGTGTTTGGTGCGGATAGTTCTTACCTGCTCTGGTACATGGTGTGCGCAGGACGACAAGGGCTCTGGGGTAAGTCGCAGACAGATCCTCTGAACTCTACGCACGGCAAGTGTCTACAGCGCTTGACAGCAAGCGGCCCACACTGGGGGTGTGGTCATAGTTGATAATGTCTGTCGGCGTCGTGATTCTGGCATCGCGGCATCTCGGCGGCTCGGAAATGCTGGTGCGGCGCTTGGGTTGCTGCTCTCACAACCACTGTAGCACTGTGGTAGGTTCCGGCAGAGCAGGGTGCTAGAGGCTTCGCTGTCATAGCCATCAATGTTCCACGATGTCCTGTCGGCTGGCACAGATGTGGGTTAACCACTCTTCTCTGCACCTCCTGCCAAATGTCCTGTATTGGGCGTATAGATACCGGGCGTCGGTGTAGGTAGGGGGTGGTGTGGCATTGCTGAAGTAATGGTGACTGGGGGTGAGGGTGCCATGCTGACTGGTGCATCGCCCCAGACCTCCTCGATGACTGACACTACTTCCCTATTAGGCATCGGGATGCCTAGAGAGTGTTAAGTCACGAGGGGCTGAGTGAAGTCTGTTGATATTGGAATGGCCGCTGTAATACCGCGCTGACTGGCAGCAGAGCTACCGTAGGTGAACTCCCTCAGCAATCTTCAATCGTAGCCAATTAACAGTTGCTGGGTGACTGGGCGCCAGGCGCCGGTGTGGTTGAAGGCTGTGGTGCGAGAGTTGCTTAAGACACTCGTGGCACACCTGTGTTTGCAGTCTGGCAGGAGGTAGCAGAGCTGTAGGCAGGTAGCCCCATACATCTTCCATTTCTTTCGCCGCTCTCTTGTGGGGCGTAAAAATGTGAGACGACAGCGGTTCGAAATGCAGAGGTAATACTTTTGCTACTGGTTGAAGAAATTTTTTTCAGAATAGCTAAGGCATCGAATTCCCATCCACGATCGCCATTGGTTGTCTGGACTCCCCATGTCAAGTGTGTGGTTGATGTGTCCTGAGTCACTGCTGGGCATTTATGCTGCCTGCGCAGGCTCGTACTTGACATAGGCCCTTCTTCCTTGGAGCATGCGCGATCCCTGGCATTGTGACAGTGCACTGGGTGTCGAGGCAGTAACCTCCGTCGTTGGGGTTTTAAAGTCACACTATAGCATAGGGGAAGGGAGAGGTGGCTCGTCGTCCACCCTGTCGCCTGTTACCCTGATGTATTAGCGATGGGGTTTTATGGTGCACTTGATACTGAGTTTAACAGTGTGGGTGCTCTCTTCCAGTTCGGCAGTGGTAGGATAAGGTCTACTCCACTTCGCAGCGAGGACAGAACAAAAGTTCTTACTGCCTATTTCTTTGAGTGTGTTCACGAACATACACATGTTCGCCCTCTTGCTGTCCCCTTGGTGGTCGTTGGATGGTCGGTAACCAGGTGTGAACATATAATTGTTGCTGTTCACGTATCTGCTGGGCCACTTCCAGTGTTTTTCCTGTTGATCCATGTCGTTTTCTGACTGGTTTACCGAGCAGGCTAGTTCTCCAGGGCGAGCTAGATTACGTCCTTGTAGTATTTCGGTTGGAAATTTTCCCATAGTGGCATTCACATGCATACGTAGTCAGAACAAGGCTGCCAGCAGGTTATGTGACCAGGTTGTGTGGTGTTTTCCTACGCACATCCTGAGCTGAGTTTTCAAGTCCTTATTTCTCCACTCAATGGTGTTGGCCCTTGGATGGTAATGTGCTGTATTATGGTGTTCCGTTGCCATCATTCACACAAGTTTCGTCACTGGTTTTCCTGCAAATTTCACGCCATTGTCAGTTAGGAGCACCCAAAGAAAACCCAGCACGAGGGATAAACTCAGTTTCCAGGATTTTGGCTATGTTGTTTGCACACACACTTTGCATGGCGTAGGCCTCTGTCCAAGGTGAGGCCATTGGGTGTACTATCCATTCAAGTGGACGTCGGGGCAGCTCGCGCCACGACACCCAGCATCTCCACCTATGACATCACATTTACCGGCCTACTGGACTGTAAACAAGTGCCACGAAACCCCAAACAGTAGGAAATAGTGAGCAATAATATAAAGTGGCATCTAGAAGTGCTTCAAGCCCTGTAATAATTCAATTCAGTGTTATTTATTTCTAATTTATCAATTCGCGTGTTGCTACCCAAACCCATTTGAGAGGATGGACTCGTCCAACCCTTGAGTTTGGAACACTGCACTTGCCCACCGACGAGATTTCAGGAAGTGGGATAGCTGATTTGATAACCAATATTTCATGGAACCGTCATTATCGCTGTCGGCATGATCGGAACACGAAAACGCCACAATTTAGTCACTGAATTTCTGGGAACAAAGGGAATGAGCATCCTCCACCCACTACTGTCTCTACGCACCCATCCAGTCAGTCGCAACATCTGCTCTAGGGGAGGGAGAGCTCGCATGCCTCCTCCCGCAGTTGCCACGACAAACATCCACGAAACAGCCGTACACGCTTGCGGGACACTCACGAGTACCTGCAAAGGTTTCTGTGTAGTACCATCCGAGCACTCGCGCATGTGACCAGTTTCGGAATAGTGTTGGCTCGCAGACAATGTGTCATTTTCCGTCAATTGAAAGACAATGACCCCTTCACCAAATACGACCTGTCAGTGAACATTTGTCATTGCCATCCTATGCCAACATTTGCAACTTCTACGCCAACACTACTTGGCCCACTATCCAAACGCATGCACGAGGTCCTTGGTAATTTACACCAGCACGAGGGACCAGGGTGTTCACGCTACCCAAGGAACTATCTCGTGTACACCCTAAGCATTGTCGAATGCATCAGTATGAATACCGGACAGTTCGCGTGTACTCAGTGCAGAGGATGTGTAGGAGGAAGCATAGGAGGATGTGGATGGTGTGATGGAGTACATGAAAGACATGAATGATGTGGATAACATAGATGGCATGGAGAATGTGGATGAAGTGGAGGATATGGATGATGTAAAGGACATTGAAGACATGGAGGAGGCATAGGAATTCACGGATGATGTGGATGATATGGAAGAAGTGGATGATGTGGAGGATTCGAAAGGCATGAAGGATGTGGATAACATGGATGATATTGAAGATGTGGAGGATGTGGGTGACATGGATGATGTGGATGACATGGACAGAGTGGATGATGTGAATGATGTGGAGGACATGGAAGAAATGATTGATGTTAATGACATAGATGATGTGGATGACATGGATGATGTAGATAAAATGGATGATGTGGAGATTTATATAATGCCGATTATGTTGATGGTGTAAATGATGTGGGTGGCATGGAGGAGTAATCATTGGAAGACATTGATGACACGGAGTAGGATGTGGAGGAGAACATGGAGGATGTGAAGGAGAACACGGAGGATATGGAGGAGGATGTGGATGGTTTAGAGGACCGGATTATGTGGATGTGGTGTATGATATGGAGGACATGGAGAATGTGGAGGATGTCGAGGACATTGATGCCATGCTTGATCTTGATGACATGGATTATGTGGAAGATGTGGAGGATTCAGGTGTTGTGGAGGATGTGGATGATGTGGAGGATGTAGAGGACCTGGAGGCCATGGATGACATGGATAATTTGGAGAACATGGAATATGTGGGGAGGAGTTGTTGAACATGGATGATGCGGAGGACATTGCAGAGATTGCGTAGGACATGGAAAATGTGGTGAACATGTAGGAGGTGCAAGATGTGGATGATTTGAAGGGGGATGTGTAGGAGTATATGGAGGACTTGGAGGAAGAGGTGAAGGGGAATGTGGAGGACATAGAGGTTGTGTGTAATGTGGAGGACACATATGATGTGGAGGCTGCAGATGAAGTGGATGACGAAGGGGACATGGATTAAATAGAGTTTGTGATGGATGTGGATGATGTACAGGTCATGGATGATGTGGAGGAAATGGATGGCATGGATGATNAATGTGGAGGACATAGAGGTTGTGTGTAATGTGGAGGACACATATGATGTGGAGGCTGCAGATGAAGTGGATGACGAAGGGGACATGGATTAAATAGAGTTTGTGATGGATGTGGATGATGTACAGGTCATGGATGATGTGAAGGAAATGGATGGCATGGATGATGTGGAGGAAATGGATGGCATGGATGTTGTGGACGATGTAGGCGACATAGTGCAGGACATGTAGGACATATAGGATGACATGGAGGATGTGAATGATGTACAGGACATAAATGATGAGGGTGACGAAGATCACATAGATAATGTGGATTATGTAGAGGTCATGGAGGATGAGGATGACATAGAACACGTAGAGCATGTGGATGATGTGGAGGACGTAAAGGATGTTGAGGATGTTGATGATGTGGAGAACATGAATGATGTGGAGGACATAAATGATGTTGGGAATGTGGTTGATGTGGAGGAAATGGGGGGAGAAGTGTAGAACATGGATTATATGGAAGACATTGAGGAGTAGGTGTAGGAGAACATAGTAGATGTGGAGGACATCGAGGACATCGAGAATAACATAGATGATGGGAGGACATGGACGATGTGGAGGATGTAGACGACATGGACGATATGTATGACATGGAGAAAATTGATGACATGGAGGATGTGGACGACATTGACGATATGTATGACATGGAGAACATTGATGACATGGAGTATGTGGACGTCTCCGACGATTTAGCCGGCAAGGATGAGGATGTGGATGATATGGACGACATGAATGAGGATGTGGAAGATGTGGACGATGTGGAGTAGTAGGAGTTGGATGATGTGGGGACATGGCTGATGTGGGGGTGTGGATGACATTGAGGACATGGATGACATGGAGGATGTGGATGACATGAATGATGTGGATGGCATGGAGGATGTGGATGACGTGGATGACACGGAGGATGTGGATGACATGGAGAATGTAGATGACATGGAGGATGCAGATGATGTGGAGGAAGTGGATGATGTGGAGGATGCGGATAATGTGGATGATGTGGATGACATTGAATATGCGGATTATGTAAATAACATGGATGATGTGGAATATGTAGAGAATGTGGAGGATGGAAATGATGTATAGGACCTGTGTACTAAGAGGAGTGTAGCGCACCATTTACAATATGAGGGCCAACCCAACAGAACATCGAAACGAGGACCTCAAGAACCAGTTGTGCATGCGAGTTTCCAAAATTCATGCAACCTGGGCCCAACACCTTCCAGCGACCGTTTTCATGATCAGACAGTGCGTGAATCTGGCAACGGGCCAATCACCTATCGCAATCCTACAAGGTCAGCGCAGTGCAGTTGTAGCACCAAGAGGTAGACCTGCAGGCTGCCTGCAGGAACGAAACCCGTTATATAGTTAAGCAGGTGCCATCAACCACGCAGCCACTGTACAGTTTAACACTCGGTCAACTGGTGTATATCCGTGAACATAAGTTCTCCAGAAGCGTGAAACAAACCAGAAACTGAATTACATTTTCAGTTTACCATATTTGCAGTCAATTTTAGCATGTTAATTATGTTCAATGTAAAAAAAAAAGAAATTATGTATTTCCTTCACAGCAGATTGCCTATCTAGGCCTTACAGTTTTTACTTCATGATTCCAGTGCGGTGACATCCTCCGTGATGTCACAGTCACAAACATAAGTAACACTTAATTAATTATTAGAATGTCATAAACATGTTGTTTACCATTAAATTGTATTTAGTAGCATTGCAATTAGTACTAAGAGGGTTCACATTATTATTCACATAATTTATGTTGGCGGCTTCGGTCACCATTAGCGGTAGCCGACTCCATGATTTTAGCCTGACTTCAGCACTCGGGCTTGCCGCTAGCACCGGAGATTCGCTCCGCACGGAACCCCTCAGCACCTTCTACTTTTGCTGCAATCACCTTCATCATCAATAGTAACTTAATCAACCAGAACACCTGCGTATGTAGTGCCAAGGGGACGACCATCTGCCTCTCTGCAGTTTTTAACCAGGATTTAATGCACTACGCAGCTTTCAATAATTTTCATGGCTTAGTCCGATTTTACAGTATTTGTCACCGGCAGACCAGAGTGCCAGGTCCGCATCTGTTGACATTACAGAGTCACTGCATATGTAACAAAGGAAGTAAGTAAATGTCATTACTAACCACGAGTGTTTTATTTACTTTACGCCTTGGGGTACTTCGGGCACTGCATCCTATTGCAGATTTAATTAAATGTAAGTAATGTTCTTCAATTATTGCTAAGTCCAGTATCTACAAGCACTCCTGATCGATAGAGGACCCCATGGGCCATCGACCTCACGACCTTTTTGGCCCACATCAGCACCAGCCAACAGGAAACCGTGGGGCAGCGACGACTATGGTAGCGATGCCTCAGATATGTTGCTCTACTATCCACTGCGCTGCTGGCACCTCCCAAAGTGCTACTGTTGCGGTGAGAGCAGCATTGCAGCGCCACAGCAGCACCATCGACGAGCCACCGTTACGCCACGATGTTGGCATCCCAACACAGCTAGTCACCACTACCAGCTGCGGTCATATGCCATTGCGGACTGCCCTTCTGCCGGATGCTGTAGACTCGTGCTGCACGTGGGTTCGAAAGGGTCGCCAAAGGGGTCGGGGGACGTTTGACGCCTTTCAATGCCTTCCCCAGACCCCATGTCGACCCTCATACATTCTCTACCAGCCCAGGTAAGAACTATCTTCACCACACACAGGCTGTGTAAATGGTTAGTCTTGCAACAGTGTTTTTTTTGCACATGTCTTCTTTTCATGTGTCGAAAAGACTTTATCTGAAACAAACTACATTTCTCATAAAAAATTACTGTTGTTATATTTATCATTATTTTTAAGGCTAATATCAACATAGTATGACACAGTTCAAATGTAATATCTTAATCAGTGTTATGTATTCACATATAATTAATTTAATTTTTATTCAAGGAAGTTTGTTTGTCTGCCAATCATTTAACATCCATAGACTTTATTGTACCAGAACATTTTCTCTTTCTTCGAGCACCTCTGAGTTCGGTTCCCTTCCGGAGTATACTCCAGTCCTTCTATAATTATTTTCAATTTAATGTCTTTATTGAACAACTGTGCGATTTCTTTGTCCTACGGAATAGGCCAGTGCTGTGCCTCTTGTAGCATGCCCACTATGTTCGAGTGTACAATCGATGCAGTCGATGTAACCCAGGGCTGGTTAGTGTTGGATTGTCCGGCGCCATAACTCAGTGGAGAGTTAATGATGAGGATCGTTCGGTCGATAGCCCAGGGGGCCCTTGATATCTCCTTCAGTTTGTTGATGATGTCGTCACGTACTTACTGTTGCGCTATTTATTCCTGATGACGAGACTGTAGGCCGTCTAGTACGCCCGAAATATACTATAAAATTGTGGGTGATGCTACAAAGGGTGATACCCTACAATGATTTGACACAGTTAACTTGGTAAAGTAGTTTATTCACTGCTCTGACTACATGTGAATAATACATGAAAATGGACCCAGCACTTATGACCTACCGCTGACCTTAGCATGAAATAAATGTGGTAATATGTTGATACGCGATTGCGTTAAGCTCCCCCCGGGTGAGAGGGCGGGTGGCTCTCCCCTCTGTCACTATAATGATAAATATGTTCCGGTTGACTAGATAATATTATTATTGTAATGTCACCACACTAAATGCTATGTTATAATGATGGAGGCCTTTATAGGCAATCTCCCTTTTAGAAAACATTATTACTCTTATATAAAATAACATTATTACAGTATTCTGTTTTCTTGTGAAAAGTGTTTGCATTTCACTTGCTATGATGCGTTTGCATTTGACTGGATACAGTGTTGCCAGGTCTCCTGGACTGTCTCCTGAAGGGATTGGTGAGCCCACCTGGGCAAATGGGTGTAATAGACACACCCTTGACTGTAGTGAATGCGGTGACTGTTTAATATGTTTGTAAAAATACTGCACACTATTGGATGACATTTTGGGGCACTTTTCACTTCAGCATCGGCATACAAGCCAGTTGACGTCCCCCGGTTGTGTGTTGCTTCATATTTAGCTGCACGAGCTGTGATGATGCAACGACCAATTGCCAGTGCGCCCAATGGCTGTGGCTTTGGGGTAAACAGAGCTTCGGATCCCGTACCCATTTATTAAAAGAGTTACCTCTTGTAATAAACAGAGTAGGGCATTCTCTTGAGTTGCGTTATCCTTGTCGGCAAGAAGGTGCAAGTTCCGTTCTTGTCATCATGCACTATGCACTCTTGTCCTGATGTAGTTGGTGCGGCCTGGTGTAGCTGGTGTAGTTGTGACTGTGGCATTCAGAGTGGGCACAAGGAGCTCGTGGACGCATGGTTCACGTCTCCATCTCATTTGTTTTCTTTAATAGAACATGTGTTCTGAAATAAAATTGCCATAGTGTACTTTATTTCTTCTTCACAGGTAGTTTAAGTACATCAGACTCTCTAAACCGTCCAATATGTGCCATGTTATATATGTCACGTAGGGCAGTTTGTACTCTGTTTTTAAAGTGTTATATGTTTGTGCATTGGAATGGCATGCTGGGGAGCCACAATACCTCAGTCTGGTAAGTATGCGTACGTTCAGGCGTCTAACTACCCTCAACTACGTCATCTAATGTGCGATATAATAAGACACGAGCACAGGGTTTTTAGCCCGGACTTTTCGATAGTGGACCATCTCAAGTGTCTAGTGCAAACCCCAGCAGATTCCCTTTACTGGTTAGCTGGTGCCCTCGAGACATTCAAATTTAAGAAGGGGGGAGGGCGGTGGTAAGAGTGATAGGAAACAACAGCGAGAAGCTTCAGAGGGTGCGGAGGAGAACGGATCCGGGCCAGCAGTCTGTGATTGTGAGGTCTGTGAGGGAGTGGAATGTGTGGTGGGAGAAATTGTTATTTGTGAGGAGAGTTGTACATTTCAGGAATGGCGAGGAAGGGGAGAGGTACGAGAGCTCGCCACAGGGCGGTAGTCTAATTGTTGGTGTTGGTTATTATTAAGCTGTCGTACCCTGTTACCACCCCGAACCGTGTCAGTAGGGACATCCATCTTATCCCTAGGGCTCCCCATTATGTCATTTTCGACCCTTTCAGTTGGGGAATGCACTAATTGGCACTCAGTAGGTAAATAGCAGATTCGATCCCGGGATTCTTTGCTTTTGTAGATCCAAAATCCTAATGCTCAGAATTCTCGTGCTCTATTTTATAACAGTTGTTTAAAAATCAATTTTATTTGCATAAATGAATACATTCAGAATTTACCTATAGGCAACGGGGTAACGTCCAATTGAATAATATAGAAACATATTTTTCATTTTCTCTGGGAAAAATTTTTGGTTAAGGATAATGTTACCCTTGTAGGGAAATTCGATATCTAAAAAATGATGTCTTATGGCAGTATTGCCAATGTAATGGCAAAAATATCAACATGTTTATGTTAATTAGAATGCGCTATTCTTTTTATACATAAATTACACCTTTTAGTATAGTTAACTGGTTAATGAATTGCTTCTTTTAAAATGGAATGATGACATCAAAATCTGAGATCAATCTACAACATTTTTATGTTTTCAATTCCTCGTATAGTCAAAGAGAAGGGGAGGTTAGTTGCAATCATAACCTAACAATCACCAGTTATTACAAAATTTGTTTTTTTAAATTTTTTTTCATGTAAAGTTTCTGTGTTTTATATATATTTATGTAATTATTTTCAGGAACTTCAGAATATTTTATATTATTATCCACCAAAGACTGAAGTTGACACACAAATGAAAAATGTTGGACTCAGTGAAGCTATTATTAAGTTTACAGAGTAAGTACATGAAATTTTTATCACACTTATTACACGTATGTATGTACACTAACGCTTATGAAAAATGCAACACCAAGAAGGATACATGTGGTTGAAATTAACTTTATAACATGAATTAGGTACATGACAATACACATGATTAGGATTCCAGAACTGTACATGATCTCTATCGTTGAGAATCCAGTATGTTGTGAAGCCCCCCACATGCTGCAATCAAAACCTGTAATTGCCATGGCATGGAATCAAAGAGGACCTGGATATATTCCTGGGGAATATCCCTCCATGCGGTTTGTATGCAAGTCCACAAAGCACCAACAGTGGTTGCTGGAGGTCTGTGAGGAACAAGTCGCTGATCAACCATATCCCAGACATGTTCGATGGGTGACATGTCAGGCGAACATGCAGACCAAGGAAGCAGTGGTACCCGCTGCTTATTATGATTGCTTTCACATTCCTCGCCACATGTGGCCAGGATTGTCCTTTAGAAATATGGCATGTGGAGTCGCCTTAAAGAGGGACAGCACCTCGTGCTCTAAAACCTCTCTGATGTAGCGGTTGCTATTCAGTTTGCCCTCAATACATAGGAGTTGAGATCGCATGTTGTATCCAATGGTGCCTCAAACCATCACACTTTGAGTTTATCTGCTATGCCGCTCCACAATGCAGGCTGCCAGATTGCAGTCACCATGGTACCATCTAACACGTATGCGACCGTCTTTGTAGGACAGGTTGAAGCGGGACTCGTCCGGAAATACTACATTTTGCCACTCAGCCCGCCAGTGACGGCGTTCACGGGCCCATTACAGTCTGAGGTGTTTGTGGTTTCTGGACAATGGAAGCCGACGCAGTGGCATGCGTACCACTAGTGCAGTCCACAGCAGACTGTTTCGAACCGTCGACGCAGACAGGTCCACACCCGGTGTAGTGCTCCAGTATCGAGCCAACACTGTTGACGAGGCAGTACGGTCCGTTACGGCCATGCGGAGAAGATGGCGGTCATCCCTTGCTGTTGTCACATTGTATGGTCCAGTACCCGCTCGTCACCGTGTACGACCCTCTTCTATCCACTGGTGCAACACATGCATCACTGTTGTAGCAGCATGCCTAGTAGAAGTCGAAATGTCACTATGACAAACCTGTTTCCTGGAGACAGATCGTTCTGCCTTGTTTGAACTCTCTCGCATGCTGATACGGCGCCCTTTGACGTTGACGAGGCGTACTTGCACTTGCTTTCACTTTGTTTGACTGCTCTTCACTGACTGAGCCTGGCGTAACACAGGCCTTTCTGGTCACACAAGAGAAGGTCCTGCTGGGCCTACATGTACGCCATCTCTCTGCAATCGTAATTACTTATTGCTGGTACACTGGATTCATTCGGGCCATTCTGTCTGGGTGTTGCAATTTTCACAAATAATAGTGTATGTATCGCCTCATGCCATCAGTGTAAAGGTAATAGAGTTTTGGTATTATAAAATTCCTGTTTGTTTACATAAGTGCATACTGTAATTATTAAGTTTAGGGGCTTTTCTGATAAACACAAAAATAATTCAAAATTATGATATATTTCCACTCTACTAATCACGTAGAACACGAGTATACCAGGGGCATTAACATCAAACTAATTTTGTAATATGTGCCCACCTAACCTAACAGAACCTAACCCCACGATGGGTGAATCACTATTTGACATTTTTAAACTAACCTAGGATTGATGGGTTTTACACTAACCTAGGATTTTGGATTTTACACTAACCTAGGATTGTAGGGTTTTAAACCAACCTAGGATGTTTGAGTTTTACACTAAACTATGAATATAGGATTGTAGTGATTTAAAGGAACTGTAAAACACACCAAAAGAATGTAAATTGACTCACCTAGGTAGGGGGCTGGTATAATTCCTCTGACGTTAATAGACGTAAACAAACATATTTTGCAAGTTTTTAAAATATGTTCTACTTATTTTAACATTACGCCCTCTTGAATATGAACAAGGTAAGCTGTGCAGGATCCATTAATGCAACTTTTCCCGTACAATTTACCGGGGTGAAAAGTATCCTATGTCCTATTCCAGAACCTAAAGTACCTACATACCAAATTTCATCAAAATCAGTTCAGCCGTTATGGAGCTGAGTTTGGTTGCGTTCTCAGCCGTTGCATAATTACGTTTTGTTGTTATTCCACAGGGCCCATACAATTTACGGGGATAAAAAGTATCCTATGTCCTATTCCAGGACCTAAAGTACCTACACACAAAATTTCATCCAAATCCGTTCAGTCGTTATGGAGCGGAGTTCGGTCGCGTTCTCAGCCTTTGCATAGTTACGTTTTGTTGTTATTCCATAGGGTCCATACAATTTACCAGGATAAAAAGTATCCGATGTCCTATTCCAGGACCTAAAGTACCTGCATACCAAATTTCATCCAAATCCATTCAGCCGTTATGGATCTGAGTGGTAACAAACACACACACACAGACTTTCATTAAATCCATTATAACAATTATTTTAAAAACTACAATTCTCTTGTATTATTAAAACACAGTATGGTATTAATAGCACCATCAGTAAGGTACTTTCATATTTAAAAAAAGGTTATAATTCTGAGTAATTAATACCATCAGTTATTTGCGTTCTGCACAAGAATAAAAAAAAATTACAATTCTGATAACACAGTTCTGTGTATCACTTGCCTTAACAAGAATAACAGTTGTGAAAAAATTGACTTCCAACCTTGGTTTTACAAACCACAATATTTGAAAATGTTCTGTCTTGCATAACACTTTATGATTACTGTCACATTGATGACTAAACTGTGGTGCACCATTTGATACACAATAGCCAGAAAGGAGGGCAGCTTGTCGAGCCCAGTAAAGCCTCAATTTCCCTAAAAATATGTATTAAAACTTACACTAAAAAAAATAGAAACACTGTGGATGCAGTCACTTACGACCTTTCAACGCTCCTACCGATTAAAAGATTAAAACTGGACTACAATTAAAATATTCACAATGCCCAAAAAACGCGAGAGTCGTGTAAGAACGTAAACATTAAACATGAAAGAAAACCCACTTGCTTGGGCGGCCAAATAGAACAATACATGACACAGGAGAATACAGAAAATACAGCCTTATTTGAGCCGAAAAGAGATTTAGACTGGCGACCGAAACTACAATTTTGAAAAAGTTAGTGAAACTGCACACCCAAGCCGTACAAAACTACGCCGCACATAATACAAAACATTTAAAACTGCCCAAATTATATACGCTAACAATCTCCACGACTCACCGTTAAATCTTCCCCATCACGCAGTTGCTCACCCAAAAGGCAGTATCAGGAAGTTAACATAACAGTGGCTGATCTCTGATGAACGAGAACGGTGTAACTAATCTATAATGAAATTCTTGATACAGAAGACATGTCGCAGGCGTCGGACAGGCGTAGAATGGAAGGAGCCCGGGTTGTGTAACAACTTAAATAAACTGACATCCATAAAAAAAATTTGACACATGAAGGGTGAGGGGAATAAGATGAGGGAGTGACGGGGAAGAAAAAGCGAGGGGATCTGAGCAGCAGAGAGTGCACCACCGTGCCGAACATGAAGGCGAGAAAAACGTCATAGCGTGACGATTGCTAGGGTTGCAGTGTTTTGTTGGTTTCTGTTGTAAATTTCTGGTAGGGATGTGGAATTAATTGAGAGGAACTGTGGAGAGTAATTTTAAGAAATTTGTCCCAAAGAAAATAACAAAGTTTGGGAATGATCCTCCTCACTATGGACGGGAGATAAAAAGGATGAAGAGGAAGTGTAGACAAATGCATGCATAGTGGAAGAACATGGGGTTGGATGTTACTGGGGATTGTATGAAACAGATGGGGAGGGAACTATAAAGGTTGTCCTGGCAGTTACAGGTCTGTGAGTCCCACATTGATTACAGGAAAGGTGATGGAGAGGCTTGTAGTACAGTACGTATGTGGTAGAGGTTATGAATGAAAATAACTGGCTGCAGGAGTATCAACGTGGTTACTCATGTGAGACGCAACTGGCTGGGCTGCTGGAGGATTTGGTGCAGGCAGTAGATGAGGTGAAGCAAGTGAATGACTGCTTCGTAGACTTTGAGAGGCCTTTGGCAGGGTGCCCCATGGGATTTTGTTGCAAAAAGTGGATGAGTTACTGAATGATAAATGGGTAGTGGATTGGATAGCCCGAGGGGGAGAAAAGAGGGTGAAAGTATGGGAGTCCTTGTTGGAGTTACATTAGGGTTCCACAGGGTAGTGTAATGAGCGGTAATTATTAAGAATCACTGCTTTTCCAAAAAACAGGAAAATAATACCTGCAAATGGTTTACATGGACATTACTAACCACACTTAATGCAAATTTCATGGGAGCATCACGTAATTTGTAGTATAAGTTATACCATGATATATGGTAGTGATCAGGGCTTTGGGAATGCTGTGAATGGTCATGAAAACGGTTAGTTGAGAGATGGAGGAGAAAGCTTATAAAGCTATGATTAGACCGATAATAGAGTTTGCAGCAGTAATCTGGGACCCATATGTGGAAGAGGAGTTATTAGAGATGGAGAAGGTGTGAATGACAGTGAATTAAGGGTAAATCATGAAGGCAGAGGCGGGAAGGCTAGGGTGAAAGGAATTTTAGCCCATTCTTAGTGATGGCATTGGGATGGTGCTCCCTCCCTAAGGGACAGGCAAAGAGTGGAGAGGCCGGCCAGGATTTACAGGGTGGTGAATGGAGTGGGAGGATGGGGGAAGTTAAGTGTACATTTAGCCAAGGGGTTGTACAGGGGGAGATATACAAATAGAAAGTTTCAGAAGTTATAGGGGTGGATGGGAATGGGAAGGCAGTCCATGCTAGTGAGAACTATGAGGAAGTGAAATGCGTTGCAGGAAGAGTTGGTGAATGTGAAGGAGGTTGGACGATTTAGGAAGGGACTGAAGAGTGAAAAAGCATTGAGGGAAGGAAGCACTTGCCACCGGGTGATAGCCCAATGGTGAGCTGGAAATTGTTATTATACGTGTTATCATCGTAGGGTAAAAATTGTAAAAATTTTGAAAAATGCTTTAACACTTGCTGTATGAATGTTTGTATTTCACTTCATTTTTGTTATTGACTGTTTGGCATCATGTGACAGAAATGAACATGACAACATAAAACAATAAGGATTTTCAGCATCATTTCAGAAAAAAAATAAAAGCAATTCATGGTTCCAATAGATAGTTTGTGGGTGCAAGCACTTTAATTCCTACCTATCAGGTTGGGGTACAGCAAGTAAAGTGATAGTGGTGTAGTAGTATGGACGAGGAAACAAGGAGGGGCAGAAAACTTCCTGGGGATAGGTTTGAGCAGTGGACTAAAGAGAAAAGTGTAGAAGGATTGTTGGGATAATTTAGAAGAAAAGGCCCTCATTAAGGTAACACTGGAGAATTTTGTACCAAAGAAAAGGATAATGACTGGGGGTGATCCACAATATTATGGATGGGAGATCAAAATAATGACGAGAAAATGTAGGCAAATGCATGCTAAGTGGAGTTACAAGGAGCTGGTTAGTGTTAAAGATTGGATGAAGCAGATGGGAATGGAGCTAGCTAGGAAGGAAGATCAAACAGGCAAGAAATGAATACTTGAGGAAGATGATGGAGCAAGGAAGAGGCAAGGAATTATGGAATTTGTTTGGGTATATTAAGAAGGAGAGGAGAGGAAGGTATTCCGATTTTAAAAAGTATGAATGGCTTTGCTACAACAGATGAAAAAGAAAAAGCCGAGATGCTGCAAGTCCAAAGAGTCCAAAAAGTAAAAGTGCAGGAAGGCCCAAAAAAAAATTGGAAGAAACTTACATTTACATTTTAAGTGCCTCACCACACCATTGCAGTGTGCCCTGCAATGACCAGCTGCCCAAAATACACATAAAGTATTCTAAGCTACACAAAGAGGAACACATGCCTCTACAAAACCCCAGTAGGAAGTGGTTGAGGCACGCGAGAATCTTCAGTCGCTGGTCAGCCTGACAGATGGCAATGTGCAGTTACAGAGGGGGAGAAAGGGATAAATAGGAATAGGCACAAAAGAAGGGCGAGGGGAAACGGGAAGTAGGCGAAGCAAGCCACGACATGAGGCGAGATGGCAAACAGATGGGTGTGATTTCAAAGGTGGCAAGACGGCAAACATCTGCTGCTTGTCATTCAATCTATAAATGTTACAGTGTGATTTGCTGATTTCCCTTTCCTTGTGTGTACTTTTGTTGGGTCTAATTTTAGCATAGCTTTACATTAAGAATTTTAGTTACAATTTCAGCATTGTCAGTAATGATCTGTAATTATTTTCAAGCACATTCAGCCCAGACCAGCCTTGTGAATTCCTCCACACACAGAAGACTAGGCAGCTTCTGTACCAGCCAGAACAAGGATTCTGGATGGTTATGGTGAGTGCCAATTGAGTTCTAGAAATATTATTATTAATTTTTATAAAAGTTGAGCAATATTTTTTAAATACACTATTGCCAAAACAAGGGGAAAATGTTATTGGAAGGTGATTGTACCATAACTGTCATTAGCTGTTTTCATATTGACTGTCAGGAGCATGCGCTGCTTACTCATTCTTTCAGCTTTTATTTCCCGCAGTCACTTGTATTTTCTTGACCCCTTCATATCAAAGTGTGCAGCCTTGATTGCAAACATTTATGCCCGGTTGTACCCGTACTATCCTGAACCGAGATCCTGAGATCCTGGTTGCAACACAATCTTCAGTCAGATATATATATATGCGAGTTCCAATGTGCAAGTGTTGCACTAATGCGACTGGCAGAGTTTTAATTGTAGATCTCCTGATCTCTGCTCAGAAAAAAATGTGACCTTGAATTGGGATGAAACACTGATAATTGGCCCATCATGATGTATTTGTTTGTTTTGAAGTATAAATTAAAATTTGACAGACAATTGTATTGTAAAAAATAAACTTTGATACATAAACATTTCAAAAAAGGTGTACATGACTATCAAAATGCAAAATAATTTTACAACATTTACTAGAAAATATTTCCACACTTTGTATATGAAAGTTTTCAATACCATTTAACATTTTAGTTTTAAGATCATTTTAGTACCTCAGTTGTTAGTTATTTTTAAGTTATTCTCAAGTAGATATTTGGCAACAAATTAATTGTTGCAATGTTTTTTTCTGTTTTAGGTAATTTAAATGTGGTATGAATTTCACTGAATTATTTTTAACTGTGTATAATTTTGTTTCATATTTCTAAACCTTATTATTCTTTAATGCTATTTTATGGTTTATTTCAAACCTACATTTGTTTAATAAATTTTAGAGCCAACTAAATAATCTATATTTGCTTAGTGTATTTCTTTATAAATATATACAATTTAACATTGTACACTGTGGTAATCCTTGAAATTATTGGTATAAAACATGTGAAAATATCAAAATCTGGACTTTCCATGAGCAAACATTTTGTCATAAGTTCAACTTCCGTGTGGCTTGTGCAGAAGATGAGAACTTTTCGCTGTTCCAGTTTACCCTTGTGTCTGTTCGGAGTGATAAGACATAAATTTTGTTATCTCATTACAAAACATCAATATATTTTTGTTTAAAGAAATGTATCATATTTGAAGCTCATGTTATACATCTCATAATTTGTTTTATAACTGAAATAAACCACCAAATCCATACAACTCAAATAATTTAAATATTGTTAAGTTTCTTTCTGGTAAAGAAATCTATTTAACATAGCTTTAGTCTACTATGATCTTGGATCATGTCTTTGAACCACCTTATTTGGCAGTTTGTAATAAAGTTCTTCTGAATCTCCAGTCATACACTGAACTAGAATGGTGTAACAGTATTCTGTGACAATCTTGGATCAAGTTCAAAAATAATCTTGGATCAAGCAATTTACCTCAGTGGTGCAAACTGGCCATTAGTGGATCCTATGTGGCTGGGTCAAGAAACTGAGGAGGTTGAATTAGTGACGGTTTTGGCCCAACTTTATGCTCACTCAATGTGAGTGTTGATTTAGTATCTATGAGTTTTAGAATTCAGTTTAGTAGAAGGTCTCAACATCTTTATTTTTTTGTTATGTATAGGCAGAATTTTAATGCATTGGTATTTTATCTTGGTTAACCATGTAAAGAAAAGGTTTTACAGCTTCACTAAATGGCTTTCTTCATAGCAACTACTTCCTGTTTCGACTAGTATCTGGCAGTTTTATGAACCCTTTTGACAAATAAATAGAATAGTAGACAATGCCCCTGGTTTGTCGCAAGCAAAAGTAATGAATATACTTTGCCATTACACTAGGTTACCTCTGTGGGGCTGTCTTTTGCAAACGGAACAGGTTAGAGTTTTCCGACAAGGCAACCTTTGTTGTACGCTACTTTGAACGTGGTGATTAATTATTCACCTTGTAATTTCAGCGAATACTCAGAGCTACAACATTTACTGTAATGCGAGAGTAGCAACCCCTATTTCATTTCTGACCGGGGATATTATTTACAATTACCTTTTCAGAGGTTGATGCTTTTTTTTTTCTGCTAATGCATTGTGCAAATTTTTTCTTTTTTTTCCCCCCCATTCTTAGTAGTTTCTGATATTGATAACAAAATACTTGTTTTCTCATTTTCAAGGAAGAATTACGTCATTAATAATCACTTTAGATCACAAGTCGTGCATACATTTGTACCTAATGTTTCATATGGAATTACCTCTCGACAGTTGTATACTGTGTACCATATAAGAAGGCCACATTCTTGACAGTTGACAATCGCCGTGCCTTTTCGTTTATGTATCCATTCGCCATCAACATGTGTGTCAAGTATAGGCTTTTGTGCTCCGCATCAGCGCGTCCAGGAGGTGCTGCTACGTGTGGCAATTGGTGAACTGGTTGGGTGGCGCTGCATTCGTAAACGGAGCTTGGTGGACGTGTGTAGGGTCGTTCGTAAACGCTGTACACAAAATATATGTTACTTTAAAAATTATACATAGCTCGCGGGAAAATAAAACCATTTGTATATGCACGTAAATACATTATTTTAAACAATAAAACTATAATATGTTTCTGGGTGTAGTTCGGGATATAGATAACAGATAGCGTGGAAGGGCTTGTTGTAACAGATGGTGCACCTGTACCTCACAAGATGGCAGCACATGGTTGGAGAGTCTAAAAACTTGAAAAAGGTTTCGATTTTTTCGTTACATTTGGATACGGATAGTTTTATTGTGCATCTCATTTTGAACACCTATACATTACTATTTTATCACTAAGTTTTGTTTCTAAAACTACAAACTGCTGTTTTATGACCACGTAAAATAAAATGTATTAATTAATCTACAAACTCTTTCTTATCAGCGTATTTTCTGCTTGTCTGATGTGCGTCTGCACTGGTCTCAGAATAGCCAATGTAATATTAATTTCTGTTCGTTCGTGCATCAGTTGATACAGGATTTTGTAAATGGCACGCTGTTTGTTTTTAATACATTAACTTGCCACTCACTGACTGTCAGAATGTGGCCTTCTTATATGAAGTGAACTATAACATGAGAATGTCCACTTTGTAGGAGCTGCAATGTTGTAAGTTTTACTAAGGGTTTTGCCTGCAGCAATTTTGTGCAGTTGAAGCCTCGAAATGTGCGAGCTCTGAAGCATACTCCTGCTTACTCGCCTTTTGCCTCGTGCGGTTAGCTGGCAGTGCAGTCTTTCCATCAGCAACTTGCTTGAACATGACTTTTAAGTGGTAACTCTACATTGTTATGGAATGTAATAAAGATAAAAGTATAATGCATGTCTAAAGAAAACTCCAAAGTTTATGTATTGAAAATTTAGCAGCTAAAACAGGTTATGAAACCAACCATTTTAACCATTTTCACACCCAAAAAACGAAACCTTGGAGTTGGAATGAGACTTGTCTATGGGCGCAAAACATTTCTTAAATGCTTTTTTTGCAAGTAGACAATACTATAAACTATCCAACCATTTTTGAATTGCGTGTTTTCTGCTAAACTTCTGCAGTGCTCTTCATGTGCCAGCCAGGCAGAGCCCTTAAGTGCTGCAAATATATCATGAAAATTAATGTATTAAAATTTTTGTTTACTTTGTTTTCATTCGTCTGTGAAGACAGTGAATGTGCCAGCTGTTACAAAAACCAAAGATGGCATGGAATACGTGGAATACCAGAGTGATGACGTCCAAGACAATGTGTTTCGCTCAGTGCTGCGCCAGTCCTACCGCATGTTTCGTTTATTTAAAGGGTCATTCTGTCACATACTGTTGTCGCACGCTGGGGATGTTCAGCCCTTGCGACATAAGCTAGAGCACTTCTTCTCTCGGGTAAGTGTGTTTTATTTTTTTAGAAAATGAAAGACTGGAAGGCATTCTAAAAGCTTTTATGTTGGACAGTTGGTCTCTTTGTTATATATGATTTTTTATATGGCTACTTACTGTATGTTATGATTTTGTTGAGGTGGTCTTAATCATCTTTTATATTTCTTTCATAATAATTTTTCATTTAATAAAAATGATAAAATATAAGCAGTTTACAGAGTAAAAACTATAGGATACATTTTCTTTTTCATTTCAAACAAGTTATTTCTATTGTTTAAGTGTCAATATAGGGCTGATTAGGTACGTATAATTATTGTTTTTGGGGGATGGCAAATGGTGGCTTTTGAAACTTAATAAATAAATTTTAATTGTTTGTATATAAAGACAGTTATGGCATTGGTTATCATAGCATAGTGGTTTATACACTGTTTATACACACACACGTACACACACACATCAGATTGCACGTACACAAATCATATCTTTTCTTCATAATGTGACTCATCTTCTTCCAACATGCTGTAGGGCATCATGGTTTTACTGAAACAGAAGAAAAAGGGTATAAGAAAAACCAGAACAAGAAATGTGTAGAATGAAATGTTATACATTAATTTATTCATTTTTGTAGTTTAGATATTCATATATGCTATAAAATGCACATTCAATAAAAAATTCTTTCAGCTGTTTTTTAAAGAGTTTTTGGTTAGAGAAGCAAATTTATTGAAGGTGGTGGTGTAATTTATAGAAAAGTTGGCTACCAAGTTAGGACGGCCCTTTCTGGACTAGTTTTAAGTTAACTGAAGCCATGTGTAAGTGTTTTTTTTATTCTAGTGTCATGCTTCTGAAAGGACTAATTTTTCTGAAATAAACGACTGTTTTTGGACATGAATATGAGTGCTGAAAACATGTACTCACATGCAAATGTTAAAATCTTTGAGCTCTTGAAAAGAGCTCCCGTGGATTGTTACATTTTGTATTTAGCATAAAACAATGTTTTTTTTTATCCTGAACATTTTAGCGAATGGCACTTACAACATTTTGCAATAGCATGCTTCATATGTGTACCCAAAATTATAACTTAAGCTGGGCTTCAGAAAAGTGTGAACTAACCTTGGATGACTTATACAGATAGTTACAGTTGGCATTAAATTTAGGAAACTGTATTCAAAAGTATTTATATAAAAAATAATGGTTGTAATATATTTTGTCTGTGGGCCACATATGGCCTGTAAGCGACTTATTAAATAGCCTTATAGTATTTTCTGTTATGTTTACTGTGGGGATTTCCAGTATTTGATGACGCTCAAGTTGAACCACTGCGACATCTTGGACGTGTTCCAAGGAATCCAGTTCCTGCCACTCGACAAGCAAACATTCCTTAGGGTACAGTGCTTCGTGAACCTAGTGGAAGCCATGTTCAGCCAGGTGCAGTACACAGCATTCCTTTACAACGACCAGCTCGTTTGGTAAGCCATCTTTTGGTCAGTTTGGCCCACTAAAATGATGTGCCTTTAACTTTGAAGTATTGAAAATCATCAAGATTATTTTTAATGGAGTGCTATCCCACTGTGTGAATTGTGTGTTGTATGATCTTTGTAAATGTTTAGACTGTAGATGTATGGAATAGGATACTCAACAAGAAGTTACCAATATAATCAGTGAGCCTACTTTCTTCTACATGGATGCAAATAGTTTTTATTAAATTTTTAAAAGCGTAGATTGTAGGTGGACCTTGACGTCTTGTTGACAGAGATATAATTAGAGGTGGTACTAGAAAAAGTATGCAATACTAGTGAGACTTTTATAGTTTTTGACCATGACGGGCACTTACTTTCAAAATGGTGGCAATTAAAAAATTTGTGTCATATCTCTGCAACCATCTAACTGGTTTAATGCAAATTTCATTTACTGGTAGTGCATCATGTAAGTCTTTAAATTAGATAAAGATATTGTTATTGGTCAGCCATTTTGGAAGATAGCACTGCATGAAAATATTAAGATTTTACATCCTATGTTGGAAACTATTGAACAGATTTCTGCCAAATTTAGTATGCAAGTATTACTGTGTTAGGCCATATAAACATATTTGGTTTGAATAGTTTTAACATTTATTTTGAAAATGGCGGTCATATAAATATTTTAGGGTAATTTGCTGTACCTACCACACTGTTTGACTAACTTTGACCAAACTTCACAAATACACATGTGCCTTACCCAGGACTCGAACCCTGAACCTCTCATACCATAATCTGGCATGCATTACAGATGTAGAATTAGGAGCATCAACTTTGGTAGTAATAAGTCAAAATTTTGGAAGACAGGGTTTACTAACCTGGAATATTTACTGGCAGTCGTTTTGAAAATCAAGTATTTGAGTCACTTAAATCATGTAAGTTTACGTGGTCTACTTTAGCATTACTTGTGTGCAAAATTGGTGTGAATCTGTTGATTAGCCCTAGAGATATGGAGATGTGGTGCTAGCTTAATAAATGGCAGACCAAAAAGTTATTTATTGGCACAATCAATGTTTGTCATAGACACTGTGCCAGCATATAAAGTTTGGTTGAAATTAGTTGGGACATTGGCATACTAACCTAAAATATTTACTCATTTGTTATGTTGAAAATATGTGTTAAACCTCTTTAAGTCATAAAAATTTAAATTTAGATGGACCACAGAAGAATAACTGGTCATCTGGGTATGGTGAGGATCGATAACATTGTTTATGTTTCTAAGTACGTAAAAGAAATTTGTCAAATTTAATATTTAACCTACAACAGCCATTTTTTTGGTTATAAAGGACCAAAGCCATCCGTTCTCCTGTTGTAACTTTTGTTAGATGCAGATGTCCAAGTGAAAGTTTCCTCAAGACCCAAGTTTTCTCATGAATTAGTGTTGCACGTTTTATTTACCTTGATACATGATCTTTACACTGTTTTTTACTTTACAGCTTAAACACAACTTATCTTAACAGGTTTATAGACAGCCACGTAGCATACATGAAATGAATAGAGATAGTATAGTTTTCATGTTAATTGGCATACTTCGTACCCCCGTAGAAAAAAGGTATGAAAAATTTTGGCTACATGTTAGTATATGAAGTTAAGAACCATACTAAGAACTAATAAAGAAATAACCCAGCATCTTAAACAGGTCCAGGTCTTAAATTTTTATATGTTCAGTGTAGATGGGGAAACAGCAATGTTTTTTTCCCAATTCTTTTTAAATTTGACAGTAGCTGAGTTGCGAATTATGCTAATTAGCATGACAATATGTGTATTTACAAGGAGTGTAACATGTGGATAGAGGGGTTGTGATGTGCCAACAGGAGTGGCCTAGAGCCAGACGACATGCAAGTGGTGTACAGGTACCTCGTCACCAGCCTGCTGCCTACTCACATGGAGACAGAGCTCCAAGGGGGCTCAATGCCTCGCCACCCCACCTCCCCCTTCACCAACACCCACTACGGCAGGTGAGCACTTGTTCCGTACTAGCTGTAGCCTGTAGTTGTGCCCTTGTCACAGAGTATAGGCTGTTCACGACTAATTGAGAACTTTTGAAATCAACACTTGAAAAATGTCACTGCCCCCTGTTTGCATACATTTTAGTTGGAAGAAGTCCTTGCATCTTTACATGTTAGGTAAGCGTTTTAATTAAAAAATTTTAATTTCAGCACATGAATGGAAAAACTTGCATAATAGTTGCATCCAATTTTTTGACACTTACAATTGGAATAAAATGTGTGATCCAAGTAAATACGGTACCAATGCATATGGTCATTCAGGACTTTTAGTTTTGTTGTTTGCTTTACAGGTCAGAATAATTTAACTGAAAAGTTTTTTTTGGCCAACTTTTAATGAATAAGTATTTGCGGCCTGTCAGCAGTTAATTGCAGGGTTGTTCAAATGTGACATGTGTCACGAAATGCAAATTAAATATATGTTATGAATGTTTGTAAAATTTAAACGAAAATTAAAAATAATTTCATAAGAGCAGTCTTGATGATAGTTTAACAAATTTCATAACATTTTAGTAAGTTATTTATTATAACAAATTTGTTACAAAATCAAAACAAACTAAGAAGGTTCTTGCCTATATTAAAACATCTATTTTATATATATATATATATATATATATAGAGGTATTGACGCGTGACACACTGACAAGTATTTAAACACGACTTCGCCTCATCTTCACGTGTCATCACATCACCCCAGGCAGGGTTTGAACCCGGAAACGACTTGCTACCAAAGCCTACCAGCACTCCCCTAGACACGGGGCCACCCATGGACACGTCAGCCAAGTTCGTTTCGCCTTTATGTCAGACGTCACGCCGAACCCCCACGTGTGATAGAAGCCAGACAAGCGGTCCTGCTAAGAGCCTGAGCTCGCGCAGCCGATGCAAACCTAGCATGACAGAGATGCCTGTTTTGCTATGGACTGGAGATGGCACCCGAGAGCGCAGCTCCGCCCATCGGAGGAGGAGTTCAACCCCGCACCTCAAAGAGCCTGCGGGCAGGTGGAATATATGTCCGTGCACTGCCGCAGAACGGAGTTCATTCTCAGCAGCTCGCTCCACCACCTCATGTGCTGGAGCTCTCTGCCAACTCCAACGTCTTCGCGACCTACCAGAAGCTGTTCAAGACTTCCACCAGCAACCCCCGAGGAAGTCTTCAACCCCCTTTAACATGCACTACCCTTCTGGTAGTGCCACCCGTGTTCCTTCTGGACAACAGCATCGAGTTAGTTAGGGTCAGTAAGTTATATAGCTACCTTGCCACTTATGCTCTTGTCTAGTTTAGACCCAGGTCCGCTTCACCTGGTATTCGTAGTCTACTTTCGTTTCAGTTCCTGGTTAGTTAGGAAGTAGTACGGGCCACCGTGTCTATTCCTCACCGAATAAACATGTTTTCTATCATAACCTCCAAGTACTGATTCTAGGGTGACTGTGTCTTTTATCCCCTGCAGACGTTAGCCCACCAGGGAAAAGCATGAGACTGCATCATTTACAAACCCAATTGCCGAACGTAGAGTAGGACTGTGGGCTCCCTTAACCGGGCGCACGTACGTCGCACACACACCCATTCCATTAGACGGCCACGCATACTGTGCAAGTGGTGTGCAGTACGGTAGAGCCACAACCACTAGAGACTCAATCCACAAGGCGGCTAGTCAAACAGCCCATCCAATTCACTCCATCCACTGCGCTGAACTGTTGGCGGAAGGATTGATAATCTGGTTCTGGAGGTCTGCCCACTTTTGGACCACACCCACGTCGTCGTTGGATATCCAGGGTAAACCTACCACTCTAACCACCGTGCTGAACTGTCTCTGGTTGGAGTAATCAAATATGACTCTGGTTGACTTGACCTCTGCTTGGCTACACACCTAGCTGGGGATCATCGTTGCCTGCTCTTCCTTCA
The DNA here is from genome assembly GCA_002778355.1 of Clitarchus hookeri. Lineage (NCBI taxonomy): Eukaryota > Metazoa > Arthropoda > Insecta > Phasmatodea > Phasmatidae > Clitarchus > Clitarchus hookeri. Next base: position 352,619 of record NQII01002066.1, read on the forward strand.
TGGGCCCGACTGTAGTACCTACCTTTATGCCATACACCCATAGCAGGAGTGGTGCGAAGTGGCAAGCTAGGAAGGCAGTTACTGCCTCCGAATCCAACAGGAGCTGTAACCAGCCCCAACTGCACTTTGCAGCATAACCCCCCGGGAAAGAGCTCAAGCCGCCCACCAGTTGGAGAGGCCTCACCTCCCAGCTCCCTCCCCCTCCATATTTCAGCCCCCATTCAAGACGTCCGGCCAGCCGTATTCGGTCGTCACCGACTTCTGTCAGGGGCGTCATGTGCTACTGGCGATAGCAAACTCGTGGTTCCGGACCACCAGGAACAGTGGCCCTTTGCAGCCACCCTTCAGCATCTCCAGCTACAGCACCACTTCTGCCCAAGAACTGGATACGAGTTCCGGCAGACCTCAGCAGCAACAGTGGCCGAGATAGGAGCTACCCCGGGCCACACACAATACAGGTAAACCAGTGGCTGTGTGCCAACCAGTAATACAAAGGACAACCAAGCCCACAGCCGACTTTGTGCCATGTCGTCAAGCCACCCACCCTAGCTTATACACTGGCCGAGGTCCGGTTAGCAGCCAGTAAAGTCAGCCAAGCATACCACCCGTGGCTCTTTGTCTGACACACAAAACCTTGCCTGACTGTGACATCGTCAATCGCCCGACGTCACATGTCAAGAGTTTTCGTGGTGCCCAACGTGGGGCCACAGCGCTTGTTAACTCGTTAATCAAGCAGCACAACCATGAGATCAAGTTAAACTAGCCGGTAGTCAAACCAAAGGCAACCAGACTTCGGAGAGTAAACACTCCGTAACACTTAAGTAATGAGCCGAAATGTCAGGTATGGAAGCTAGCATAGCTGACCAAGGAGATGCAACAACCACCATGGTTGAGGCCACTACCGAACAACCCAAAAGTTGCCTTATAGTCGCTTGCCCTAGTACAGGCAAGGACTGCTGATCCCGCCAGACTGCATATTTCTGCTGGCTTATTTGTGCCGAGCAAGGAGTAAATACGGTAGGATGCATTGTCTGTGTGCAGACTTATCACATATGCATAGGCTGGCCAGATGAGCGAATCACGAGACCGGGCCTCGTATATAGATGTGAGGTTTGCCGACATGCTGAGAAGTACAGACTGGATAATCGTGGCGTTCGCCATAGTATAACAACCACCCGGGTAAGCGACGGGCCTCAACTTCTGGAGTTCGCGGAAGTCCACACGAAGATCCCATCACGTTTACCCTAAATTGCGAAAAAGAACTGCATGATAATGAGGTTTCAAATTAAACAATGGGTTCGGAGGACCCAGAAGCAATTAAAGGGAAACGTCCTCTAATGGTGAAATAAGTACAGTGAGTTTATCACTGAGTGGTGGCGGTTGTGTTCACGCCCTCTAGCCACTCAGTTTTCAGACAAAGAGGTAATAGCCCACTTAACCACCAAATTTCTTAGCCGAACCTAGGCCGCCGAGAAAGAGGCCGAGATCTTTGTCAGGCGGAAGGTGCAAATGAATAAAAGAATTTTCCCAGAGGGAAACTAGGAAACCTGCATCCGCCACATTACACGCATGCCACTTCCCAAATTGCGGAATATATTACAAATTCTGAAACCGCAAACAGTCATTGAACTAGTGGAAAGGGCGTGTGAAACAGAGAGAAATTACAAGGCACAAGCCGTGCTAGGCAAACCATATGCAGCCAGAGCGAATGGGGAGCCCTCCCCCTACTTCTCGCCTCAACATTACGCTCCCTAAGTGCTGATTCTATCCAGAACGGCACTTCAACAGAGACTGCCCAGTCAAGCGGGCAGGCCCAGGGTGAACGGGGGAAGGGGGATCAACAAGGGTGCCTGATCCCCCACAGAGACGAACAGACGAGGTTAAAGACCTAACCAAGCGGGAAACGCCGCAGCGGGGGTGTGAAGGGGCCACCACTACCGGGAACCATGGACCCGTCATTCTCCAGAGACTAGCTGGTGAAAGCGACCCATCCGAAACCCCGCACATAGAGGGTGGATATTAATAGACATAGGGCACTAGCCGTACTAGATTCCACTGCTATGGGGAATTTTATAAGAAGTGACTTACTCACCCCTGCTCAACAAGCTTTACTTCGCCCCCAAAACCAGACAGTGTGCATAGTGCAACACGGCCAGACCCTTAAGGTAGACAGCAGAACTACGCTGACAGTAGGGATATACCGGTACGTAAACCAAGCCGATTTTGTAGTCTCACTCGATATTACGGAAGAAGTAATCCTGGAGCAACCATGGCTATGCTAACAACAGTGCGTTATGGTCCACGGCCAGCAACGCATCTATATCAGAGATAAGCACTGGGTGACTGTCAATTGGGAACACATCCTGGATGTGATGATCCCACCCCCCGATTGCACTCAAAGATATAAGCCACCAGCTAGCAGAACCCTAATTTTCCCAACTTAGACAAATCCTGGACGACGATGCTGGAGCCTTCGGCCAAGAAAATTTGCTACGCCAGACGCGTAGCATCCAACATGAGATTTGGCCCACCAATGGCATGCCTGTGTATAACAGACCCTACCGAGTGTCTGCCCGGAGGCGGCACCTCATTATGACGCAAGTCGAGGCGATGAAGGAGCAGGGGATTGTGGAACCGTCTGACTCTCCTTACAATTCACGAGTAGTACTAGTCTCGAAAAAGGACAAACAAAGATCTGAACGACGTTACGCATACCATCACACCATCCATTATTAACCTGACCCACATCCTCCGGGATATAGGAGAAGCCAGAATCTTCAGCATTCTTGACATGCAGTCAGGGTATGGCAGATTGCTGTACATCCAGCCGAAAGTACACTGCGTTTACTACGCCAGAGGGCAAAACTCTGCAATTCAGAATAATGCTGTTTGGGCTCAAGAATGCCCCCGCCACCTTCCAGAGGCTCATGTCTGCCAAAGTTCTTACTGTAGGCCAGTTTTGTCTTGCCTACATCAATGACATAATTGTATACTCGAAGTCATGGGAGGAACACTGCGGACTCCTCCAGAGAGTACTAGAGAGACTCGAGTTACACTGCCTAACCTGCAAGCTTTCCAAAAGCCACTTTGGAAATACTACCATTGACTACCTAAGGCATGTAGTCACACCCGAGGGGAACTTCTCTGAAACTGCCTCGATCCGAGCCATAGAGGCAGCCGAAGAACCCACCAACAAGATACATCTGTGTCATTTCTTAGGCCTGTGTAACTGGTTATGCAATTATGTACCCAACATCACCAGGCAGATGGCTCCCCTCAATTCCCTCCTAGAGAAAGAAACTCGTTGACGGTGGGGAGAAGAACGCTGCAACACCTTCCTAAACCTGAAACAGAGCTTCCAGAATATCGAGCAACTTTACCGACCACAAGAAGATAACTCTCTTATACTGCAGACGGACGGCTGCCAGAACGGGTTGGGGGCAGTCCTGTACCAGGAGAACTCCGCTGGGCAGCCTCAAGTCATTACATATGCCAGCACCCGACAGAATGCAACAGAACAAAAATACCACATTAACGAGCAGGAATGTCTTGCCGTAATCTGGGCAGTGAGAAAGTACAGTTACCACTTGGCAGGAAAGTACTTCATATTTCGCACTGACAGCAAGGCCCTTCAATAGCTGCGCGAGCTAAGAAATGCCAAAACCAAATTAGGACGATGGTAACGATGGTACATGCTCCTAACTGAATTTGTCTTTGAGGTGTAACACACCTAATTCCCACCAGCCAGACCTCGACGGGGGCACTAAAAAAGATGAGAAGTGGGAGAGAATAACCCCTCCCTCTGGCTTCTACCAGAAACCCCGAAGAGCACCTCCGGCTCATCCAGCTGCAACACAGCTGGTACCGGATAAGCTACCATTGACAAAAGGACCCAGAAAAATCCGGTGTCTCCTCCAGGACATGCCCCAGAGGTTCGAGCTCCGGAATGATGTCATCTGGTCACAGAGCGGACAACCTGGGGCCCTGAGGAAGATCAGGATACCATGAAACCTGAGGGCAGATCTATGCTGCCACCATGACTACCCGCAGGCCGGTCATCCTGGCATTAAGGAGACGCTACGGGATATAGGAGAACACTAGATTTGGGACAGGATAAGCCGCGATGTGCGACATTATGTCAACAACTGCTAGGCGTGCTGTCGTGGCAAAGTCTATCCCGTGCCCCAGCCAGCAGCAAAACTCTGTCGACCCCACACAGCCTAGACCCACTTGGTGGCTAACCTAATGGGGCCTTACCCGAGAAGCACCAAAGGAAAAAGATACCTGTTGCTGGTAACTGACCAGTTTACTCGCTGGGTAGAAGCATTCCCCTATCCAGCCAGGAAACACACATCATCATACAGAAGTTCGAGACTGAGATATTCCCCCGCTGGGAGTACCCACAGGCCATACTGACAGATAACGGCACGCAATTTACCAGTCACAAATGGCAGATCGCATGCAACAGATGGGGGTGGAGACATGGACAACCTCCCATATCACCCACAGGCAAACCCCACTGAGCGAAGGAATCAAGAATTGAAGAAAAGCCTCTGTCTCAGTATGGGAGAGGACGACCGCCACTGGGGCAAACATCTACCAAATTTTCTTTCCACCCTCAGGAGAAGGAGCAACGAGGCCGTGGACATGAGCCCCAGCCAGCTCATTCTGGGAAGAACCCTCCGTCGTCCAGGTGACTGGCAGTGGGAACAAGCTCCCACAGAGGTGCTGCAACCGGAGGACATCAGACTGGCTGCTCTAGCCCGAACCACGAGGGCACTAAACGCCCAGACCCAGTACATTAACAAAAAATACCCATTACCCAGAACCAGGGTCCGAAGCTTCCAAATGGGCATGGCTGTGCTTCTCCACATCCATCCACTTAGTAAGGCTGGAGGTCAATTCAGCGCGGGCCTTGCTGACAAGTGGGAAGAGCCCTACACAATAGTGGGACGCCAAGAAAACGTGTACTGGGCAGAGGACGCCAGGGGACGAATCTGCAAGGTAACCTGAGGGCAGATGCATCCTTGCCCCGTCAGAGCTCAAGACAGCAAGGCCGAAGCACCAGAATCAGATGCCCAGGAAGAGGAAGGAAGGGAGGACTATCCCTCTCCACTGACGCTCGCCGAAATTCGGCCACCTACCTTCCTAGAACCAGAACTTTGACCGGAAACCAATCGGAGGAGTGTCCAACCCACCCTGACCAGGATCGAACATCCTGCACCTCGAGGAGCACTGTCCATCCAACAGACTTTGTCCGCAAGATGACCACCAGACGCGGCCGTATGATTCCACCGTGTCGGAACTGTCGTGGTGGAGCCCCTTGGACAGGGAGTCCTGCTCGCGAACCCAGAAACCCAGCCCCATCCAGGAGAAGGATGAGTCCAGTAGAGCCGACGAGGTAGAGGTGCCCAAAGAGCCCATGCCTCAGATGGCAACACAGGTCATGACCACCCAGGGGGACAGGGAACGTGGCCATCCTCCAGGCCTGAACGCCGGACTGCTCCGAGATCAACACCAATGAGCTGAGGGCGCAGCAGAAGTAGAGGATTCCCTGCCCCTGATGGCCACTCCAACGCTGCTCCTCCAGGAGGAGAGGACGCTTGGTCGTTCCCCGGTGCCTGGTGGCCCCGAGCTGGCCACTGCCGGGGATACGAACCCAGAGACCGGCAGCCAGACCACAAGAGAGATGCCGTTATGCACCTGCTGCAACATCTCTCAGCCAGGATGTTACAGTGAGTCACCATGGCGGCCCACTTCCAAGTTCACATTGCGTACCCTCAGTACGCGGCCTTGAGGAAGTGGGGCCGTCCATGCAAATCCAGGACTCCATCCAGAGACAGACAGTAACCATGCGTAAGCTGTCAAATACTCAACAGTGCCAATGTGTAAACGCCAGAATTAGAACAGCTGTTAAATCGCCGTTGTCAGTGATTTTATTTAAAACCAGTAAGTGCAATATAAATACAGACTGTGTAATGCAGCAATGTGTAAACAAGCCATAGCTTATTGACAAAATGCTACGTGAATTAATCATTTAAAATATTGCAATTATCTAGCCACGATGCAATAGAAATCCGAGTTCGAAACACGGACTTCCTCATAGGTGAAGAATAATCCAGGCGAACGCCTGTTTTCGCAAGAACTTTCCAACGAAAGCAAAATTAAAATTTTTGTAAATACTTTGAATTGCTATTGTGTGTCTTTGAGGGTAATGTGTTTTATTTTTCTGTAGGTGGTTCGTACGTCAATTTGTTAGTATTACTATTCATAGCAAGGGTACTCATGTTATAAATATTAGGTAAATACAGTCTGGTCTAGGTAAAGGAAGGCCTAACGCAGGCACCACTTAAAACTTGTCACATGTAAAATTACCTGTCGTCCGACCTACCTGTAGGAGGCTACAGAGCAGAGCCACTTTAAAATGCCTTCAGTGCCTATGCAGGTAAAACCAGCAGAAGTGACACACCCCTCATGAGTTGGACTTGAACATACACTAGTGTTTGTTAATTATGTGCCTCCCTGTAAATTGGCTTTCTTTGAGGTGAAAATCTGTTAAATAATTTGTGTACACAGCCCTCAGCTGACTTGTTTGAGCGGCACGCTGATTATGTAACAAACGAAGAGACACGAGCATTCACACACCTGGCCATTACCGCATGATAGTCATCCTCCCCAGGGGGGTAGAACCCATCAGCTGGCCGCTCGCCCAGCCAGCCATGTGTCGGAACCCAAAGAATGCACAGAAGAGAAGCACTACAGAAGCCAACCCGGCTATCTTGCGAAGAACAGTACTACATCACTCCCACGGAAATTTTTTTTTCTACCAGATTAGTGTACGTCGCATTGAAGGGGGGGAGGAGGGGAGGAATTGACGCGTTATGCACTGAAAGTTATTTAAACACGACTTCGCCTCATCTTCACATGTTATCACGTCACCTCAGGCAGGGTTTGAACCCGGAAACGACTTGCTACCAAAGCCTACCAGCACGCCTCTAGACGCGGGGGTACCCACGGACACGTCAGCCAAGTTTATTTCGCCTTTATGTCAGATGTCACGCTACACCATCACGTGTGATAGAAGCCAGCCAAGTGGTCCTGCTAAGCGTCTGAGCTCGCTCAGCCGATGCAACCTCGCATGACAGAGACGCCTGCTTTCGCCATGGACAAAGAGATGGCACCCGAGAGCGACGCAGTTCCACTCACAACAGTAGGAGCTAACCCCCGTACCTCAGAGCTTGCGGGCAGGTGGAATATATGCCTGTGCACCATCGCAGAACGGAGTTCATATTCAGCGGCTCGCTACACCACCTCGTGTGCTGGAACTCTCTGTCAACTCCAACATCTTCGCGACCTACCAGAAGCTCTTCAAGACTTTCACCAGCAACCCCCGAAGAAGTCTTCAACTCCCTTCAACATGCACTACCCTTTTGGTAGTGGCACCCGAGCTCCTTCTGGACAATAGCATCTAGTTAGTTAGGGTCAGTTAGTAGTATAGCTACCTAGCCGCATCTGCTCATTTCTAGTTTAGACACAGGTCCCCTTCACCTGGTATTCGTAGTCTACTTTTGTTTCAATTCCTTGTTAGTTAGGAGGTAGTACGGGCCATTGTGTCTATTCCTCACTGACTAAACACGTTTTCTATCAAAACCTCCGAATACTGATTCTAGGGTGACTGTGTCTTTTATCCTCGTAGACGTCAGCCCACCAGGGATAAGCATGACACTGCGTCATTTACAAACCCAATTGCCGAACCAAGAGTAGGACTGCGGGCTCCCTTAACCGGGTGCACGTACGTTGCACACACACCCATTAGACGGCCACCCATACTGTGAACGTGGTGTGCAGTACGGTAGATCCACAACCACTAGAGACTCAATCCACAAGGCGGCTATTCAACCAGACCATCTAATTCACTCCATCCACTCCGCTGAACTGTTTCCGGAAGGAGTGATAGACTGGTTCTGGAGGTCTGCCCACCTTTGGACCACACCCACGTCGTCGTCGGACATCCAGGGTAAACCCACTGCTCTAATCACCGTGCTGAACTGTTGCTGGTTGGAGTAATCGGGTACGACTCTGAATGGCTTGGCCTCTGCTTGGCTACACATCTATCTGGGGATCATCGTCGCCTTCTCTTCCTTCGTTGGCCCGACTGTAGCACCTACCTTTATGCCATACACCCATAGGAGTGGTGCAAAGTGATAAGCTAGGAAGGCAGCTACTGCCTCCGAATCCAACAGGAGCTGTAACGCAGCCCCAACTGCACTTTGCAGCATAACCCCCCGGTAAAGAACTCAAGCCGCCCGACAGTTGGAGAGGTCTCACCTCCCACCTCCCTCCCCCTTATTATTTCAGCCCTCATTCAAGACCATCGGCCGTCAGGGACATCATGTGCCACTGGGAATAGTGAACCCGTGGTTCCGGAGCACCAGGACCAGCAGCCCTTCGCGGGCACCCTTCAGCACCGCCAGCCGCAGCACCATCTCCACCCAAGCACTGGGCACGAATTCCAGCAACCTCAGCAGCAACAGCGGCCGATTCAGGAGCTACCCCGGGCAATGCCCAATACAGGTAAACCAGTGGCTGTGTGCCAACCAGTAATACGAAGGACAGCCAAAACAACAGCTGACTTTGTGCTGTGCCGTCAAGGCACGCACCCTAGCCTATACACTGGCCGAGGTCCAGTTAGCAGAGCCAGTAAAGTCAGCCAAGCATACCGCCCGTGTCTCTGACTGGCACACAAAATCTTGCCCGACCGTGACATCGTTGTCTACCCGACGTCACGCGTCAGTGTTTTAGTTAGAAAATAATAAAAGCTAAGAAAATGATTCACCTATAAAAATTTCCTTTGCTAGTGTACTTATTGAACATTCATTAAACACACTAATAAATATAAATTGAAATTGAAAACTTTTGTTTTATTACTTTCAGCAACCAACCGAAATGAAAATGGAAGTTGTAATTTTGGTTTTTAATTTGGTAAACCCTGAATATTTACAAAACCCTATTAAATTGCAGTAGCTTGTAGGAATGGCTCACCTGAGCAATTGATATTTGACATTCAACATGTGTTTGCACCATAGTAATACTATATATGAATACAATACTCTGTGCTGTAAAAAAATATGATTTTAACAAAAATGGTGAATTGTATTGAACAGTTGATGTTATGTACATACATATATATATTAGGGATGTAACGATTCCACTTTTCCTCGATTCTCAATCTCGATGCAGATACCATTCTCGAGTCTCAATTCCAAAAATCGCGATTCTTTCAGTTACAGGAAAGTACTTTACAGAATTAAATACTGTATAGGAGGGTGTGAAATTAAATTATTTAAACTAGGCCTACATTAGTAGTAGGCCTATTACTAACACAAATAATATAATACGAACAGTGGGAACATATTCAAATGAAATTCCAAAAAGTCAAAAGCGGCATATTAGATAATATTAAAAACATACATATATATTTGTATGTATAAATATATATATACACACATATATATTTATATGTATAAATATAAATACATATATATATATATATATATATATATATATATATATATCGTCCACATAGTTTATTCGAAAATATTTCTAAGCCTCACTTGCCATGATAAATTTTCACCAAAACATGAAATTATTAAGTTTTCAAGAATAGCACAGTGAAAACACATTATGTTTTACAACAAAAGGAATCTTTTCGTCACACGCAACTGATAGACACAATAACTGTAGAATGATAATACTATAACAGGCTGGTGTTTACCATAAACAATACATAGCTGGGCAGCAATAGAGATTTTGAACCAGGAAAATTTTGGGTGGGGTTGAAAATAAATTGGACTTACAACATAATAAAACAAAAATGTAACTTGTAACGTTCCGCCTTGTTTACTTCCGTATTTATAATAATGCAGCCGCACAGTTTTGGGCGCCATCTTGTAATGTTCCGGCATTTGTTACCTGGCCGTATTTATAATAATGCAGCCGCACAGTTGGGCGCCATGTTGTAATGATCCTTCTTCATCTTCAAGCGTGGTTAATCGTGCTCACGTGGTTTCATTCGAGCCCCGCAGCCGGGCGCCATGTTGTAACGTTCCGGCTTATTACCTGACCAATGTTTATTATATTATCGCCTCACAGTTGGGCGCCATCTTGTAACGTTGCGGAAGTATTACCCTGCCGAATGTTTACGTTGCCACGGCTTTCTCATAGGTAGAATACGAAACTCAGTACCAGGTGACTCCGATTAATAAAAAAGAAGAAGTTCCAGATTAGTTTGCTTTATACTTTATTTATCATTGAAGTTTCACAGTGCACAGACGACTTTCCAGTTTGTGGAGTACGAACTTTCACAATTAGTTATACCAGTGCAGAAAACAGTGCCACATTCGTTTACAGTTTATTAGTGTCCCAACCTTGCATCGCAAGACTAAGTTACGAAGGCAGGAGGGATGTTCGTTCCCTCCTGGCACCCTAACGACCCACGCCCTTTCGGGCTGGTGCGTCTTCTCACGCCCGACACGTCTTCTTCGACGGTTGGTGACTTTCTCTCTAGGCGATAGGCACCACCAGTATATATTAGGCAGGCCTATCTCCCCCTTCTCCTAAGATAAGCGCATGGCCTCCGGCATCTGCCAGTAGCTCATCCAAAACTACGCTGTGTCCCGCGCTCACAACATGTTATTGTACCCGCAACGGCCGCATAACCAAAACAACTACTTTCGAAACTAGACGGTAAACGGACTCCTGTTACAACGTAAACAGCACATGTCCGTAAACAGCAGATGTCCATTCGATAACCTTCAAAGCTCGACAAACAAACACGGGAAACAAACCACCGCGGCTTTAACTTGAAACCTGACAAAATATTACGAAGCTTTCCAAAGCAAAATACACATGAAAGAATTTTACACCCGTGTCCCGAAAAATTAAGCATACTGCGTCATTACAAACTTTAAATTTGTTTAAAAACTTTGCCTTGATGTTTTCAGTTTGCAGCTATTTTCTTTATAATTTGATGGTGTCTACTAAGGAACTTTCACATTTTTCGTTCCATTTTTGGTAGTAAAATGTGTGTGCATTGACACAAATTTACTCATATTAACTTTCAGTGGAAGTTTTAATGTTTCTGAACACACGCTTCGAATCACGTAGTGCAACTGCAATCACAGCCAAGTCGTATTGGGCAGATTATGACTGCAACATACCGAATGTATGCTAACAAAGCTAATTCCTCTATCTATAACGAAATGGAAAAAGTTGCTAAGTAAATTAATTAAATTTTTTCTCATAGCAAATTTGCTACGTGTGGAGTTTGTCAACGTCTCGGCGACGAGTGAGCACAACACACAATTAAAAACAAATACATTCTGAACAAAAAACAAAGACAATTTACTGGCGTGTTACAAATATTTTTAACCAAACCCATATTAAAAAACACGTTGTTAGATCTCAGTAAAATATTTCAACATTTGGAGTCGAATTAAACATTCATCTTGCAATAGCTTTTTTTTACTTGAATGTGTAGGTTATGTATATCGAAACTCGCGTTCCACATCAACCACCAATCGATACTTGTAACTTATAGATGTCGCTCGCATATAAGGCAAATTTAGTGCCTACATTTTTCCATAACTTCCTAATAGTGCAAATTTGCAACCAGTTTTAGTTAATTTTCACAATAAATACGTAGCGTTAACTGTACATAATGTATGACGTACAAAAATGTTTTTAGCTTATGTAACAATCTTTGAAATCTGTGAATAAGCAGAAAAATCGAAATTCTCTCGACAAGCATTAATTCATTAAATCATCGCTTTCGTAAAGAGTCGATAGAAAGCTTCTCGGTTGAAACCCGACTTGTATTTTAGTTGGAACAACCTACAGACGTAAACATAAATTTTTCCCAAAAATATTGAGGAAAAATTATTTCCCGCCTTGCGATAAAATCATTATGTATTGCCAAAATTTTTCTCGAAGTTCGGGATCCCGCATACCCCTAGTTTTTGGTATGTAACGAAACTTGCTAAAATACAAAACTACCAAATCGCAACCAAATCGTGACTGAACTGAAGCTACTAATACTAATATACTAAATGGTGAATTTGAAGACGGCCAGTACAGTTTTATTTTCAGATTATTTCCGCATCTCATATTTTCATGCACAAAATAATTTTCCATGTGTGATTCAATTACTAATTTTAAACCTTTTTGAGAGGTGATAGGTTAAGTATTTGTAGTAATTGGTTTTTAATGCTTCGATTCTTGGACTTCTGATTCTAGATTATACGATTCTTCAAGAATCACAGGTATCAAGGAATCGTGGAATCGAGTTTGACATCCCTAATAAATATATATAAATATATTTAATAATTGAATAAAATAAACTTAATTAGTTGAATATTTTATATTGAGTTTCTTTTTTTCTTTCCTCTGTTTGATCCTGTACATTGCATGGTAGGATGTATCAACATCCACCGATTGGAGAAAGACATTACAATTAAATAGAAAACCCATTAGTTCAAGGAACATGGTACAGTGTCTTTGACTCTATCTCATTTTCAACATTTTATAAAGTACTGAACATGATAGCAGAAAAATGTGAATTGTGACTTTTGAGCTGAGGTTGTAGTAAGTCTTGTCACTTTTTGAGTTTGTTTGCATAACCTTGCATATTATACAGTACAGATAGTGAATAACTGTCAGAAAATAAATGGGAATTGTTTTTTACAAGAGCCTATTGAATTTTATGTCCATGTATTAATGGCCAGTTCTTGAACATAACTTTTTTTTTTTTTTTTTTTTTCCAAGGTTTTCAGATAGTTTGATAAAAATTTATTGACATTTTTTTCTTAACAAGAAGACTGTTAAGCTCTGATATTATGTGATTTTAGTGTTTTTGGAATGGTATAGCGTGATCGCAAAAAATATTAGTTGATAATCAAGTAAATTATGCACACTGTAATTTTTAAACTCTAAATGTTATCTAATTTGCTGTACTAGCTACATGAATAATGGGTGCTAGTTGCCATGTTTCAGGTTCGTGACAGGACCATCCAATCTGCAGGACTCCAGTGGGAGCATGGGAAAAATACCCAGGGTCTATGTGAACAACTCGACTGGTCCTGAAATGTATCATTTGATAGTTTATCGAGCCTTGAGTGCTACACTCTGCATGTTTGTGGATGGTAGGTAACATACGTTTATTTACGTTTTTTTTTTTCAGATACAGAGGAATCTGGATAATTTTAAATTTGAAGGTGAAAAACCAACTAAAACAGTTTTAACTAAAAAAATTTTAATATGGATTAAAAAAGTAACTTCTTCCATCATTTCATTGAAGTTAAGCAGCCTTATCATTTATTCAAGATTTTAGTTTCGGTATGTACCGTGTATCTCGAGGAGTTATGGCTTCTCCCCAGTCGCGGCTTGTGGGTTTCAGCACAGGTAGGTCCGCACAGTGATACTGAATATTTGAAAGTGGGAGGGAGAGTGGGTTTAATTAACTACATATACTATTTTATTTTTAAGTTTGAAAATAAGCTTTAAAATATTCTAAGGTTGTGCGGAAGTGACTTTTTGTTTAACAAAACAAAAAAGAAAAACGTGTTGTTAGATTTCATGAAACTGAAAAGAAAATTATAAATAATAATATGAGAGTACAGCTTTAACGAATGCTTAATGAAAATCTTAAAATTCCATCATTTTCAACTAAATACTTGTGCATAATCAACTTAAGTCAGTTAAAATTGTGAAAGAAAACTTGTCTAGTGTCATTGATGGCCATGCAATATAACAATAAGCTCCTAAATATTTCCTTAAAGTACATGTATAAAAATAGACATGAATGGATTGCATAAAGAAGGAATAAATGTTTTAATAAAATTCTTATACTTAACAAAATAACTTTTGCCAACATTTCATGTCGAATTTCTAGTAATTATTTCAGTAAAATTATGGTAATGAACATAGACAAATTAATAGATAAAACAAAAATTTTCATTGTTATTCACCTAAGCGAACATTTGACAAGCATTAAAATATTCAGTGAACTTCAAATTTCTATTTCATGATTTTCACTTAGGATTATTAAAAAAATTATGGTGCATGGATAAACCAGCTTTACTTGTGCACCATCTTTTTTGAATAATCTTGTATTAAAATTTTTTATCACAAAAAGTTTTATTGATGAAAAATTATTTAACATGGTAAGTTCCTTTATCATCCTCTATTTTATGCTGTACCGATACAATATTCCCACCATTCTATTTTGTGATGTTTAAACCACAGATATGTGCAACATTACAAATAAGCAAATTAATTAAATAATTTCAAAAATATTTTTTACATACTTTTCATAAAGACAAAATGGAGCATTTTTTAATTCACATCCACACAGCCATTTGTGCTTAACATACATGTCACAGTTAAATTTTCTTCTATTTGTCTGCTGTCTTGTTGATGAAGTGAAGGATGATAAATAATTAAGCCATTTGTTTTTTAATTAAATTTTTCTCCTCTAGTGATAACTGAGGAAAATAAATTGCTTGTAAACCCATCACATTCATTCTGTTCATGTTAAATTAAATTCAAATATAGTGAAAGTAGTATAACCACAAACCTCTAAATGCTTCACTTCACACCTGAAGTAATCACCAGCTTGACGACAGCAAAGCTATATAAACGCTCGCACCAGTTGCTCGTCCCACGACTGCGTGCAAGGGCTGGAAGCCGTGCAGCCCACGCGCGCGCGAAGAGTGACACCCGCCCACCTCCTTTTCCACCGCGCTCCACATCTCTGCCACCGGCGTGCGCATGTGCGCTAGCAATGCCGGATGAGCTGCCTCCTCCGCATCCCAGCCACGCCGCCCAGCCTAGTATGAGCGCTGTACAAGCTACATGCATAAACACGCCTTGCTCAGTCGAGGGATCGGCTTACGGTAGTTGACAAAAGCTGGAAGTAATCATAATAAGTTTTGTTTTAAATTGAGAGCAGTTGCGACATTAAAAATTGTTTACTGTAATTCACAAATAATTCAGAGGGGTGGGGTGGCTGCAACCCTGCAGCCCTATAGCATGACCTGCCATTGCTTCTCCCTTTCTTCATCTGAAGATGCGCTGTCACAATACATACACTTGAGATTTTTTTTTTGAAGCAAGAAATTTTTGATTGTCTTTTGGAGTTAATACCCTGGGTTGTAATGAACTCTTCTATCCTATTTGGTACATAGAAAATAATCACTTAATATTTTTCTGTCTGTAAATAAACCATCTGAACTCATTGATGTGTTCCATGACCTGTGTGTATTATGCCATCAGCTGCTCTGAAAATTCTGGCTTCTTCTATTCTTCATTTGAAGATTATAATAATTTGTTCTTTTTTGCTCACATCTGCCAAAATTTCTGCATCTGCCAGTTCACCACAAGCTGCTAAATTCTCACCAAGTGTTCACAGAATCCAAATAAGGAACGTATGCATCGTGTCCGACATCTTCTCTGTCCACAGCAGGTACAATTTCCTCAGCAGCTTAATCCAATAGAAGCGCTTGAAATTTTTGATTACTCTTTGATTCGTATGCTGAACTACTGATGTCATATTTTGGGGAGAGAACACAACCTTTACATTTTCCATTAGAGGAATGAAGATGCGAGTATTGCAGTTGTCGAGAAACAACGAAATTATTCAATCTTGTTTGAAAAATTTTTTTGTCAAACGGTAACAATTTGGCTTGTCATCAACGCTTTTATGCTTGTTTCATATGCAACTGGATTTATTTTATAATTTTTATAATATTGTGATATGGCTGACTTCCCAATCATTAGTAATGTTAGTTTTTCTGAGCCATCCGCGTTCACCCCAACTAAAAGTGTTCAAAATTCCTTACTGTGCTTCATTGGGAGTACATTTATAGACTAAGCCTGTCTCATCAACATTAAAAAGGTCTTTTGCATTAATTTGCAGCAAATCTTTTTTCTATGTATTTACTGCATTTATATTTGCAGATCCACCTTCTCCGCTAACAGTTTTGAAAGGAATATCGTTCTTTACTTTAAATCAATTTAGCTAACCAGTCCTGGCCTTAAAATCATATTTTCGTAAGCTTGGTGTGGATTCCTTGGCTTAAGTTAATGAGAGTTCCACATGTTAGAATGTTACTGTCTTGTTCTTATTTGAATCAATTCTACATACATTTATTAACGTTGTGATTCTTTGTTACCAGGCTTTGCCAGAATTCCGAAGTCTTTTGCCAAGTCTAATTAATTTTTTAATAATTTTTTGCTTCTCGAATATTATCTACCTTTTCAGCGAATGTCAGCGTTTTCTGCTGTACACATATTGGTTTAAACAACGCCATTGCGAAAACCACAACACAATACATTGCACCATTGTACAAATAACTAAGCTGTAATGATTAAGTGAAATATTTTGAACATGCACCATTGCTTGAAGCGGGGGTGTATGTTTAAAATATTTCACTTAATCATTAACCCCCACTGCAAGAAACTTTCAAAACAATTGAAAAATGTAATGGTAAAACTACTCCTGTGCCACAAAATGGAAAACTCAGTACTGCACAGACACTTTAGAAAAGTAAACAAGACTGAGGATGCATCCTGTGTGAATGAATGCTGACTGAAGTGAAAGTGACAGTTAGCCGCAGGCACGGCTCAGAACAAAGCAGACACTGTACTAAATAGATGCTCGCCTAGTCAACCGCAACTGTTACTATCATGGCACAAAACGCGAGCATCCTACATAGCGGAAATGCCTTATGCAAAGAGCAGAGTAAAATAACATGTTGCCTACGTGTTACTGCAGATTGATTTTCATGGTCTGCGTGTAGTTTTTCTTCCAAGTCATCCACAAAATAGCATGATGGCTGTCACGACAAAGTCTACCTAACATCAAAAATCATAGGCCGCAATGAGTGCGTGTTGGTTGTCGGTATCTGGTGTTGGCCAGGAGTTTGGGGCACGGCACTCCGAGGCTTCGCTGTCGCGACGTCGGCCCAGAGCAATTGCTCTCAGCATTCTGGCTGCATATGAAGTGTGGTGGCATGCTCGCAATCGTTCCCTTCCCTTTCCAGCCAGACGATGTTCAACTACGTAGTGCAGTGTGACGTCGTTTGAATTGACCTACCACCACGCATGGAAGGATTTTTGGGCTTCGAGAGCCTCGGGGACTGCTGAATTTTCTGTATAAATATGCATTTTCTGAAAGTTTTATTATTAGGGGTTGATTATGTATTCAGCTGTTAAAAGAAGTATCAAAGCTTGAAAATCATATTCGTATGACATTGTAATTGCATATTAATTATTTTGTATTTTTGCATTGGGTTGACAATATAAATTAATTTTTTGGAAAATATTTTCTTTTGGTTGTCCTTTACACACCGCACACTTTTCTTAATATAATTTTAGTTGTTGCTGTGCCACCTCCTGACGGTGCTCTGCTAAAGGTTAAAGGTTAAGATAGACTTTTTGTATAAAAGCTAATAGGTGGACAGAAGAACGAGGTGTTTGTTGCATGCTACGGATGCTATCCGTAGCTATAGTTAAATTTACGTGTTAATTTTTTGTTGTGGTGTAGAACATTGAAAGGACCAACGAAAAAGTTGTAATTAAACAAAAATTTGAATTATATGTGGTAAGTTTAAAGTATTCAGGGGTTCTACTGTATCAGGATTTAAAATATAGTTTTTAAGCATTATTTTTTTTGA
This sequence comes from Clitarchus hookeri, assembly GCA_002778355.1. NCBI lineage: Eukaryota > Metazoa > Arthropoda > Insecta > Phasmatodea > Phasmatidae > Clitarchus > Clitarchus hookeri. Next base: position 370,351 of record NQII01002066.1, read on the forward strand.
GTTACTGTATAGGTGAAGTAAAAATCCACTTCCTACATGCTGTAAATTTCCTTGTTTTTTTTCTTTACTTTTCACATATCAAATTTGAAATGTAACTATCAAAAATAATTGTAAGTTCATTTCTTTTTCAATATCCACTGCATGTATTGTTTTTGAAATAATATTTTGATAAGAGAGGGAGAGGATATCGGGGACAAAATTCTTCAGGGCTTCCATGTCATTACGGCCCCTATACTGTTCCCAATACTCTATTGGTACTCTAATACTACCACAAGATCATTCCGCAATACTGTAAACAGTCTGTATTTACATTTACAAGTTCATTACATTACCATTTCATAGCAGCATAAGCACGTGCTGTGTTTTTTTTTTTTTTTTTCATGTGCCATAGCTACCCCATTGTTTCAGGTGATGTAATTAGCATGAAATACGGAAACCACACATATTACTTTTTTGCATGAATGTAAATTGGTGTTTACTCACTTGAATGTTAGGGTGCCAAACTTAATCATGCGTTTTACTCTTCAGTATTATACACCATTTCTCGCCGACAGTGAGATCGTTAGCGAGGGCACCTTTTTTGATACCGGTACGTCTGATAAACCTGCCTGCCTTTCCTTTAAGGTGTTGTGAAACAAATGCAGTCCTCAACAGATTGAAGGAAAAAAATCAAGTATGCAAATTTTTCTTCCCTTTTAACTACTGATAGCTGTAATTTTAGAAGTAATTAGTTGAAATATTTTTTCTGTAACATCTGTAACTTTGATTAGGTCCACCACTTTAGTGGTATGGCTAAAACAGTAGCACCTTTTAAGAGAATCAATAAGAAAGCCTTAATAACAATAACATACAACAGATGTAATAATAATAGTAGTAATAATGTAAAAAGGACTGAAGCTCAAATACTCACAGGCTAGTACTTGTCAACAGTCACACATACAAAGAAGGATGATGACACATTTTTCACGCAGTTGTGCGATCGTAATGTTTTGCTGGCTAGGTCAGCTCAGGCGGTGAGTTGTAGGGCACTGCAATATGCTGGAAGGGCGCTGTTGGTAACGTAGCGGCCAGGTTGTAAACTAGGGTGTTGCTGGGAAATTTAAATTTTACCATTATAGCTGATGGTATGGTTTTGGGGCTGTGATAATGTTATATTAACGCCAGTGTGCTGCCTTGATTTTGTTATACATTCATGAACTAATTCGAAGGTACCATCCGTACCATGCAAAAAAAAACCTCTACCCTACATTTTTGCAACCAGAGCCAAGTATATCTGCTGCACCAACAGTGATCTTAACAAACAGTGTGAATAAATAGCCAGAGCATTCCTTGACAGGGACTACCTCAGGCCTCTCGTCCACAAACAGATTCAGCAAGCCATCTCAAATACCGGAACACAAACCAAGGTTAACTCAAGATGTAGCCCTGGTGGTCCGATGTCATGAAGGCCTAAGTAAACTCAGAACCATTCTCCACTCTGAATACAAAATTCTGGCTTCTTCACCACAAACACAAGGCCTGCTCTCCAAACCGCCCAGATTTGTCTTCAAAAGGCCACTTAACCTCCACAACAAACTGGTTTGTCCGAAGCTGCAGCCCACCACAAATCCCAACCAAACTTTAGCCCCCAGAGGATCCCACCCCTGCAATATCCCACGTTGGGGTTCCTGTGCCATCCACCAACCCTCAACTTCTTTCAATAGGAGACTCGCTAACCGTACATACCACATCCAAGGCAACTATAACTGTGCCGCAGAAAATCATATTTATCAGCTACAGTGCCAACACTGTACTGCAGAATACATCGGCCTCACCAACATACGAGACCAGAGAATGAATGGCCGCAGAGCAGGTACTAAACAAGCCATGGCAGGTCACACCCACAACCTACAAGACAAACCAATTGCAGCTCATGCAGCATCACGCAATAAAGATTATGACTCCTGTTACAGCACCAGAGTTGTGAGAGCCCTACCACCTTCAAGCAATAGCTCAGAACTCAGATGCTGGGAATTAGCTCATCAATTTGTAACAAATCCAGGCAGCCCACGGGCCTCAATATAAGATAACCACAGCCCAAAAATCATACTCTTCAGTTATAGCTGCNTTCACGAATTTATAACAAATCCAGGCAGCCCACGGGCCTCAATATAAGATAACCACAGCCCAAAAATCATACTCTTCAGTTATAGCTGCAAAATTTCAATTTTTCCGCCACACCCTAGTTTGCCACCTGGCCGCTAGGTTTACTAACAGCGCCCTTCCACCATATTGCAGTGCCGTACAACTAGCCGCCCAATGAAGCTGCCCTAGCCAGTGAAACGCCGCAATTGTGCAACCATGTGAAAAATGTGTCGCCCTTCTTTGTGCATGTGCCTGTCGACAAGTACTAGAGTGTGAGTACTTGAGCTTCTGTCCTTTTATATATTATTGGTAGCATAGCGGCCTACTTGTAACCTTTACTCAAATGATAGTGGTAAATAATAAATTAACGTATAAATGTTTGTAGAAACCCAAAGGAAGTGAATTTTAAGAACACAAAGCTAATTGTCACACGAATAATAATACTCGTGAAGTGCATAATGAATCATGACTAGTTAATTAGGCTAACAGGTCTTAAAGAAAAAAGTTTATTGAGAAAGGAATTATGGTAGCTTCTTGTACAAAGCAGCCCGTAAACCTCACTGTAATGCTACGTAATTGCAAGAAGAAAAAAAAGTATTGTATTGCCAGACACTCTCACACTTGATGATATGTAACTTTGCTATCACATTGATATTGAGAAAAAATACAATGGCCCAATAACCAAACACAGACATGGTATGTTTTAATAAAAATAATGAAACGGCTAACAATAAACCTAAAATTCAGATGAAAATAATTATAATATCCAAGAGACTGGTGCTGAAATTTAACATTAAAAAAATTATAAGCAGTAAAGTATTTGAAAAAATTTCTTTCTTTGCTACTTTTTTTCGTATCAATCCAACTTCACTGTTTGTAACGGTAAGTAAGAACAACTCAGCCCATATGAGATACCCACATTAAGTCAACATGAGAAGAGGAAAAGAAAATATTTGGAATTGACTATTTAAAAAATTAACAATTAAAATTAGGTTTTAAAAAAGTGTGTAATCTTCAACTTTTTAGTTAGTTTTAAAATAACTGATTAACGATTACAACTATCGCTAGTTAACTTTGCAATCCCCTGGAGGCCGAAGAAAACGAAATAGTATATGCAAATGCCATTAATATCTTGACATACTTCTTAAAAATACGCAATGTGTTTGACGGCTGACGAGTTGCACACCACGATATACAGATCGATACACTGACGTTATCTACTGAAAGGACTCTCAAGACCCTGAAGTTAAGAGCTGCCCAAACTCCTCCATTCCTCTACCCTCTCTAAGTAGTGTAAAGTTATACACTTATAGAACCAGGATTGTTGGTCAAGCTGAAACAAAAATTACGAAGCAGCTAACTGGTGTGTGGTTGTGCAGGTATGTCTCCGCTGAGCTTGGAGATGTTCAAGCGGATGGACGTGTTCTTGGGGCCCCAGCTGACTGCGCTGGTGTCGGACGTGGCTGAGCAGTGCAACAAGCAGGCCAGCGCCAGCACTAGCCCCACGGACCCGGGCCCCCGCTTCGTCTATTTCAACCAGTTGAACCTGGCGCAGAAGAGCACTGTGCACCTCGATGGCCGCCGCAGCGGGAACGTTGGCGTGTCGCTCGAGGTGCTGCGCCTCCTTGCGGACATCAACGCCGACAAGAGCAGGTCTGACTGGCGTACGCTGTTCACGATTAACTGAGCACTTGTAAACCGGACCTTTGAAAAATGTTGGTGCCACTGTAGCCTGTTCATGGTTACTTCCAACTTTTCTGAAACACTGCTAAAGTTCTACGTTCAGGCAATTCCTCTGTATCATGCAAAGCTTAACCAAGTGTAGAAAATTATACCAACGGGACAATGCACCACATTTGTGTGCACTCAGTTTAGTAATATTTTGCACGATAACTATTTCTTTCTAGGCAATACCAACAAACCTACCATATTTCGGCATGTATAGGCCGCACATTTTTACAAAAAAAAATACTACAAAAAATGGGGTGCTGCTTTTTTTACGAGATTTTGGCAGTAAAAAAATTGTTTCTCCCACCAAAACATGTTCAGAAATTTGTGAACATACAGTACACTTTAATGTTTTAACTTAGTTTCTAAGGAAGTAAAAAAAAAAAAAAAAAAAAAAAGCAAATGAATAGCTCATCACTCACGTGTAAAAAAAAGACAACTCTGGACATGGGCCACGTATAATGTAAACAATAATCAGGGTGTCAACCCACAGGGAAAACAGAAAAAAGTCGGGGAATTTTATGTGACAGGGAAAAGAATTTCAGTGGACACCCTGAAACATGTTCGCATGGCCACAGTCTTCAGACTATCCCCTTCCCCTCTTGATGTATTCTTGTGCATACAGCACAACTTTTAAATTGAAGTTCGCCCTGCAACTAGCTCTGTCCTTTCCCGTTTCCTGCTTTAAACACACATGTTAGTAATAAACATTGCACAACAGCACAACTCAAAACTCATTAACAATACCGGTAACTAATTGAAAATTGCAAATGGAAAGCTATACAAGAGCGGGAAGGGGAGGAAAAAAGCGACACATGGTTGAAAATGATAAGTAAAAACGATGGAAAGGGGGTGGGAGGGGTTGTGGCAACTGAGGGCACAAGGAGGTCAAAGTCCTCTCTCCTACAGCTACTCGTACCCTTCGCTCTGTCTGGCGGAATGCTGCGCTGTTGTTCCTTTTGAGTAGATTAAGTTCAGCTGGCAGTGCAACGACACACTCAACGCCAAATTAATTAGTTTTACGTTGCAGTAGTTTGCTGTTGCCGCGCCGCTGGCCTCCATACTAACACTATGAGGCCTGGCAATATTTATGGGAATAAAAAAATTCAGTGCTGCCTATACTTCAAATATTAATTATCCCCAATTTTTCATCAAATCATCAAAAACTTTGTTGCATCCTTTAAACATACGTGGCCTAGACAAGCAAAAATACTTTATTTTCTCTCTATTTATATTTATATTAATTATATCTCTCTCCCTCTCTCTCTCCCTTATCTCCCTCTCTCACCCTCTCCCTCCCTCTCCCTCCCTCTCTCTCCCTCTCTCCCTTCCTCTCTATCTCT
>NQII01002067.1:21796-41450 GCA_002778355.1 Clitarchus hookeri
CCAAGCTACACTTTGTCATGACGCGATGTCGCTTAAAATGGAGATATTTTTCAATTTTTATCTGGAGCTAGTCGTCGCGAGATTGAGTGAGCACGCGGGCCTGGAATGACGACACAAAGGACGCCGTCGGATGCTGATGCGTGGACCCGTCTTCGCCGTCACAATGGCGGACGCGCGTTCTCGGGACTTGCGTTTCCTTCTTCAGCTGGAAGTGCATCAACCCGTACCGCGGTTCATTCTACTCGGGTTAGCGACAAAGCAAATTTGTTAAGGAAGAGTTTGGCATACGGAAAATTCCTGTCGTAAGGTGCGTTGATGTTTCACAAGAGGTCGCTTTTAAGCTGGTGGTAAATTCAGAAATTCCATTCATTTGTGTGCAAAAAAATCGCGTTTGCCTGAAATTCTGATATATACTTGCCCCAGCCAAAAATGTTAAGTATTAACTTTATTTCGTAACTGTTATTCGTGCTCTCCAATGGTGTTTACAAGAGTAAACCGTAAAATTACAACCGCTTCTGGCATTAAGATTTCATAAACAGGCTTGTTTCAATGGGAAAAAGTTACGTATTTAAGTGTGAAATAAATATAGCTGTCATTAAAAGGAAATTTATACAAATCATTATTATTATGGCTTTGTATGTGTTTTAAGGAGAAAATTCAATCTCTATGTCAAGGCGTAAAGCACAAAATTAAAATTTTCGGCTATGTACATTATTCCAAAAAAAAATTTTAATGTTTCTTGGTTCTGCTTATTGAATAAAGACAAATGTGTTCAAGGCTGTCGCAGGTTTTCAGGGAAGAGACCCCAATGTTCTGGGAATGTAGTATTAAATTAATGTGAACAAGAAAAGAAGACTTCAGCCCGACCAATATGTCAGTAGCTGTACTCCATTTACGGCCTATCAGAAGTAGGCCACTTCCATGTGAACTGTTTCTAGTATGATCTACGGTCTAGCACGGTATTTATACATTTTGAGCCCGAATTTATTTTTTGTGTGCACCAATAATTGACGTTTCAAGTTGAAACTGTGAAACAATAATAACGAAAATTTTATGTTATGTAAAACTCAGAAGCCTTAAGTCTTTAAATGGCCTGAGCTAAGCCGAGGTAATTTTGTTTTAATGCTTATAAATATTTTGAGATTTCGTACATGCATAAGTAGTTCACGTATTTGCGTTGTTTAAGATTCCCGTACGAACATTTAAAATTTGAAATTACCGTTTCCAACTTGCCATCAATTTTGTCTTTAATTAGCAATTGTACTCCAGGTGGAAAAACCCATAAAACATAAATTTCCGTTTTCAAGGGCAGCACCATTCCATAAGGATACATTCAATAGTAATAAATAATATCAGGTGTACAACCTTGCTTCCGCCGTATTTTTCTCAACATTTGAGGCTTAATTGTTAAAACGTGATTACATATTTATTATTAAAAGTACTGTCCGTCATTAGCCACTACTTTGTCCCATCTTTCTAGCAATTTTCGGATACCATCTCGAGAAAACGATGCGTCTTTTGAGGCGACCCACGAATCGGTCCATTTTTTGACTTCTTCATAAGAGCGGAAATGCTGATCGGCCAGGCAGTGTGCCATCGGTCGAAACAAATGGTAGTCGGAAGGAGCAGCGTCTGGAGAGTACGGCGGGTGGGGTAAGACCTCCCATTTCAGCGTTGCCACGTATGTCTTGACCGGTCTTGCGACATGTGGCCGAGCATTATCATGCTGGAGGATAACTTTGCCGTATCTCTCTTTGCACTGTGGCCGTTTATCCTTCAAAGCTCGGCTCAAACGCATTAATCGCGTTCGATATCGATACCCTGTGATGGTTTCACTCGGTTTCAACAGCTCATAAGATACCACACCGAGGTGACCTTGGCGACGTGCATATTCAGTCTGGTCGTCGACGTGGAGGCATGTCCGGGCATTCCCCATGGTTTAATGCGCTTGGGATTACCGTAGTGGACCCATTGTTCATCGTCGATCACAATGCCATGTTGAAACCCCTTCCGATTCTGTCTGTGAAGCAGCTGTTCACAAGCAAAGAAACGCCGTTCAACATCTCTCGGTTGAAACTCGTACGGAACCCAATTTCCTTGCTTACGAATCATTCCCATGGCTTTGAGGCGTTTTGAAATGGCTTGTTGCGTCACTCCCAATGATTCTGCCAATTCTTCTTGCGTTTGGCACGAAACTTCATCAAGTAATGTTCTCTCTTCCACCACAATGCCGATCCTAGACGTCACAATCACCACTCTTAAAGTGTTGAAACCACTCACGATACGTTAATACGCTAACAGCAGCCTCGCCGTACGTTTTCTTGAAATGGAAGCAGAAAATAAACAATTCCCGCAAAAGCCGAGCATTTGGCTCGCAAACTGACATCTTCGCTCGAGAATAAATTTATGATGCAAACACAAATTCACTAACGTGGTGATGTCGTTATGTTGACAGATGTCCAAGCTTACTGTGTGACATTTTTGATCTACATATTTCCACCAGCACTTGCCGCTGCAGCCATCTATCGGAAAACGGCGGAAGCAAAGTTGTACACCTGATATTTGCATTTCCTATATTTTCAGAGCTTATGTGTCTAATTTCAATAATTAAAGGGTTCTTGTATGTTTGTAATGTTTTCTGGTTTACTGATCGTAATGATAGTACAGTAAAAATGGAATTTTCCTTTTTCTTAAAGGAATATTGATTTGTATATTTTTAGCATGACTGTAGCAGATAATAAGCCCGACTACACACTACACTAAATTGAAGGTTATCCCGAACCACATTCCGATCATGCTATCACTCACTTATAACTCTATTGAGTTTTTATATTAGACTAATACAGAGTTAAATTTGACACCAACGAATGCGCTTTCAAAAAATTAGCCTTGCTAAAATTTTGCGTTTGTAATTTCAAGGGATGCTATATAAATTTGTCAGTTCATAGCACAACATGGCCGCCAAGAAGGTTCGAGAACCTTGCATTTCTCCATGTTCCACAGGGCGTAGATGACGACTCTGATTTGTTCAACACCACTGTACATACATTATTCCCTATAACTGAAACTGTCGCAAATGAAAATGTTACCGCTCCTGAAAATTAAGTAAATTTTTTCCGTTTGCGAAACAGAGTAATTAGGCGGGGCATTACCGCGGTAGTAGATAATGCAGACTTGGAAGTGAATAACGAGGCGATTAATACGGCCAATATTAACTCTAATACACAGGCATTTAACTCGAAAATGTTGACGGACGCAATTGTGGGACTCAAATTGCAAACTGAAACCAAAACAAATGAATTAAAATTTGAGATTGCACGAAAATCTAAAAAGTTAGGAATTCAGGCTAAGCGGACTAAAGAATTGCGTAGCGAAATGAAAGCGGAGTTTGCGAGGCAGGCCTAGAATCTAGATACATCATGGTCTATACAGTTTTCTGCCTTAAAACAAGAGATACAGACAAAGTTTTAAACTGCCATAACCGAAGTTAGTCAAATAAAATCTGAGGTGGAAGCTCAGAAACCCAACGGGAGTGAAAATCCTTGTGAACTGCAACGCGCAATTGATTTGTTTAAGGCGGAAGTAGAGGTGAAAATAACAAGTAGCAAATCTTGCGTTACCGCAGATGTGCAAAACACAGTAGACACACACCTGAACTCATTTCAGAGGTATGTCGAGGACCGTATAAGCGGCATGGAAAAATCACGTCACACAGCACAAGATCAGATCACTTAGCGAGGTAAACGACCATGCTGCCTCGATCAATAATCTGGCACTACAGCTGACTGCCCGGAACGAATCATCGCGGCGCGAGGCAAGAACGACACAAGTCGCGCNTACCAGTCTTTCCGTCAGGGTATTTCTATCACATTTCTGGATTCCCATAATTCAGGGTAATTTGAGGGCTCGTTTGCATGCCTAACGGTTCGAACCCCAGGAAGGGTAAGTCACTACATGAACATTGAAGTGGCATGAATGACAGAACACGTCACTTATCAGGTCCCACGGAGGATGAGGAGTTTATTGAAATAATATTATCACAGTTACCATGCAGATACCAAATTCATGCCTCAAACGGTTCCCACAGTAGCATTACTGAATTCAGGCACAATTTACTGAAATTTGACTAGCTCGATAAAAATGTGCGGCCGCAATCGACTAGGGAAGTTGGTAGGCCTCCAAGAAATCGCCTACCACCCCTATATCAGCCTCATCATTCAAGGGACGTGAATAAACTACAGACGAGTGGGGATGTAGTTGATCCGAATNACCACCCCTATATCAGCCTCATCATTCAAGGGACGTGAATAAACTACAGACGAGTGGGGATGTAGTTGATCCGAATTTTTTTACAGCATGAGATGAACACACTGACGTGAGAACGACGCAATAAAAACAGTGAGCAAGGTTGCCGAGGAAATGGGTGGTCGTGGTCGTAGGAAGAAGCGTGATGGAGACACAGGTTACTGGCCTTATTTTAAGTCAGGTAATAAACAAGGTACTGACGCAAATAGAGATTTTGTTCGCGGGTCCTCAGATCAGGCGCGGCTTATGAGCAATTGCAACCCTCCACAACTCCAGCAAACAGTGGACAGAGAGCCTTGCCACCCAAGCCTTGCACCTCACTTCATAGACCTTTTCAAACTTCCACCTCGTAATATAGTTTACCTCCAGCTGCCAATACCGGACCACAACAGTAATAATTCATCGTGTAATACTTCNTTCCACCTCGTAATATAGTTTACCTCCAGCTGCCAATACCGGACCACAACAGTAATAATTCATCGTGTAATACTTCCAAAGAAACGAACTGCAAAATCCTTTAGCTGCACCCTACGAAGGAAATAATTTTTTTTTGCAAAGAAATCCTTAACAGGGAAACCACGACCAAAGTGCAAGTCAGTCAAACTAAAACGGCTCGGAAGCAATTAAAATCCCAACATCACCCCCTGTGCACTGAATCCTAGTNTCAAAGAAACGAACTGCAAAATCCTTTAGCTGCACCCTACGAAGGAAATAATTTTTTTTGCAAAGAAATCCTTAACAGGGAAACCACGACCACAGTGCAAGTCAGTCAAACTAAAACGGCTCGGAAGCAATTAAAATCCCAACATCACCCCCTGTGCACTGAATCCTAGTAAGTGGGAACATGACGAAGGAAGAAGTAAGGGAAAACATTTTCACACTTGTTAATACCAGATTGATCTTCTCTGCAGAATCCCGGAAGAAATCGCAGAAATTTTCACAAGTAAATACATTGGAAATTGGTGATTTAGTATTGAGATGCACTAATCCTATAAGCTCGCTATGGGAAGGTGTTACCAAAAAAGTTGCATATTTTGTAAGATGGTCCATTTGTGGTACAAACCAAGGTCAAAGAGAATTTTACTTGCTGGCTACGCAAGAAGGAACTCCAGTGGGGAGATATAATTTGACACAGTTCCGACCCTACAATAGACATCGTGTTGCAAGTAAAACAGTGGAATTAAGCTTGAAGAGCAACTGATTTGTTTTAAGTGCGAAGTATAGTTATTTTACCTCCAGACATGAATCGAGCTTGAATATTAAAAACTTTACGAAAGTGTAATGTTATGTTTCTTGCGCTTTGAATACAGCGTGTGTATGTCAGTGTATAGTGTAGGATTACCTGAGACATTTAATCCAGTGGAAAACAGACGTATTACGTCGCCACTTCACTACACCACACTGGGGATTCGAATTCCACTGGGGATTCGGATTCGGGGGGGACCTGCCCAATTGCGCTCTCCCCCCCACCAGAGTGACGCGCAAGTGTTACTCTGGTTAGGCCAGTGCCAATTGAAGGAAAGTTACTCACCCCCTCTCTACTAGCACTTTTTTCCATCATAATAAAGAGTATGATTCGTATCCTCTGTCTCCTGTAGCATTTTCTGTTAAACATGATAATGCATGAAACAATTTTTAATTCTTTCCTGTCCAAAGGGTTTTTACGGTAACTATGCCGGTTTTTTCCTTTCTCTTCTAACTATAGTTTAGCTATAAGTACACATAGGGAGGTTGTCATGGCCACAATCTGGCCATGGCAGCCCAATCCCTCTTTGCCGTGATGCATGTCTCCTTGCATGATACTCCCTTCCTTTCAGGCGTATGTTAACTCCCGTCCCTACCGCGGGCTCATATAACACTTAGTTTTAGAGTAATTAGAAAAAAAATTTACACCATACTTGCACTGCACGCGAAAACTGAGTTTTTCTTATTAAGGAACATTTTGCGTTGTACGTATAAATGGAGTGATTTATCAACACCGCACGCATTAAAGAAAACGCTTTGCTGATAAAAGCGATATTATATTTAAAGGGCCATCCCGCGTTTTATACCGTGCTGGCCAGACAGTGCATCGCAGCTAGAACTACCGGCTTCTAACAAGCGTTGCTTTGAAGTTTCTGAATCCGCAACCACCGTCCTGATAGAGCGTAAGTTCCAGACATCGCTGTTGGCGATGCTGCCAACCATAACCAGCGAGGAAGCCCTACTCCTATTTCCCTTCTGAAACAACCACTTACGTTTTATTGAAAACTTCCCACGTTCAATGAGTAATTATAACTCTGATACACGTGATCTTAGTGAATTAATGTTTTTCTCGCTACTTTTTAGTGACATGATTTTTCTTTTTCTTTCAGCAAGACTATTAATTTAAAATAATATACTTTGAGTTATTTATATTGGTTTAATGTTGTTGGCAACCATAATTTTTCAGATTGTGTTAATTGCTTATGTTTATGTTTGCCATTGTTGATTCAAGTAATGTCTGTCACATTTATACACAATTTCATGTATTTTCTAGAGGTTCTCGCCCAGAAATGATCAATCCATGATAGGCAAAATTTTTGACCGCGTAGGCGGGGCAATTCTGTAATGAACACAGATAATTCAATGATATTTGTACCCTTACGTTTGGCATACCTAGTCATTAGTTTTCTTAAATATGAATAATTATTATTTTTAAACAGTTTACTAAGGATCCACAATCATTTACAGTTACTAATTTAATCTATATTTACATTTAACCTCACATCTGTCACATGTTTATTTTTGATTATGATGATCTCATTGTGATCACAAATTAGTATTTAATTAAATTGCTGTGCATTTTTCTGATCACTAACTGATGTAAATTTATTGAAATCAGTATTTGTGGCTTTGTTTATGTTTTAATAAAAAGGCAATATCTATGCCAAGGAGCTTAGAAAAAATTCGAATTTTTGGCTATGTACATTATTGCAATACTTTTTTTTAATGTTTTTTGGACCTACGTATTGTATAAGGGCAAATACGTTTAAGGCTGTCGCAGACTTGCAGCATTCTGTTAAGTAGTATGTAATTTATAGGACAAGAAAAATATAATCGAGTTGTAATCATTATGGGTATGAAGGAAGAGACCCCATTGTGCTGGAAATGTAGCCTTAAATTAATGTGAACAAGAAAATAAGACTTCAGCCCGACCTACATGTAAGTATTTGTACTCAATTTACGGTCTGTCAGAAGTAGGCCACTTCCACGGGTATGATCTACGGTCTAGCACGGTATTTATAAAGTTTGAGCCCGAATTCATTTTTTGTGTGTACCAATAATTGACGTCCCATGCTGAAACTGTGAAACAACAATAATGAAAAACGTTTTTTAGGTAAAACCCAGAAGCCTTAAATCTTTAAATGCCCTGAGCTAAGCCGAGGAAATTTTGTTTTAATTCCTATTAATATTTTGAGATTTCGCACATGCATAAGTAATTTGCGTATTTGTGTTGTTGAAGATTCCCGTACGAACATTTTAAAATTACCTACTTCAACTTGCCATTAATTTTGTCTTTAATTTGCAATTTTAATCCAGGTAGAAACCCCCATAAAACGTAAAACATAAATTTCCGTTTTCAAGGGCAGCACCATTCCATAAGGATACATTCAATAGTAATAAATAATATTTTTATTTCCTATACTTTCAGAGCTAATGTGTCTTTTTTAATAATTAGAGGGTTCTTTTATTAGTTTAATGTTTTCTGGTTTACTGATCGGAATGATAGTATGGTAAAAATCGGAATTTTCCTTTTTCTTAAAGGAATATTGATTTGTAAATTTTTACATTATTGTAGCAGATAATAAGGGGTCAAGGTCAAAGAGCTATGGTCAAGGTTACCTGGGTCCAAGATGGTTGTCGTAGTTAATAACGTAATGTGCTCACCGGATTTTATGAATTAACTCGATTTTACCATTTTGTCTCGAGTTTTTGTTATCAAGGTTATTGAGGACAAGGTTACTGACATCCAGAATGGTGTTCGGAGTCAGCAATGTAATGTTTTTCCTAGATTTGAATATTTTTTTTTAATTTTTGGGTTTTAAAGTCATTCAAGGTTAAGGTCAAAGGTCAAGGTCGAAGGTAAAAAGCTCCCCCCCCCCCTCCTCCCCGCCCCGCAATTTATCCAATGGACTGTTTTTGAAAATGAGGGGTTCGGTGGTTTTTAAGGGATAAACATGGAATTTTATGGGAAAAAAAAGGGAATTTTGAGGGGAAAAAGGGAAATTTTAAGTAAAAAATTGTTAATTTAAAAGGGAAAATGAAAGAATTTTGAGAGAAAATGGCCACCGGACGACCGGAATGACAGAGCATGAACGGCGCCTGGTGCCTGACCCCCATCTCCTTGTCTTAGACTCTCAAAATTATTCTACTGCCTGTGTTCGTTTCCATCTTGAGTTTTACTCTGTCGAATTTCGCTCTATGCGAGTTTCATTTGTCTTTGTAACGTGTGCAAATGTTTTCCGCGGCCGTAAGGAATTGTAGACACAAACCAAACACAAATAAATGTAATAATTCACACATTTGCGCTTCGGAAAACTATCTAGGCTCGAGATGGGGCAAGTTACTTGTGCCCTTAGCTGAAGGGGACATTCTAGGGTGCATAATGTGTCCTTTCTTATGAATTCGGACAGCGACAATGTGACGTCACATCCAGGATGCACTTTTCAAGGGCACGAAGACAGCTAAGGGCCCTTAGCCAGTAAATTCGAACACGGCTCTAGTGTAATCTTTAACCTATCGTTAGAACTATTTGGAGTTGCCATTGAAAACTGCGCTTTTAAGGACGATATTAGTCTTGACACATACGTTTTTCAGATACCCATAACTAAAAATTTTCACAAATTTTACTTGGCGCATTAAGAATTCCAACTCTTGTTATATTATCTAGTTACTAGTATTATTAAAAAANTTTTCACAAATTTTACTTGGCGCATTAAGAATTCCAACTCTTGTTATATTATCTAGTTACTAGTATTATTAAAAAAAAAATATATTTTACATCACGGTGAAAAGTTTCGATTACCCTATCAGTATCAAACTGTGTGATCCAAAGCTTAAAAATGATTTACACAATTTATTTATACGGCAATCCTGTAACGGAAATTNAGTATCAAACTGTGTGATCCAAAGCTTAAAAATGATTTACACAATTTATTTATACGGCAATCCTGTAACGGAAATTTAAATATTTTAGTGAAGATAAATAAGTATTTACTTTTACGTTTATCTCTCGCTTGGGTTTTAATAGCATGGATGCATGCTGGCTAAGGTTGGCTAGACACTCATGGTGATATTACGGAAATAGAAATTATACTAGTTTAAATAGCAGTTTCAAAATAGAAAAAGAAATGTGGTCAAGGAAATTGCTACATTTAAAAAATGTACCTATTACAATTTTTTTTGCCAATTTTTTGAGCTTGCGGTTTTTTTTAATAATACGTATTGAACAACATTGAATTATAAGCATACATTCCTGTAAGTGCATATAAAATTCCGTCTTGTGAAAGTGCTGATTACAACTTAAAAAAATTTCCGAAAAGATCAACGAGAGGATATACGCCATAAAAACTATATGCTGTCCCCGGTTAAGTGAGCACTTTTAAAACCAACTTTTGAAAAATACAATTGCTCCTGCCTGCATATATTTAAACGGGCACACTGACTGGCATGCACCCAGTAAAGTTGGTAATGACGGAAGAAAAGTAGTTCCACCTCTTAACGTTAAACTAAAAGTGTTCGGAAAACATTTGTGAATACTAAAACCACATATTTAGTTTTTTTTTTTTTTTGTTTTAATGCATTTAAGTGCAAGAATTAGCAAAATTAAATAAAAATCTACTTTTCTAATAATTTAACAGATTCACGTTTAACCAACGTGTGAATAAGGTGATTACACCCATTGCAATGCTAATTTCACATATGGTGGAAGAAAACCCAATGTGCAAAATGTATCTTAAGCAGAGCTTTCGAAAATACTCCGTTTGCCGTGAAAGCCTATTACAACAGTTAAAGATATTACAACATAAAGCTCAGCAAAAAAAACAGCATCTGTAAATGATTCAAGGAATCATACCTAGTAAGTTACTGAATTAATTCATATGTTCAGGCACTATATCGGTCGACAGATTAATGAAACATTGTTTTTCCTCGGTAGTACCACAAATTGTAGATTTCTGGCAGTGTCAGCTTCTTTTTAATTTAAACTATGTATCACAATCCCATTTATACGCCAAAGTAAATTGTGTTCAAAATTTTAGTTTGGAAGTTGTTCATTTCTCAACAGGAATGCAACGTTGACTGCCACAGGGTGTCCGGACTCGCTAAAGGACTTTTCCCAACAGAGAAAAATGAGTTACATAAGGTTGCTTTTTCAGCATCCTAGTAGATGCTGTACTCAAGAGCTAAACGTTAGGAACAAAAGCAGTAATGAAAACGATATATATGCCACACAAAATAAGCGACTGATGAAAACATAGCAAGTGAAAGCAAAAAAATGTATTAAGTAGTAGCAAACACAGCCATACATAATTAAAAACTCTTATTTTATTTATACTTGGCTGTAAGCAATAAAATCAATATTTCTTTTATATTTCTGCTGAACAATAAATTTCCCTTATTTTTCATCATATTAGCATTAGTTTCTTATCACAAGACTTTGTCTGATTGAAGTGACATTGATAAAGAAAATATATCGCGAACAATTTGTTTTATTCAAGTAAAATTTTCATAAATCAAATGGTATTTTTCTTGGACGTAACAATTTTTTTTCCCCAGTCCTACACTGCGTTTGCGGTCCTTCAGACGTCTAGAGGATAATTTATTACGCAAAGAAAATAATGAAGCTGAAAAAGGCCCAGTTTTCTGGGTTTGTCATTTCTTTATTTTTCATTCCGTTTCGTCTCACCAGCTTTACTTTTCTCCCTGCCTTCTTGCATTTAAACTTTCCTCTTTTTTTTCTTTTTTTTTTTCTTTTTTTTTGGAACTTAACGAACCATCCCTTCCTTAACTCTCTGCCGCCAAGACTCGCAACAGCTACGAGGGTCGCGAGGGAAGTCTGCAAGCGAAGAAAAATATAATGTATGCTCCAATTTAATCAAGCCACTGCACATTTTAATTGCTCGCCATTTATTATGTTGTGGAGGGTGAAATAAAAGGATTTTTCCCCCCGTCTCCTTGACTGTCATTTTTTTTCTCGCTGATTCCGATATTTTCAGCAATGCAATGCACGGGATAGTTTTAAATGAGGAAGATGAAAATTAACACGTTCCGATAAAATAAACAGGTTAAGCCCATTACTTAGCATTTTGTTTAACACACTTTAGTTTCGTTCTAGTAAACTTTAAAAGTAAAATTTGAACTATTGAAGATTATTTGAAGGACTCTACATGGACGGATCAGCAGCGATTTGCGGTGATTTATACCTCTCCACGCCATTACTTGTTTGTAAATTTCACCAGTTTGTCAATTATGAGACACAAAGTAAGTGAATTTACAATCACTATCATAATTGATTCAAACCACTGATCCAAGTAGGCGTAAATGGAGAGTTGTGTTATTACGATAGGTAGTGTTTCAAAAATATAACTTCTAGTTTAAAACAGAGTTGCACATGTTAAATTCCACATTTATAAATTGCAAGTTTTACAGATAAGAACTTGCAATTTATCATATGAAGTGCATAGGGTATCGTAATGGTTTTTATTAAATATGTTTTACAAATATTATTTTTTATTAATGTTAAGTTTATACATCGTAGGCTCGTTTTTTCTTCTGCTAAATTAAGATGTCATATACCTTATGAACACACTACATAAGTAAATAAATTGTCACTGTGAAATTTATGTAAATATAAATACCAAACCTAAGTACGCGCAACGCCTGCAAAATAGTTAACACGCACTGCATCACAAGTCATGTCGGCGTGTATTACGTGTACGCCTGTTTTACAACACCCTCGTGCCTCCAATGTAACGAGTGTTGCATACCTGTAGGCATTCCGAACGTTCGGAAATGTGTGGATTCATAGGGAGAAAAACCGTTGAATACTAAATTTAAGTAGTTTACGAAATTAAAAGCAAAGCGGCATTTACCATTACTTCTGACATGTTGATCATAATCCGTTGATGAAAAGACCAACTATGCTTTTCAATTCGAAATTGTTATGCAAAATAAGTATTAGTAGCATTATACTGCCACGGGATTTTCTTTGCTTCATATATATTATTCCATTTACTTCTTGTCAGTTTATTTTCTCAGTGTTTCACATAATTACGAACTTTCCGTAATTTTCCCAATATAAATGGTAGTGTAGTTACACCCTTAAAAGAATTATATTAGCCCTTACGAATCATATTAAATCATTAGTTGTAAATATATTTTCAGGGCTTATTTTTTTACAACGAAACTGTAGCGACAGTTTGTAGGTCTTCACGTTCGTTTGCCTCCTTGTTCATTCGTGATCTTCATTCCAGAACATTTGTGACGAGTAGTGACAACAGGAGTTTCATATTTTTCGCACTTCCTGAATTTCATGCTGGGAGATAAAGATGATGGGCATTAACAAAGACTCGACATTGGCGTAACATTTTCCAGAAATAAAACATTTACTATGTGCCTTAATTCTCCGTAATATCCTTTTGTTTCAGCTTAATCACATTTAAGAAAGACGTCCCGTTTTTCGATCAAATAATTTTAAAAAAAAGTACTCGTCGACAAGAGTCTATTTCTCTTGCCTGGGTACTCCATGGAAATTCGTTATTATAATATTTGTGTATTTTCGCGCACTAACGTGTTTGTCATCTACCGCCGAAACTTTGACGTGGAGTAGAGAAGGGCCAACTCACAGAAAATCTACTTATGTTTCTAATAAAGCCAAAAATGTATCCGGACGGGGGTAAGCTTGAATCGTTAAAGATTTTGAAGGTACGAAGATAAAATGTTTAACCCGCCCGGGAAGACCTGTTAAGATTTCGTGATCGCCTTAATAACGTTCCGGTGTAAAAAATTTTTTTTCTCTTTGTTTTGGTAATATTTTACACTTTTATAAGATTATATCAACAGCGATTTCATAAATGTGGAAAATCATTTGGAAAATAACTAACACCTTTTTTTTAGCGTAATGATTAAATTTTAACTTAAAATTTCGTACCAAATATTTTTTTTTTTATTATTTAACAAAAATGTTTTATTTCAGCTGTCGTGTTTCTTAGATCCAAAATAATGCCGTAAAGCAATTTTCTTTGAACCCCAAAACTTTGGCTCGCATTATTAAAGTCCAAAATCAAAGTAGGCCTACGAGTAAAACAAATTTCAATGTGATTTTGTTGCGTTTACTAATTTCAAACTCCAGTAATTCTTATTACTTGTTCTATCAAATTATTTTCAATTTTTTTTTTTACCTTAAACTTGATACGGTTTGCTGTGTGCGTGTGTTGAAAATAAAAATACATACTAAATACTACTTCACGCCACAACTCCTTTCAATGCCGTTTACGCGACGATGAGTCAAGAGAACAAATAGTGATTAGTAAGTTTTCGATAAACGCATAATAACGATAAATAGAAAAGACAGCACGTAATCACTGTAAAAGCATCTTTTTTCCCGAAGAAATATGGGGGAATTGGAGCATTGATTCAAATCTGTCAATTGATACTTACATCAATTTGGCACGCACCTCTAGTTGCACGCGTGAAACCCACGCAGAGTGCAAGCTTGCATTAATAGAAGCACCGTTCCATTTTTCCGATATGCTTCTTTTTTCATCACAGGAATATCAGTTTGTTTCGAAATAAGTCTTGGAGCGTATTTGCTAAAGATATCATACACCAGTTCTAGTCCAGTCAATTAGGGATTCAACCTCGGAATGAAAGTTAAAAAGCTGAACAATTGCTTACATATTTGTTTTGACATTCTAAAGGTTAGCTCAAAAGTCTTATAGAATCTCGTGTCCGCGTGCCAAGATACTCAAGGTCAAAGGTCGCGAAAATCGGTTTTCTGTAAATATATTGTTTCCTATGCTTCAAATGATGTTTGAAGGTATTACAAAACTTGAAGAGCATAAAATTTTCTACAAATGTGGTCTTAGGCGATATGTTATATAGTTAACTGTTCTCGAGATAGAGCGCAAAGAGTGGGAAGAGCCTATCCGTATATAGGATAACGTTATGTCAACTGTGGAATGCAATGCATAGTAGATTTTATTAAATTTATTATTTTTGAAAATATTATAATTATGGAGAAACGTAAATCATTTCCTTATTTATAACTAATATTTATATATTATTCATAAATAAGACATCCGTTTGATAGTATTTAGTTAATTTATATAAATAATAAGATATTGAATTGAAATAATTTAAATACATTGTAATTACATATTTATTCATTACAAGTTTATCGTAAATCTATTACAATTTAGTTAAGTTGAAATGTAAGGTGGATTTGTTTTTGTTAATCTGATTATCAATAGCAAGCATGCAGCTTAATATTCCTCTTGTTCGTCATCGTCTTCCTCTTCTGGTCGCCCTAGTTGAATTTCGAGTTCGTTATCATCATCCCCGTTGTCTGTTATATTCGGCTCTAAAGCTTCAAGGACCTCAGGTACAGATTCACTTTCTTCATCAAGATCATTTGGAAATCATGAAGCGTTGAGGCATGCTTGTCCGTTACACTGGACACAAACTGAGGAGCATTGCAACCCTACTTTTCTACATCCACAACTCGCACCACAGCCATCCTTGCAATTGCAGAAAATCGTACTCAGTAGTTCTTCTGGTGCTTGTGGTAATAATGTCGTTGTTGGTTCGAGGATTTCGTTTTGCAAAATCCACCCACATTCCTCGGGTTCTAATTCTTTCCTTAACCAAGTTTGGATCTGGTAGTAGACACGAGAGATATGCTGTCTAGCTGCTGCACTGGTCTTAACAACTGAACATCTCCCCCAAATTACTATTATATAAATATAATTGGTCGTGTACGGATCCCCGTTTCGGTAAAAAAAAAATATAGGTAGCTATATCCAAGCATTTACACTGTTCGAAAAAGAAATACTTCATCTATTTCCTAATTATTATTAATATTAATTAGCTAAATATTATCAAACGGATGTCTTATTTATGAATAATATTTATAAATATTATTTATAACTAAGAAAATAATGTACGTTCCCCAATAATTATAACATTTTAGTAAATAATTTATTTTATAAATTGTGCTATGCATTGGATTCCACAGTTGACATAACGCTATCCTAAATACGGATAGGCACTTTCTACTCTTCGCGCTCTATCTCGAGAACGGTTAATTATATAACATATTGTTTAAGACCACATTTGTAGAAAATTTTATGCTCTACAAGTTTTGTAATAACTTTTAACATCATTTGAATCATAGGATCATAGGAAACAAAATATTTACAGAAAACCGATTTTCGCTACCTTTGACCTTGAATATCTTGACACGCGGACACGATATTCTATGAGACTTTTGAGCTAACTTTTAGAATATCAAAACAAAGATGTATGCAAATGTTCAGCTATCTAACTTTCATGCCGAGGTTTACCCCTTTTTTCACATTATTTGACTGTACTATTCGTACTAAATCACTTTTCCGACCCTCTCCGTCTGCTTTGGAAAGTAACTTGTCAACTTTACTCGCTTTGTTTTTATCTGTCTTTCCACTCTCTTAATATTTTGATTTTCACTTCCTGTCTCATAAAACAAACTATACGTATCTAAATTATTACCTTTTATTCTGAGCTTGTTAGCAAACCAATCATTTAACTGCGCAAAATTAATTTTCTCTTAATACGACTCTAAATAAAATATAACTGCAGTAAAAGATAATCGACATGAAAAACAAAAGGGTAAAGGATAAAATAGTTATGTTATGGCTTTTTATGAAAATCTATATTCTGGAAGCCAGTAAATTACCACGGCGGCTTATGCACCTGGTGGTACACGATATTGTGACAGAGAATGCGAATATAACGACTCCTGAGAAAGAAATGAGAGGAGAATTTATTTCAGGAAAAGTCTTCCCATTTCATTCTCCCCCCAGTTCTTAATGGGAACCCTTGTGGCTACGTCGGCCGCTCGTGGTGAAGTCCATGCCAGAAGAAAAGGGGGGAAGGGCAGTAAATGAATGAGGGAGGAATTATTAGTTTAAAGGAAAATGGAGATTCAGAAATAGGGTTGTTCTGGTGAAGCGGAGGGTGGGAGGTTTCAAGGCGAGCAAAATGGCCCTCTGCTAGGAGCAGGGGTAGGCGGAAGAAAGGAGGAAAAAAAAAAAGATGGTAAATACATACCTTGGAATTATTAGGAAATCCTTCCCACGCAACTCACTACTCGGATTTCCCTTTTCGTCTACGTCTTCAAACGGGGCGAATAAATTTCTAACACTTTTTATGAGTTTCATCGTTCCATTCGCCGGGATTTACTTACTTTACAGTTTGCCAACCTGAGTTCTCTGTTGTCACGTGGTCTCACATTCACTGATGGTAACACATCATCATAGTCATTGAATTCAATGCGGCTTGCATTTTGGACGTTCTGTTTTAGACTTATCAGAGAAACTGGATAGGCCTAAGCACGTATCTAGCAGTATACACCAGAATAGTTACGCATGTTAAATCCAAATCTTGCATTTCGTTTCCCGTAAAGTTTATGAATGTGACTGTTTTGAACTTTGACATTGCGTAGTATTTTATGTGGGCAAGAGCTGGAAATATGAAAAATATAATTTTGAAATAGAAACAAAAGCGAAAAGAGCACGACAGGCGCATGCACCTATGAGTCAAGGTACTGCTGTGACTAATGTAGTCAACTACAGTTACAAATGTTTCAGACCAAAGATGGACGAAATGCGATCAGCAACTGCAAAAAAAAAAAACAGTGACGTGCGCCTAGGACAAAGACTTCATATCGAGAGTATGAGTAATATCTTGCTGACGTCGTAGGAGTACTAAAAACAACACCCTCATCATCAAAAGATAAAATAAAAATGTATACAGACAACGAAAATACGATAAGGTTTCAAAATTAAATAGTGTACAGTATTGTTACAGAGGAATAGACAAGCTATTAAAAGATCAAGTTGAAATATTTTAAAAATTAAGTAATCACAGCGCCGTTCCAAGCGAAAGCGACGGCAGGTGCAAGAACTTGTATGATGCCCTTCCCTTCCAAACTAGTTAATCCCTCCTTCCCACAGCGCAATCTCCTTTCCAAAAAAATGCTGTGTTCTCGAGCACCCACGCCCCACAGCTAACATTTTATTAATAACACTTTCACATTTTACAAATAGGCATGTTTAACTGTATAAATTTTATCGTGAAATAGGGGCAGCGGTGGCGTAGTGTCCAAGGCGCTCGCCTCCCACCACGGCGATCCGGGTTCGATGGCCCGGCGGGTTCACTCCCGGATTTTTGCATGTGGCAATCGTGCTGGACTATGCCGCTTGCCGGCGGGTTTTCTCGGGGTACTCCCGTTTCCCCCGCCCTTGCATTCCAGCGCCGCTCCATTCTAGGGCTTCACCTTTGCCATGCCCGGGGATGACGATCACCTACGGGTCCCAACTGGAAAGACCGTCACTCGGAGGGTGTCGCCTTGCCCTGGGTGCGCTCCCCACACGCCATTATTATTATTATTATCGTGAAATATATAACTCACAACCAAACGTATGCTATATATTTTCGTATTCTTTATTAAATAAAGAAAATTCTTCTTTTTTTTCAGGATCTTTTGCACATCCCGTAGGACGGCCCTTGTTGCTTCTCTATAAGAGAAATACGAATCCATAGAATGAAGTCCCTTACAAAATGCTAGAGAATTAAAAACTGCCCTTGTCATTTCACTATAAAAAAATACTATGAGATTGCGTTTACGTGCCTGTGTCTGCAATTTGCGGAAAGGAAAATTTCGTGAGTAGATTTTGCACAAGCTTGAGGCTCCTGCCTGGTTGAGAAATTGGTGCAGGAAAATACGTGTTAATGAAATTCGGTGTTTTGAAGGCAACTTCGAAGATACAAGCTCGAAACAAAAACCAAAGTGTGAGAAATGATACTCTCAAGCTCCGTATCGTGACAAATATAACAATTTGTTTTTCAGTAACTTATTATTTAATTATTAAGTTTTCTGATATTTCCGAACATGCAGTCACGGAATGTAAATAGGGAATAAGTGTTCCCAAAAAATTCCTTCTCAATGCGTCGAATTTAAAGTTGACTCTTTCGAACATAAAATGTTGAACGCAACTTTCTCGGAGAATATTACGACGTTAAGAAATTTACAAAATTCTTCGTTAATTTATTTATAATATTTAATGTAAAATTTTATGTTGAATTTTATAAAAAGTATTGAACTCAAAAGTTGGCAATATTTCTTAACGTGCCACGTCACGTAGAAAACTTTTTAGTTTGAAACGGTTATCTTTAAAATTGATGTATTGGGAAAGTATTGATTTAGCTTTTAAACTCGGTAGCTGCAGTCTTTATATGCAGCGCCCTTAACAAAGCTAGTTACAGTGTGAAAAAAGGCAAAAAAAAAAAGAGAATTTATTTCATGTGTTACAATCCGTGCTGAAAATATTATCTATATCTCTCGGGGAGAGTAAATAAATACGAACTGGGTACGCAAGTGAGTAAATTTGTAAGTAAAATTTATATTTCAATCCCGGCATGTTTTTTTTTTTTTAATATAATTGTAATTCTCATTATTGTAAAGAAATTAAAAATATTACGACCGTTGTTTGCAGGCAACTCAAATCCTCACAAAAATATTTAAAGTGAAGAATAGTAGGCCAGGAGTTGCCGAGAGCTTACGAAGTTATCTGACTGCTAACTGAAAACGACGCGCGCGGGAGGGAAGTCGAGCTGGAACGGTGGCGAGGTAACTTCGGGACACTTTATAAGCGCGAGTGCCGCTTCTCTCGCGGTAAACATCTCCCGCGGAGGCGAAGTAATTGCATTATCTACGGGCGGGCCTCGTGGCGCGATATCTGCATGCCTCGCGCCGATTGTGGTTCGAGTGATGGAGTTTTCTAAGCGAGAGGAAGAGGTGTGGGAAGGGGTGGTATTGGAGCGTGTGGGGCGCTTCCCTGCAGATACGATCAGCCTGTTTCATTTCTGCACTCTCTGGCGGTTTACTCTCTCTCTCTCTCTCTCTTTCTTTCCCTCTCTGTCGGTTCGTGCACCTCGGCGACGAGAGGAAAGCTCTATCTCTT
This sequence comes from Clitarchus hookeri, assembly GCA_002778355.1. Lineage (NCBI taxonomy): Eukaryota > Metazoa > Arthropoda > Insecta > Phasmatodea > Phasmatidae > Clitarchus > Clitarchus hookeri. The sequence continues at coordinate 41,347 of NQII01002067.1, forward strand.
TCTCCCGCCGAGAGGTGTCGGTGAAAAGTGTGCTCCATTATTTGCTCCCACACACGACGACTTCATCATGCAAGACCGCGAAAGCCTACGTGCGCGCATCACAG
>NQII01002067.1:46022-102435 GCA_002778355.1 Clitarchus hookeri
CCCCCCCCCTTGACATAAAAGTCGGCTACCCTTCCCCTGAGTATAGGAGCAGTGCTACTAAACTGACTACTGGCGAAATACAAATTTTTTTTCAGATGCATATATTTCAAATACAGGAATACGTACGTAAGAAAAAATGTTTATAGAGCTTTAATCGTTATATTCTTGTTTAACCAGATTTATTAGGGTTTTTATACCATTATTATACATCAATAATGCACTGGCAAACACTGTTACTATGCTAATGTCGGAAAAATTTCAAACAAACTCTCGAACGGTATTTTCGAACGTAGGAATTCAAATGAGTGGCCAAGGAGTACATACAGTTTAGTCAACAAAATATTTTTTTTTTTGCAGACAATTTTTTTTGGTTCAACACAGGGGGTTTCATTTATTCAACAGTGTGTTTGGTTAGAATGACAAAATTAATTTCGTTGCTTTTCAAGTTTTTTTTTCTTAACAAAATAGTATATTGGGGCTTCTAAACTTATGTTCGGCCATATACAAACAAGAATTTTGTTGTCTGGAACAAATTTTTGTCTCTGTGACGGCAGCAACTACTTCAGTGGATCGTTCTTTTTTTGATCTTCACTCAAATCAACTTGCGAACTGAAATTCAGTTAAATAATCTTGAACTATTACACATGTGTTAATCAGACAATTAATACTTTTCTGGGTTTGGTGTGAAAATATTTTTCTCAGCGTGTGACTGCTCTAAAATATCAACTGGAACAATGGGTCTTAAAGTTGATTTGTTTTACAAAATTGGCGCACTATATTGCCACATTGAATGATCCACTACTTCAGTTTTCATTGCCGTGTTTCATTTACGCATTTAATTTTCCTTCATTAGCAGCATACCGAAACATTGTTGTCAACTTCACGCTGACAAATAGGTTTTGTTAAATCAAACCGTTTCTTTGGCGCAACCAAATTAATTGTTTGTATAGGAGCAACGAAATACACTGAAGAGCCAAAAAAAAAACTGGTATAGGCGTGCGTATGCAAATAACAGAGGTATGGAACCAATCATAGTAACGCGATGCGGTCGGCAGCTAGATCGGTTACTGCTGCTACAATGGCAGGTTATCAAGATTTAAGTGAGTTTGAACGTGGTGTTATAGTCGGCGCACGAGAGATGGGACATAGCATCTCCGAGGTAGCGACAACATTTTGATGTTCACGTACGACCATTTCACGAGTGTACCATGAATATCGGGAATCCGGTAAAACATCACATCTTCGACATCGCTGCGGCCGGAAAAAATATCGTGTAAGAACGGAACAAACGACGACTCACGAGAATCATTAAACGTGACAGACGTTTAACCCTTTCTCAAATTGGGGGAGATTGGATTTGTGAACTGCCCTGCAGGATTCATGGTGTGAATTGCCTTCCTGCATACCTTCAGACATTAATCGAGTCCATGCCACGTCGTCTTGCGGCACTTCTGCGTGCTCGGGGGCCCTGCACGATATTGGGCATGTGTACCAGTTTTTTTTTTCTTTTCTTTTCTTTAGTGTATTTTGTCGTTATCACAAAATTATTTTTTGTTTTTCTGGCTTGGTTGACCGAAACAAATATTTGGTTGGTGCAATCAAAGATTAGTTCGGCTCTATGTTCGTCAAACAGTTCCAGTTAACATAGAAAAATTGGAATCGCGACCGAGACGAGAACCCAGATCGTATGCATCCAAGCGTTACGTATTTTACAACCTCGCCTGAAGTGACTACATGTGTGAAATTGAAATGTTTTTNGATCGTATGCATCCAAGCGTTACGTATTTTACAACCTCGCCTGAAGTGACTACATGTGTGAAATTGAAATGTTTTTAAATACATTTATTTCAAATACTGGACAACACGCGCAAATAAATATTTCAAGTTTTACAGCTTTACTACTCANTTTTTAAATACATTTATTTCAAATACTGGACAACACGCGCAAATAAATATTTCAAGTTTTACAGCTTTACTACTCAGTTTCCTGTTAAGCTTGATTTATTGGTCTGTTTCTATCATTCCTATGCATCAATAAATGCACTAGCAAACACTGTTCCTATACTAACTGTCGGGAAAATTTGAAACAAACTTTCGAGCTATATGTTTCCGAACTAAGGTATTCAAATAAGTGGCCGAGCAAGTATATACAGTTTAGTCAACAAAACATTATGTTGACTGTCTAAACTTTTTTGGCTCAACAAAAGGGTTTGGTTCATTCAATTGTGTATTTCGTTGGAAAAACAAATTTATTTTGTTGCCTTCCAATTTTTGTTTACTCGACAACATATTTTTTGGGGCAACTAAATATATTCCTTCAGAAATCAGGTTTTAGTTTGCATGTACTTCTTCTTATGCATCCATTTTTATTTTGGAATCTATGGAAGGGAGAAANCAGAAATCAGGTTTTAGTTTGCATGTACTTCTTCTTATGCATCCATTTTTATTTTGGAATCTATGGAAGGGAGAAAGGAATGATTCGATAATACGTCCCAAAATAAGTAGCCCCACCAGAGCAAGCCCGTTTAGAACTTCCACAAAATACGGCTTGTGTCCTTCACGACCATTTAGACGGGGCGTACGAACTGTAACAATTGAGGAGATTGTCGAATGAGGTCAGTTTGTGTGACGGTCCGATTAATACGTAACCCCGCAGTACTTGTGCCGCTTTTTCCCCCCGAGCTCGGCNGAGGTCAGTTTGTGTGACGGTCCGATTAATACGTAACCCCGCAGTACTTGTGCCGCTTTTTCCCCCCGAGCTCGGCGTGCAACCCGAGACAGGATCAGATCTCGGGCTGCCGTCCTTAGCGGTGGCTGATGCGGCAGGAAGATGATTGGTGGGAGGGCAGGGGGTGGGGTCGCGCCCCGTGTTACGCCAGGTGATAAAAGATACGGCCGAGCATGCTTAATTACGATCGGGTGCGCGGGGAAAGGCGGTGACGTTTCATCACCATTTTGAAAGTTGATAAGAAGCTAATGCACGTTCGTTCGCTCGTTCGAGGAGGGAAAACATTTTTTTTTTTTTCACCCACGCCTCATCCTGCCGAACCATTCCCGTACCTTCTTCCGCCTGCGAGGCGAGGTTCATAACCTTAAACCTTAAACCTTTCCCCCCCCCCCACTTCCATACCACGAATCTAAATCCGCGGTGTCTGATAACCCAGATATCAGCCGAGGGGCCGGCACTTCGGGTGCTGGTTTATTAAGACGTGATTACGTGACGGGGAAGTCGACAAGACGACAGGTGATGATCGCGGTGAGTTTTCCGGAAGTCTCAGAGAAGGGGGGAGAAGGGCAGATGGTGGGGATTCACCCCACCCGTCACCTCTCCGCGGCCTCGAATTCGCCCGACAACAACGCACGGGATGAACTCCTGCACGGTTCCGTGATCTTGGTAATTACACATAAAATTATTTAGGGAGATGCGTACTCACAAAAAAAAAAAAAAAGGAATTAGGTTCGATTCGATGAACGTTGTATTTACTACATAGCAGCTACAACTCGTCACAATGAATATTAGTTAGATCNCACAGATAAAATGAATTAGGTTCGATTCGATGAACGTTGTATTTACTACATAGCAGCTACAACTCGTCACAATGAATATTAGTTAGATCAGCAGGAGCTTGGAGACATTAAAAGGCTAAAATGTAATTGTAATTGTTATTCTGATGCATTGATAAGCCACGACACGGTGAATGTTAATGCTATTTGAATGGAAAGTCTTCACATTGATCTTGGCCCTGAAGGCTGAAGTCTGTAGACGCACTACGGTGGACGGCGCAGCCCATTTCCTGAAGTCTGAAATGTTCCATTATAAAAAATTTACAATTTACTAGCTGCTCAATACGTTTGTATCTCATTTGCACTGCGTGATATTTCCTGCTTACAAAAAAAGGTGAGAACTTATTAATAAAACATTTTTAATGCGTCCTCGACTTTTCACAACTAGCACATAGCACGCGATTGAATTTCAGCACAAAAGTATTGGGCAACTCATAAAATGTAAAACTTTCTGTAATCGTACATCGTCAGTAACGACTATGAATCCGGACTTACTCTGCGAAAGTGGCGAAGTCTAGCGTTGACATCGGGCGCCTGTCGACTTACGAACGACCACGTCTTCCAACCTTCGGAGGGGATTCCTCGTGATGTGGTTCAGGCGCTTAGGCTAGGCAAATTAGGAAAAATAGGGGAAAGTTTTGGTATAGTCGTAATCATTGACATTCCTTATGTTTTTTGGGTCGCTGAACACGAATCTGAGGCTTGCTGACAGAATATTTGGCCGGAACATTGTTATTTTTTTTTTTTTTTGCAAAAAACCTCGAAATTTTGACACTTTTTTTTTTGTTTTCTGCCTATATCTTGGGAACTATGCTTTTTTTCGAAAAGACCATTCCATACTAAATTTAAGTAGACAAAATTGTCTACATTTGTTGTGCATAATATTTTTTTATACGACCAACCGTTCCGGCGCTAGAACGCGCCAAAATAGGCGAAATTCCCAAAAATCGCAAAAACGCCATATTTCGACTTTCTACGCCCGATGTCCGTGGAAACGGCTCGTGTGCAAGGCCTGATTGCAAGGACGTAGCAACGGACACTTTTCCGCTAAGAAAACGCGCGTTTTTACTAGAGACGCTGACATTGTCGCGGATTCATCAGGCGGTAGGCTATACGTCACTGTTACTATATAAAGGCCGTCCACGGTACTTTACACTTTTCTGAAGCCTTGCTGAAGTTCTACTTTCTGGATGTTCCGCCTCATGCAAACAATGTTTAACAGTCTAGAAAATCGCACCAAAGGGACTGCGCACAGCATTCGTGGGCACTCAATGTAACAATATTTTTCATAAGATCTATTTTTCATTAGGTATTACACACTCGCAGTTTTTATTCATAGTTACTATAGATAAAATATAAGTAAAAGTTAAATTTAATAAAAAAAATAAGGTTCTTATTTTTATTTTAACAATAATAAAAACACTTGTGATACATTACATATTTTAGATACATCCAAACGCGTAATTTATTGGGTGATTTTAAAAGGTTTGATTCAGAAAGTGTAAAGAAACCACGAGTAGAATATACATAGGCTTACAGTTAGCCTAGTTAACGTTTTTCATTGGCTCCATCTCTTAGCTTGTCCCTACGTGATTCGGTAACGCAACTCCCAAGCTGTCATTGGGTCACTGGTTTCCAGGGTGGGGAAAAAAATTGTCTGTCCAACACCATAGCCCCTTAATTGTACTTTTTTTTTTTTTTTTTTGTTAAGCCTTGCACTATATAAATCGCCGAAATTTCCAGGTGCTCAATTGCCATCGAAAGTAAGGGATCCCATGCAAGGAACTGTTTTTTTGTTGTCTCGGCACAGGAAATCTCCATAATCGAATTTATGTATGCCCGTGGCTCCATCGTGCAGCGAAAAAATNTTTTGTTGTCTCGGCACAGGAAATCTCCATAATCGAATTTATGTATGCCCGTGGCTCCATCGTGCAGCGAAAAAATAACCTGTGCTAGCCGTCGCTCTTTCTCTTCGCCGCTTTTCACTGGCATGCGGTATTAGCGCGCGTTTTTTTTGGCCCTCTTGTAATTATGAAGATCGACGTCTGGTATTAAATGGAATAGCCGAACAGAGAAAAACGGAANTTTTTTTTGGCCCTCTTGTAATTATGAAGATCGACGTCTGGTATTAAATGGAATAGCCGAACAGAGAAAAACGGAAAGCTGGAACAGCCCGTGAGAAACCGTACTCGTTTTCCGCCCGAGTCAATCCGTGAAGATGAACTCACGCCCAATAGTTGTCGTCCTGGAAAGAGCGGATTTAGCCGGCGTTTTCCACGCGCCGACTGCTTCGCGTGTTTTATGCCAACAGTTGCATGGAATATCAACGTATTGAGGTAACAATGTCACGAGTGTACGATGGTAAAATAAATACATTTGTAACGAAACACGCGAATTATTTTAGCCAACACATTTGCCAAATAAATTTAATTTGGAAACGAGCCGATAGGTGGCACTAATTACAAATTATTTCTAGGAGTATANACACATTTGCCAAATAAATTTAATTTGGAAACGAGCCGATAGGTGGCACTAATTACAAATTATTTCTAGGAGTATAAAAAAAATATTAGACATTATAAGAACGATCAGTAAAAATTCTAAATATTTTGAAATTTCTAAAGTAGAGCGAAAACATCGACAGCGTTAGTTTGTTGTTAAGTATCTACTTCGGAAACTTGGAATTAAAATAACTTACCAGAGTAGTCGTAAACAGCTTCTAACCTAATATGAAAACGGTAACACAAAGAATCTGTTTACAATAGTTTGTCCGATCTATACGTTTCGAGTAATATGCGTGAATATCTTGAGCATTTCAGACATTGATGCCACGTCTTGTCAACTTGTACTTAGCAATGCATTTAGTTGTAATAAAAGTTAGTACGCCCACATAATGGGCTCTGTGACTTGCCTTTCTTTTCTCTCTGAAAATATATTTTCTGAACTACCGCTATTCTAAAGATCAATTATTACCCAGTCAAGTATGATTTTCACATTATCGACAGCAATTACCCATTACTTATGTAATTTTTACCCTACTTTCCGAAGGAGCCATGAATTTCAAAACCTCGACCCACCCTTATATAAGTCATTCGCGTTTTCTTTGGATGTTTTGAAAGAAACATTTTTAAAAAATCATCCTAGGAGTAACGTGTCAAAATTTAATATTTATATCGTATTCAATGCGAATTAAAAACATTGAGAGCAGCGATCTGTTGGCAACGGCTGGTAAGAAATAGTTCACAGTCAAAATTTTGTTTTAACCTAGTTTTTTGGTATGCTATTTGTAAATTAAACTTGCCTATTGAAATATTAAACATTTTAAGTAGCACTGAGGGAAATTTTAAGGTTTTAATTTTAGCATGTATCATACATATTATAGCAAAAAAAAATGATTTTTGAATTTGTAATTTATGATTGAAACGAGATTTCAATTTTTGAATACTTATTATTATATATTCAGATGTGATGGCGGGACAGTTACAAATCCGAAGTTGGCAGAAGTGGCGACTGGCGACCTGGCATGGCGTCTTACTTGTGGTTGAACGAAGTGTTCGTTTTCTTCCTGCGAAAAAAAAATACTTAAAATTACCACATCAAGTTTGTACACGATGTATTTTTTTAAGCCTACCTATGCAATTTACGATGTTGTGATAAATCTGTGTTTCCACGGCAGGAATAAATACAGGGTGATTCTAAAATCATGGGACAAACATTGAGGGGTGGTAGAGTTCACTAAAACAAACAATTATTGTATAGGAATATATGGACGGAAGTGACGCGTTGAGGCACAAGCACAAAAACATAACACATTAACGGAAACATAAAATGTTCATTAGCAGCATACTTAACGAGTGATCCCGTACAGAATATGTTAAAACAGTTGCTGGAAATGCATCCACCAACAGTCACGCATGCTTGGCGACCTCTACATATGGCGTGATTGGCTGACAATGGTGGCGATAGTTGAGGGCAGTCAAACGGTGCGCCAGTGACCTGCTGCATCAGCATCAGCATCACTCCACCGACGCTACAAAGCTTGCATTTCTGTCGCTGGTAGCAATATTGAGCAATTATTATAAGCATTGCTGTAAAAAGGCATGTAGCGGTGACGTAAATAAACAATGTGTTGCATTTCATGTGTTATTTTTGTGTTTGTGCCTCAATGCGTCACTCCTGCCCATATATTNGACCGCAAATGTTGGACGTGCGAAAATTATTTGTTTTAACCGTGAACTGTTTTTTTTATGGAGAAATCAATTATTTGAAAGTCGCGTCTGTTTATTCATCACCACTTTGCAACTTTGCCCTAGGTGTGTGTTTTTGAAACACAATTGCGTAACGTGCTTACGTTTCTGTGATTTGAATGTTTGCCACGATCCCAACAAATTACTAATCCCAGCTATAAAATGTTAAATGAATAATGAAATAAACTTAGTTAACCTAAGTACCTATGCAAACAAATATTAGTGGAATAAAAGCTACGGTATAATAATAATAATAATAATAATGGCGTGTGGGGAGTGCACCCAGGGCAAGGCAACACCCTCCGAGTGACGGTCTTTCCAGCTGGGAACCGTAGGTGATCGTCATCCCCGGGCATGACAGAAATGAGACCCTAGAATGGAGCGGCGCTGGAATGCAAGGGCGGGGGAAACGGGAGTACCCCGAGAAAACCCGCCGGCAAGTGGCATCGTCCAGCACGATTCCCACATGTGAAAGTCCGGGAGTGAACCCACCGGGGATCGAAAAAGTTACGGTAGACCTATCTGTGTGCATGTTCACCACTATTTTTGTTTTAAGTTTGCCGCTGCTACGTACAAAGAACTAAGCGACACAAGTTGCGTGCTTGAATTTACTGTCTTTTTCGTTAGACAGATTGCTCTTTCGTTTCAATTTTTATTCCAACTGAGGCCGTCCTTTTAACGAATTAACCCAACACATACCAATAACAAGAGGTTCAATACTACAGTTCTTTCCCCCACAGTTGTAACAGGGTTAAACACAGTCGCGGGAAAATGTTAACGTGTATTAAGAGTAATGCGCTATATAGCGTATAGCAAATATGTTAACAATGCAAAATAATAACCGTAAGAACTATCGTCCATACAAACATTGTCTAAAAGTCATAAAGCTGACGTAAATTGGTTATAGGCCTAAATTATGAACATTCGTATACATAATGGTTTTTTTTTTTAAACGATAGAATTATTTTAACAGCTGAAAACAGTAAACGAAGCATTTAACTGTTAAAACGTGGAAGCCACGTGGCAATGTTTATGTTTACATGTAGCGAAAGGATGCGTAATCGGTAATCGAAAGTAGAACTTTAGCAAAGTTCCATAAAAGCGAAGTAACCTCTGGTCGCAGCTAACTCTTCATAGCCAGATTTCCTGGCCAGCACAACACTCTTAACTCTTCCAACCTGACTCACTGTCCATGTAAGACCACTCATGATCACCATTCTCAATCTCAGATCACGATCGCCTCACTCAAAATCGCTAATCATTCCGCAAAACGGGAGTCTCGCCTGATCAAATGTTAAAATAGGAGTAAAATATGAATAATTTTAACTCTAGTTATTCATTTTGCTTTATATGAAATTTTTTCCATATAAATGGGTTATAAATATACTGAAAGTTACGAGGGACAGATACCTCCCCCCTTCCCCCTAAAATATCAATATAGTGGTCATTTAAATGCTTATAATAAAATAATTGAATTCGATATAAATATTGGCGATGGGTTTTCTTTTTTTAGTGAAGATTATGTGTATGAACAATTTAGACTTGTTAAAAGAGATCGCGGTGCTTATGATAAACTCGATAATATTGTTGTAGCTTATGATTTCTTTCCATCTCCTTTTTCTCGAGTAGAAATATCATGATATGGATAAATAATTGAAGCTATTGATAATTCTGGTATTACTTACACTATGAAACATAATTTGATTAGCTCTGCATGAGATGAATTTTATTTATATATGAGTATAGTTGATAATATATATCCAGTGAAATCTGTTTACCCAGATAGAGCAAATGGAAGTATTTATCCATTGAGATATCTTTGGTTCTCTCAGATAATAATAATAACAAAATCTTTATTAACAGGGGCTAGAAATAATTTTTATATGCTATTATTCTGACGATATTTTTTGAAGGTCTAGCAAACGAAAAAAGCTGATGGAATACCTAAAAGAGATTATGCTGCGCCAGGAAAAATCGAAATCTAGGAATTAAAAATTATGTGGCCAATTGTAGAATATGAGGCTAATACAACTAATGCGAAAACGGACAAAAATGTATTTTTTTAAATGTAATTACGCATACGTATTAATTTTAATTATTGAAAATTAAAAAAAAAAAAAGTTACTCCTCCACGTATAACAAAATGAAATTCTGATATCAAAGTTCAGTTTAGTAATTTACAGATTGATATGCCTGATTTTGTTGTTGGATTTCAAATTATTAAAAAATATCGTTTGAGCAGTTTATTCGTGTTTCTATGTTTAATTGTAAATAAAACTGTTGTTAAGATTTTGAGTATAATTTCTTTTATAATATGGATCTCGCATATCATATCAGAAATTCAGAAACAAACCATACCACAAATTTCAGAAACTATGAACTTCATATTATACCATCTTTAAATTATGTTGGTGAACCTAATTATTATTTTTTTATAGATGGCCTTTTTATATAATTAATTGCACTTATATAAAAACAATGGTTTTTTAAAGAAAAACCATTATCAAAATAAGTGTTGAATTTAATAAGAATATTTCTGAGCATACTATATGCACCGTGATGTTGATAAGTCAAACAAATCCTAATTATTATTGCTGGGAAAAAGAGGTTTATTAAAAATATTTAATCTTTTATTTTAAATGGAAAACAATGCATCAACAAAGCGTTTATACATACTGCTCTTAGGGTGGATCTACAATTGAAAAATAACACGTTAGAGGCAGGATTATGACATGTACACAAGAACTGAAATTGTGTTGTTCAATGTACTAGTTTACAACAAAACTTATGGATGTTATGTGCGTCGTTGGGAATTTATTCTCCGTTCAATATGTAGCTTAATTGTATATCTGAAGTTAAATGTCTATGTATATAGCCTTTCAGAACATGATAATAGTTTTTGGGGGAGGGGGGGGATTGGTATTTAATGTTGAAAGCAAGCATTAGGAATAATAGGAGAGCAAATGTGTGGGCATGTTTACTATAAAATCCGTGAATTTAATTTCCAGTATGAAATATTTCAGCCAGAAATTATCAGTGATGACTAAATACTGCTTGTGTTCCGTAAGATAAGGTTGTAGATTATCAACAAAATTGTAAGAGGGCAAACTTAATGCAAGTATTCGTTGGCTGGAATTAAAAATGCACACGTGAACTGTGAGTCGTAGATACAGAATACGTGCCTCTGAGAGCGTGATCGGCGGGTGCAGTATACATTCTATAGGGTTGCCGAATAAAAATCGATTGATCGAAAATCATTTAAATCGGTTCCATAAAAATCGATTTTGAAATCGCTAATTTTCGATTCAGGGGCACTTTTATGTGTCATTTAACGTAGGATTTTTTAATTTTTGTATTTTCAAACAGTCGGATTTATAGATTATTTGATTTTTATTTAATTTCGTCTCTAGATTGTTGGTTTTTTTTTAATGAATTTTTGGATAATAGTAATTCTAGATGTATAAGTTTATTCACTTGGCCATGGCAAACCCTGTGCTTTTTGCATTCCAAGTGAAAAAACTCTAAAGTCAATTTGTTGCAAATCTATTTTTTTCATCCGATTTTCTATGCGTATCGATATTCCGTGCTTCGATCTAGATATATCCAAAAATTAACATATGTGTTGTGAATAAAACGCACATATTACTAAATACATAAATCTACATTAACGCTTAAAATTAAGCAAATAAAAATGTGATATTCTTTGTAATTTTTTCTTCCTTTCTATTCTTCACTTGAGATTGCATTCTATAAATGGCCCCTCACACTTATAACTATGATCATTCACAAATATTTCGCGCTCTCTCACTTGTAAATCTTAACTTGGTAAGCAGAACATATAAATGTGGCTGGCTTTGCCAGTGACTTACATCTCCACCTGGCGCATGTGTATGGTCAGGTCAGGGTGTGAGGCAGAGTGGTGTATCCTGTAATGCTCAACCTTCTGAAGAAGTCATGACCAGTGCTTGGGTTATCCCAACTCGGCAGGTATTAAATAAACCGAAGAATATTAGAAAAAAAATTAATACAAACATCGCGTTTCGCACATCCAAGTCAGTGAGTTGTAGACCATTGTGCCTGGTGTACTGGGTGAGTTGAGAACCGTGTGCAGTGGGAATTCATACCGGTGACTGTGTTACGAAGGTGCTGTGTGCGAGGAGAGACGAGGTTTGTGTGCGCTCAGATGTCCGGGGCTGACGGGTTTGGGGAGAGAAGGGGGGGTGAGGATATTCATGGCATGGGAACAGTGGCCTGCGAGTGGTAGGTAGGTCGATCTTTACCTGATTAATCGATAGACTAAAGATGAGGCAGGCCGTTAGTTGTCTTGTGCGCGTGTACCTAACACTGACCTACAGGAACACAACTGTCAAAGTCACATGGTCAACAGTGATAAATAATAATAATGGCGTGTGGGGAGTGCACCCAGGGCAAGGCAACACCCTCCGAGTGACGGTCTTTCCAGCTGGGACCCGTAGGTGACCGTCATCCCCGGGCATGACAGAAATGAAGCCCTAGAATGGAGCGGCGCTGGAATGCAAGGGTAGGGGAAACGGGAGTACCCTGAGAAAACCCACCGGCAAGCGGCATCGTCCAGCACGATTCCCACATGCTAAAATCCGGGGATCGAACCCGGATTGCCGTGGTGGGAGGCGAGCGCCCTGGCCACTGTGCCACCGCTGCCCCGACCGGTCAACAGTGATAATGTTTGTGTTTAAATCTTAATTTTTAAATGACAACCACTATTATATTAATGAAATACTTTTACCAAATTTGAATTTAATCAAACTGCATTACAAACTGGTTGGATGAAGTATAAAAAACTTCTCAAAGCACTTGTTTACTAAATATTATTCTAACCTCAAATCCAAACCACGCCGTTTTTTGCTAGTTGTAGGCAGAAAAGCAGTTCAATGTTGAGACGTGGAGATTGGTTGTGCGCAGCGAGCGAGATCGGCACTCCTCATCTTTAGTCTATGGTATAGTTGGGGTCTCTTTGTTTTTTCATTGCAACGCGCCCTCGCTTTGCCGCCACGTGCGATGTGGCCTGCGGTTCGGCCGGCGAAATGCGAGGTTTGAGATGACGTCACATGAGTAGCGCCCCCGGGTGGGTGACTTGCATCGCTTTTCTACAGACCAGAAGACTGTATGTTAGGGTTGGGGGGGAGCAAGGAAAGACTTCTGCGCGCGCACACATGCGCTCTCGGCACTGAGGAACCTCCCCCACCCCTCCCGTCCTCTTATTCATTTATTATGCGAGCTCCCCAGTTATCGCGCCTTTTCGTTTGATTTCCTTGCCAACAATGTCATCAAGTCCCCCCTCCTCCCTGCCCACCAAGAAAACTCCTTCACCGCTCAACCCCCCTCTGGAGTCCGCCTCCCACGCCGCACGCTGGAGCCCTTCTCCGGAGATCGATCCGGCGGGCCCCGGAGCGAGAGAACTGATAATGGGCGCGGTTCGGGAGCTTCTTTTCTCCGGAGCCGTGTTCCGGGACCGCCGCTATCTCTCTACCGCTGCCGAGCGCCCGCTTTCAATGACAGTTTTTCTTCCCTCTCTCTCTCTCTCTTTCTTTTCCTTTACCGAGAACCGCCTCGCCTCTGATGCGTCGGCAAGTGTTGCGCGAACAGAGACAAGACACGTCCAACCCCCCACCATCCCCCAAACCTTCGCGAATTTTTTTTTTTGTATTTATTTTGCGTGTCCCCCTTTTTTTTCATCCCGTTCCTCCGACCCCTCCGATCCCCTGGTCCACGACGCTTTCTGCCCCACCGTGCGCGCCATTTCACCAGAAATTATTTAATTTACTTCCCTCGTCTTCATTAATTTGCTTGTCAAGATGCGCGCGAAAGGAAATTGTGATATGCCCCCTGCTCTTTTCTTTTCCTCCCGGTGGCGTCTGAGCGCCATCGCGTTTTGTCCTTCCGGCTCATGGACCATGACTCCAACTTCTTGTGCGCTTCAACCGCTGCGAACCGAAGGGCGGCGGGGGAAAAATAATATTAAATGAAAGAGGGGGGTCACTCTTACAGCTGTGCGTCAGTTTAAAAGGAGGGAAAGATAACTTTCCGTATTCACAAAAGAAAGAAAAATTAGAACGGGCATAAAACGAGAAGTAATATTACATCAAGCAAGCGTAGAAAACAGTCTTTCAAAGGTATTCCCAAATTAATAAAAACAAGTTCATCTCGGTTTCCTGTGCAATACAATATTTACGCATGAAATTACTATACAACGAAAATAACGTATTACTTATTTATTATAAACGTATTAACACTTAAATATTGCTTAAATAAATGTGCATTAAAAGTGACTGCAAACAGATTAATTTTAAATATTAATTTTTTTGGGGGGCAGCGAAATAATTTTGATTGTTATAAAGGAAAAATTAGCTTAACATGGAAGAGAAAAGTATTTATAGTAATTATTTAATTTAACCTTAAAATAAGCGTGCTAAATATATATAGGTAAAGGTGTTACAAAGTATATATATTTTTATCTCGTGTACAAATAAAATTGTACTTTTCTGATTTTATTTGTAATCTGTTTTTATAATCACTGCGTTTACTGTATTGATATTGGCTGCCATTATGTACGGAAATCCACCACTCTACCGCCTTCAGGACGGGAATACTTTCTCTTGACTTTTTCACTTCATTTCGCCGTTTTCATGGCGTAACGGTTGCTGTAAAGCGCATAGCTTGACTGTTTTCACCACTATGCCCAAGAGTCCTTCCTCGTAGCCTTGTCGAGGAACTCAAACACAAGGTTAGGAAACCATATTTTCTGTAACGTTACACAAAACGTGTATACCACTGTCGTTTCACGCAACAAATGACATACATTTTGATACTTCCCTTTTGTAAATATCGTTTTCCGTAATCACTCAAGACGGATGCTGCAATGGTTCCTTGCCTGAGGCCATGGCCGATTCCTTCATCGTTCCTCTTTCTCTGTACAACTTGTGTCCATCTCTACTTACCTCGCTGTTCCCGAGACTTTAACAACTACCTAACTTTGTAAATGCGTGAAAAATGTTTTTAATATGGCAGAAGGGAAACAACTGGCTATGTTATATAAGTACATAAAGGCTTGCGTGTGAAAAAAAATATGTAAGCTTACCTAAACGTAAAAAAAAAAAGTAGGAAAGTATGGTTTAGAGATCCTGAGCCCGTGAAGAAATAGTTTTTATAGTCATTCATTTCATATTTATTTTGGCTAACAAATACGAATAGTTACTAAAAGAAAATACTTGTACTTTTATAGACAAAAAATTTTGCAAAATACACTGCTGGCCATAAAAATTGCAACACCAAGAGGAACGTAAGCTATCACAACAAGATTTGTTGGACAGAATACGCATCGTACACAGGTGACATTATTACTCTTGCAGCTCGATATTACGTACAAAATATGGGGAAATCAGCCCGGTGTGGCCCCACCATGAGCGGCAGTAGCTGCTGCTACACGATGCGGCATTTGAGGGAAGAGACTTTGGATGTCCGTCTGGGGTATCTCCACCCGTGCTGCTTCGATACGTGACCAAAGTTCATCCGTTGTAGCCGCGGGTGTCCTGTGGCAGGCCAGTCGTCGTCCTACCAGAGATCACATGTTTCCAATGGGTGAAAGATCCGGTGAACGCGTAGGCCAAGGAAGCAATTTGACATGGTGGTCACGCAGGAGCCGCCAGACTATGTGTGACACATGCGGTTGCACATTATCCTGTTGGCACAGGGTCCCAGGTTGGCCCTGAAGATAGGGGGCAGCAACAGGCTTCAACGCCTCCGCGACGTAATGCTGGAATCCGTTGGCATCCCACACCATAACTTCAAGTGCAAGGCTTATATGACGGTGCATAATGCAGGACTCGACCAGGCGTGCGCCTGGATGCCGCCAGACATGGATTCAACCATCGCGGTGCTGCGAGCAGAAGAGTGATTCGTCGGAGAAGACGAAGGGATGTGATTCGTCCCTCCAGGCCCGACGTTCCACGCACCATTGCAGCCGCAGTCACCTGTGGTGAGCAGACGGTGGCAGCCGCAGTAATGAGCACCTGGACAAGATGTCCTGATGCTGCAGACGGTGACGAACCATGCGTGCGCACACATGTTGATGTGCCGTATTCCTGAACTCCTGAACGATGGTGTTTGATGCGACTGTACGCTCCATAATCACCATGCGCACCAGATGTCCATCTAGCGCTCGTTGTTGCGATGGAGCCTTTGGCTTCCTGCGCGTCGCTCAGCCTGTCCCTCCTCGACCAACTGAACCCATATCTGCTTCACTGGGGTTACATTTCTTCCAGCGTGAGAACCAATTCACAATCCCGATAGGCCACGATTTTCCCGCGGTCAAAGGTCGAAACCTGTCCGTATAATTGCCGTGTTCTTCGACGTGGCACGCGTGCTCATACCGTATGTGCACACGAACGGAAGGGAACCACAATGGAACTACCCCTCAATGGTTCCCCGACCTCCGCTTAAATACCGCTAATCAGTGTCACCATTTGCACACCTACTGTGCCACTCGGTTGAACAACTACGCACATTATTGTCCTGCCCTGCTCTACGCATTCCACCAATGTGGGGTCCTTCAGGTGCGTTCCTCTTGGTGTACCAATTGTAATGGCCGGCAGTGCAGTTTGAGGACAAAGCAAAATCAAAAATATTTTACGTGATCAGTTTCTTTTTCAATGGGATCACAAATTCTGAGACATGCCAAGGACATTTGTGACAATGAACAGATACTTGAAGCTTCCTTCAGTAATCATACGACCGCAGGATCTCTAATTTATGCAGGTTATTAAACCCGCAAAATTTACGGATTTCTAAAAATGCTTATTCATAAGCAGTTTGTAAATATCTACAATATTTTTACTTATATGTTCCGTTTATGGCGTGCTTCCTTTTATGTGTAGTTTTGGACAAAGGTAATCTATAGGTTTCTGCTGTACGTGTAAAGGAAAAAAATTCTCACACATTGAAAACCAATTCCAAGTAGACAAAGTGAATCTCCAGAGCAAATTGGATGTTTTCCGTTGAGACGCTAAAATCCAAAAGACTATGAATGCATTCAAAGTCGGTACAATACATTTTTTTTTTTTTTAAATAAAGCAACAATCCAACTTTATTTGCATTAGACTTTAAAATACTGTTTGGATTTTTTTTTTTCCTTCTTTTTTGCCGTTAAGCGAGATATTATTCTAGCCACAATGCTCTAAGAAATACAATTGACTTAAAGTAAGTTAAGAACTATCACGTCCATATTGAGTCACATACACAAATACGCATATGTACTAAATTAGATGCGTTTCCAGTGCGTTATTTCCTTTGGAGTGGTACCGGTTCATAACTATACACGTGTAATTCTTCAACACGATAATACATGCTAACTTTTCTGAGGAAAAAAAAATTAAGTAGTTTGGTTACGAATTGTAACGTCGTAACGTGTCATTACGTTACAAACGTAAAGATATTAGTTGCCAGTCTAAAATATGTAATGAAACGTAACTCCGGAGACGACTCGTACGTCTTCTTAATAACCCGCGTGTCCTAGCATCTCGTGCGCGTCCAGGACTAAGTTTAACTGTAACTTCTCTGGCACGACGATCTTCCACTCGTCTTCAAGCATAGATTTCGATCCGCTTTGCTGGAACGAAATTCCGTCTTCTGTTACGCAAAACAAAAATTTCTTAGCGGATGTTCTCTGGGTGCTTCCTGCAGTTTACCAATCACCGCGCTACAAAACGTATCACCGCGCTGGTCTTCTTTTAAATTACAAAAATTCCTCTGCCCGTTTACGGTAGAGGCTGCCTGCTTCGTTACTGGAGCTACAGAAAATTCACGTGGCTTTTTCTCTGCACACTCAGGTGAACCGTCAGGTATGCGACTCAGCTGCCATATTACTGATGCCTCTAATGTGGCGAGACT
The DNA here is from genome assembly GCA_002778355.1 of Clitarchus hookeri. NCBI lineage: Eukaryota > Metazoa > Arthropoda > Insecta > Phasmatodea > Phasmatidae > Clitarchus > Clitarchus hookeri. The sequence continues at coordinate 63,758 of NQII01002067.1, forward strand.
CCAAACAAACTCCTGTACAAGCAGTGCCCATCTTGTTAGTCTGCTGCTAAAAGTTATACCTGTCTTCAGGCTAAGCAGGGCTTGATGATCCGTCTGCAAAATAATTTTCTCGCCCAGCAATAAAATCCGGGAAAGTTTGAGCTACCAAACTACGCTCAACATTTCTTTCCCCGTGACCATGTAGTTTTTCTCTGGCTTATTAAGAGCACAGCTTGCCATCGCCACGGTCTTTTCACTTCCGTCTTCTGTCAGCTGAGCAAGCTTTGCTCCGAGAGCATAATCAGAAGCATCGGCGTACAAGTAATAAGTTGCACCTTGTACTGGGTGCTGAATTACATGCTCACCTAAAAACAAACTCTTGACGGCTTCAGAAGGTTTTTGACGTTCAATTGTCCGCCCCTCGTGGGGCATCCTGTGTCATAATAATTCAAATAGGGGTAAACAAACTCATGCAACTCTCTCTGAATAGTTGCGATAAAATCCCACGACGCCAAGAAATGCGCGAAGCTGTCTAACATTTCGTGGTGTCGGAAAATTAGCTATAGCAATCTGCTTGACTGGCGTGGTGTGTATCCCTGCAGGCGTAAGTATGTGGTCTAAAAACGGCACCTCTTATCGTCAAAACAACGACTTTTGAAATCTTACCGTCATGCCAGCTTCCGCTAATTTCGTTAAGACAATTTTCAAATGTTTCAAGTGCTTTTTAAAAATGGCCGAAACAATCAAAATATCATCTACAAATATAAAATATATATACAGCGTGGTCACGCCAGCTGCTGGCAGGCGACAGTTGTGTTTTGTAAATGATAGCCGTGTGTATTTTACGGCGATGTAAATATATTAGAAGATTATATTTAGTAATCTTGTTTTATTAATGTCTCCTTCCCTCGCGAACCTGAGTACGCCCCAACGCAGTTCGTTGCGATATATTCACATCGCTGCAAGTCTCAGGTCTGCCGTCCGTGACGACTTATCTCCATGCTGTGTAAAGTCTTCCCACGCACATCTCTTGACGTCACTGTAATAAAGTAACATTGTAGCACGCTCAGGAGAATTATGTGACCGACGGAGAGGGAAAAAAAAAAATCAAACCACTACCAACACTTGTAGTAACACCTTCAATACGTAAACCGCATCGAAAACGAAATCACTACAAAACTCTCTTGACATGAACTTGATCATCTTATGAAGTGGGATTGTTCGGCTTTTCCATGTCGAATGCTATGCTTCCGATGTTGTGAAAAATCCTGCAACTGCAAAAACTGGTGATGGTTGAATTACATTTTTTTTTCTAGGCTACATAGTTTTCCTGAGTCTGCTGCAGTGTACCTCGAAAATTTCGTTACGAGGCATTGCGTGCTAGAAAGACTCAGCTGTTTTAGCAAGATACGTCATCGCAGACTGCTGCAGTCACTACTGGGCTAACGTCTCTTATGGATCCGCACAAGAAGGGTAAGTTTAAACTTGACGAGAATTATTGCTGTTTCGTAAACTTCATGGTACAAACGATGATTTGCTTGACATTGTGTATACAATTTATGAATAAATATTTTGGTATTGTTTAATTGAAATCGGACTGGTAGTTTTCGTTTCAGGGCAGAGCTGTTCAATTAGCGGCCCGCGGGCTACATGCAGCTGTCAGACACATCAGACTGGCGCGAAAACAAAACATTTAACCCGAAATTATTGTTTTTTAATGTATCTTCTTTTTAATACAATTACCTAATTTAACGTCGATAATATACCTAATATGTTATTTAATTTATCACATCTTTAAAGAAATTAATTGGTAATTTATAAGTAATCCACAATTTTGCGATAAATAATGGGCCCGTCTAGAGCTGTAATTATCTGTAAGTGATCCGGTGGGAAAGCTAATGGAATAGTTCTTATGTGCAAGTGGTGTGAATATCACAGCTGGCTCAGTAACGACTATTTTCAGCAGCAAATAATGATTCCTCTAGCCTCGGCATTGCTAGCTCCTCAGCACCCGGAACTACCAGGGAAAAAAAACTGCACACTTCCGTAAAAATTTCCGACTTATTTATTGCCGAAATTTTTTAACGGTGTAGTAGTGAACTTCGTTACATTACGACTTTTATAAATTTTCGGCCTGCTAAATTTCATTCATTTATTTTAATCCTTTCAGTCCCCGCGTTCATCATCGAGGACGTGTTTCGCAGGAAGGATATTCACAAAAGAATCAATGCCCCCGTGTTTTGAGCGTTTCCCCTGTCAGTTGTTTGGCGGAAAGTTTCCGCAACTACCGTTCACGAACTGTTCTATTCACGATGTTCGCTGTCAGCGAGAAACACGTCGGACATAAGTACAGCGCACGACAAAGAATTACGTGATCGCAACTCTCTATATAAACGGATTCGGGACCGAAATGGTTAAGCTTACTACCCGAGTTAAATTCAGCGGATTATTAAGCCGCCTTACTTGTGCCTGCGGAAAGCTATTTCCGCCGCCGTACGTCCGAAGCCACAGTCAAATACGCCGCGAATTACGCAGCCAATTAAAAAAAAAAAAAAAAAANAAAAGCTGTTAACGACGAAGCGGAAATGACACATTGCACGCGATGAACGAAGGAGCTTGTTCCTTCACACCTTCGTACAGCTCGCGTGTCTTACTAGGACGCCGTGCAGCATGCGATGGCGCGGGTTCAGCGTCTCGTAACGCTTTAATTAGACAGGTAGTGACCAGGTGCGCGATAATCTCTGACCGTGGCTCGTTATCTTGGCAGTGCTATCGACGGTGGGAAGCCAGCGAGAAGAACATGCTACGAGAACATACGGCCGTGTACTCTTCTCGGTTGTTCGTTGGTAGTTGCTGAAGGCCGGAGAAACACATGAATACGTTGTAATCTATTCGCGGTTTCTTCACACTTATTAATTATCTAACCTTTGAATAACTACCCCACGTACGAAGTGTTCGGTTATTTCCTAAATTTACCATGCAACACAAGCGTTTTATACTTCTGATAACGTAAAATTACCGTATATTTGGTTCAGTTGAAATTTTACTTTTATTTGATCTGTTAATTATATTTCATTTATAATAAATATGAATAAAATCAATGAGAAAACAGGTGTGTTTGGAAATGCCTGTTATGAAATAGTTTTTATGCAAGATTTTTTTCACTCTGACTGCGCAAGAATACGGTGCGCAAGAATACGGTGCGCAAGAATACGGTGCGCAAGAATACGGTCCACAGTCTCTTTGGTGTAATTTTTTAGACTCGGTTAAGTTTTGTTGGCACGAAGCGGAGGAATATCCTGAAAGTAGAACTTAAGCAGGGCTTCAGAAAAGTTGGAAGTTAACCGTAAATAGACTATACGTTTGCATAAAATTAGAAATTTAAAAAATCAGGGTGTGGTCATGCCGGTGACACAGGCGTGGATTTTCACGTGAATACATTCTACATTGGCGGGTAGAAAGTAAATTAAAGTAATCAAATTAATACTCTGCTTTTACGACTTAAATCGATAGATCTGCACGAGATATTTCGTTTGGCACCAGAATCAGCACGCTAGCACGCCGGGGTCACAAGATATACTGCCTGAAAATTTTCGCCCACATGCCAAATTGCCGCCAGTCGCCGCGGGTCCCCACCCACGCCTCGCGCATGCGCAACGCCAACTCAAAAACACGCTTGAACCATAGCCCTATATCCGATTGCGTTTTTTGTCACGAAGTTGTAGTATAGGAGCGGTTCACCTTGCAAACTTTAGGTCGCTGTTTCCGTCCTGGTAACCCACGTGTCGGGCTTGTAAACAAATATGATTCCCGGCAGAATTTCCAATGTAAACTTGATAAGGTCTGTTGACCGTCTTTGAATAACGGACGTAATATGTTTGCTTCCCATATTGGTCTCGCTCTAGTTTTCTCGGCCGGAATTCCCGATTATTCGACGCAGAGACGACCATGGAAAACCAAAACATCGCGATGAATCCTTCCTGTTCAGACGCCTTCGAAATTTGCCGTGGCATGATGACGTGAAGGCTGCTGCAACCTTTCGCATTGCCAAAATATCTTAATCAGACTGAATTTTGCGTTCCGGTGAAGCAATTCGTCCCAGATACAATTTCTGTAGGTGACAGTCCTCAAAATTCGAACATTACATCTGTGGTTACCGGAAATATGCGTGCAGAATCTTCTGAAGCAATCGTACATGAAGTAAAAGCTAGAATTAAAGAGAGTAACCTACTTCAAATGTAGTTTTAGGGTAAGGTTTTCAATTTTTTTCACAGCAGACTATACAACATTCTATTTGTCTTACATGAAGTTATCCCGCTCCCAATCCTGTCTCCAATCGGTATTACGTGCGTGAAGATCCTGACAGCAAAGGAGAGACACACACTCAATCAGCGCAGGCACCTCCAACTAACGCAACAGTTGACCAGACACAAACCCCACGGCTGATGAAACTGTACACCGTTAGTAACCTCCCACGTCGTCATTGGGACACATGCACTCTGATACTCCCGTTGTCCGGCCGAGGTGCCACCATCACCTCTACTGTGTGTCCAGGACGGTGCCGGAGCTGTGTAACCACCCACTGTGTCCACCCAACAATGTCTTCTCCAGCATGTGAAGTTTCACCTCTGCCAACACGAGTCCAACCTCAGCAGGTTGTTCACACATAAGTATGTAATACAGCCACGACAGCCATACTTTTGATATTTTAACATGGCGCTCTTAGCCATTAACGGAGATTCCGCGCCCCCGGCCGCCCAGTCGGCGGGGGAGAGTTATCACGCCCTCTCAACGCAGACATGACCAGCGCTCACTTAGGCGCCCGTCTACCTGGAACTTCTTCCCACGTTTAGGCCGAGAAGCGCGGGAGCGATAAGGGCGACACTGCCACGCGCATCAAGTACGCCATCGCCGCTAAGCGCAAGGCTCTGAACTGGCGTGCAGTGTTCTCGTCGTGCTGCGTGTACCTATGGGACTTTCAGCGGTGACCATATTATTTTATTAGTGGGAAGTCTTTAGGAAGGTTCAGTGCAGGCGCCTATAGTAGTTTTGTATGTATCTGATGCGTGCATTTTGAGCTACAGCGCCTTGGAAAGGCCGTTTTTTAGCGGTTTTGGAGTACTCTGAATTGATGTTTCTAACGTACGTGATATTTTGAAAGTACTTAACGGCTCTCGTCTGAAGAGTGTGTTCTTTTCGTAGATCAACACGTTGGACGCACGCTTAATAGTTTAGTTGAAAAACGTTCATTTCGAACACTCTGCAACGCTGTTCAAGCGCCAGGTAGACGTTATGATTCATAAGCTCACCCGAGCATGTCCAAGGCCTGAGATCCTCGTACTCAGATTACCAAGAGTGTGGTCTAGCCGGAGCACTACCCACACCCCTGACGTCATCACAGGACGCCACCGGAGCAGGTGCCTGCTCACCGCCCGGCTCTTCAATAAGAGAGGGAATCTCTCCGAGCCTCCTCCAAGCATCCGGAGTTAACCACTGCCAGCACGAGTTCCAACCTCTAGTGATCAGTACACCAGAGAGAACCTCTGGTGGGACCATCGTCTCTTTCTCCTGCTTAAATATCCGTGATTGGGTCTTACACCCGAGCATTCATTAGCATAGCCAGTGTAATTCCTTCACGGCGAAATTCAGGCTTTGGACACCAACTGCCTCAGCACTCAGTAGTCCTAACGCATCGCCTGGTGGTCGAGCTTAAATGCCATCTATCAAACGGCTCAGTCAACAAGGCATACACCTCTTTCTCCAAGCGAGGATCCTAGGTGGCACGAGGCGGCACCCCGATGGCCATTCGTTTGCTCAAACCCAAAGTGTGCTGCGTGCCAAAGCACCACTCGAGAAGCCCGAGAGTTGCCTTGCTGGAGAGAGGTTACACAGGACACTGATACAGCCGTTCCAGGGTCACGAGCGGTTTACCATTTGGCACTGCCCCGACACCTCAAGCACGGAGGCACTTTCCCCTAAACTTCAGGGTGTCTGTGACTCCTTCAGAACCCCCCCCCTCCCCTCACGGGGGAGGAGGGGGTTAATGTTAAATAGCTTGTTTCTTTGATGACCTTCCTCGTGCGTTTCTGACCACGAAATTATTTATTAAATTCGGGACGGCAGCCGACTGCAATTAGCGTCGTTCTCCTCTCATCCATGTTGTTGATCCTACTGAGTGAAAAAAAAAACCGAAGTTCACATTTTCAAATTTTCTCCTTATGTACCTTTCACCTTTACAAGCCTGAAACCTGCGCCTACACTCCGAATAAGAGCAGAGAATCCACCTCACAGCTTCAACGGGAGCGCGACCCTGTTTTACTATTCATACAATAATTAGACTGACAATTTTCGTTAACGAAATGATAACGTAAACCAATTTTGCCTACAAAATACAGCAGTTGACGTATTTCTGTAAATTACGTTTTGCATTTTTTCGCATTATACGATTACGAATTACGAAATTTTGGCTTAGATATATTCGTGTGATTCTCCCAACAAAAATTCATGCCAGTGTGACGTCAGTGCACAGTTAAAAAAGAGGTCAAAAAAATATTGAGAACCACCATATATTTTTGCCACACAATGTAAAATGAAATATCCCCCCCCCCCCCNGGCTGAGCCCCTCGTTACGTCTCCTCACAGAGCGAAAGCTGATTATAGTTTGTTCACGGCAAATTGAGCACTTTTGAAAGCCCTGCTTAACATCTACTTGTAGACACATTGTGTATTTTTCCACCATATGTTAAATTAACATTCTATGGACCCTATCACTTTATTCATCCGTTGGTCAAGAGAAACTGTGAAATTAATAGAAAAGTGAATATTTTATCAATTGGCTAATTCTTACACTTATATGCATAAAACAACAGAAAGTTAAAAGAAACAGTTTCGGCATCCACTAATGTTTACCTAACATTAAGACAGTGAACTACTTTCTATCCGTCGCTAACCAACTTTACTGGACGCGCACCACTCAGTGTGTCCGTTAAAATGTACGCAGGCAGTGGCAGTGACATTTGTAAAAACGTTGATTTCAAAACTACTTAATTTACCGTGAACCATCTACAGGATGATTCTAAAATCATGGGACAAACATTGAGGGGTGGTAGAGATCACAAAAAAACAAACAATTATTGTATAGGAATATATGGGCGGGAGTGACGCGTTGAGGCACAAACACAAAAATATCACATGAAATGCAAGACATTGTTTATTTACAACGTCGCCGGTAAATACCTTTTTACAGCAATGTCTATAATAATTGCTCAAAATTGCTACCACCGACAGTAATGCAAGCTTGGTAGCGTCGGTGGAGTTATTGGCGAACAGATTCAAATACGCCGAATATTTCACGCACGCCACCATTGTCAGCCAATCACGCCATATGTAGAGGTCGCCAAGCATGCGTGACTGTTGGTGGATGCATTTCCAGCAACTGTTTTAACATTTTCTGTACGGAATCACTTGTTAAGTATGCTTCTAATGAACATTTTATGTTTCCGTTAATGTGTTATGTTTTTGTGTTTGTGCTTCAACGCGTCACTTCCGCCCATATATTCCTATACAATAATTGTTTGTTTTAGTGAGCTCTACCACCCCTCAATGTTCGTCCCATGATTTTTTAATCATCCTGTACACGTCAAATACAGCTACTTTTAAGGAAGTCTCAAACTGCGAACGAAATGTAAGAAGGGTTGTTTACAAGCACTTTTGAGATAGAGAGGTACAATTCTTTTCTCCGCTAGTCGACTGTAAGGTTCCACCTGGACGGACTTCCATTACCGGCACGTGGCGTGCGCTAATGTAATAGGGGAAGGGGGTTGGAGAATGATGGTGGGGGGTTTACAGGGGAGCAATTAGTACAGTCGTGCGTCCTCTGGCTCCGCAGTGGTACGGAGGCTGCGAGCATCGCGGTGATGAGAGCTATCAATCTAAGCGTTTGCCGACGAGAGGGGCGGATCAAAACTCGGGTCACTGGAGAACTCTGACCCCGATATTTGAACGCTACACGAAGCTTCAGACTAGAGATGCAACGAATGGTGATTTGGCCGAATTTCCCGAATACCGAATATACGGCCACGCTCTCGGCCGAAGCGCCGAACATTCGGCGAAAGATGTGTGCATTTCGCGCGTAACAGGTTACGACCTGTCTCATTGCGGAGCGATGGAGGGGGGTGACGGACGGGGCGTGAGTATTTGGTTCATTCGCTAGTAGATCGTGTCACGACACGCATTATAATTATTAATTACATTCTTCTGATCACACGTTGTGTTATTAATCATTATTATCAAAAATATAGTTTTTTTATAGCCACGAACTTTTCATAATGGCACCAGTAATTAATAAAAGACGCCTATAGGGGAATATTATGAGATTTATAATGAAGATAATAAGGTGGCTGTGTGTTTGTTATGTAACAACAAGATCTCGCGCGGTGGAGAAGGAAAGAAATCAAGTAAGTTAAAACTTAAATAAAACATAGTTTTAATCAAATTTAGCGTTAACATACACTATCAGGGTTAGGTATGCACGCATGTAGGTATACAAGTTCGTACGTGCGTGTTTTTATATAAGCGTTCATCCACAACCGGTGCCGAACTCTGATTGGTATCTATCATTTGTTAAATTTTTTATTCCGGATTTTTCAAGTGGTTTTTCTTTACCTTTAGCCAATGCTAATCAACTAGTTTATGAGTACGGGCTTGGGATTGAACCTGGCCCTTTATATTGTAAATCCGGCTTTAACTAATTAAGCAATCACTGTTTTAAAAGTTTTTATCGCATCATGTAATATGTGAGCAAAGTTAAATTAATTATTGTATTAGTTTTTTTTTTTTTTTTGCTTGCAGCTACAACTGCCTTAAAAAAACCATCTTAAAAGCAAACAGGCTGAGCAGTACGCTACTTTAACTGCTGCTCCCTCGGAAAGTGGAAGTAAAAATGACGGTACTCTTGCATCTGCCGATTCCATTCGTGATTAGGTATTCGGTATTCAGCCTTATAGTAGGCAGTATTCTGCTGAATACCAAATACAAAAAAAAAATTGCCGAATAGGCCGAATACCGAATAGTAGCCGAATATTGGTTGCATCACTACTTTAGACCCTTTGCACACGCTCCGATTTTCGCCCGTCCGATACAGCACGGGAAAACCTGGACATTCAGTAACACATTGTGCTTAACGCACCTTTGCACCAGAGTTGCCTATTTCGTGATCTTCTCGCCAGATCTGATGATTTCAGAAGATGGTTTGGTGACAGAATTTTCTTATCAGCGCCAGGTCAAAAATTTAGCGATTTATGCAAGAATCAGGTGGCAGATCTAATGATTTAAAGGAAGACCTAAGGTTTTTCTTTCTGTTATCGGATGAACAGACTTTTGTGTCTTCAGGATTGCTCATTTCTGTGAAATATATTATGTACACCTGGAAAGATGAATATTACATATTTTATTGCATGTATTTCTTTTTAGGTAGCCGGATGAGCGGCCTGTTGCGGGAATAACGACACAACTTGGCCCCATAGTAAGCTAAGTTTTGGAGATCTTTACACTAGGAAGGTACTTGAAGTATTTATATAGCATGATAGTAATGTTTGTTTGTACATACATATGTCTAGCGAATACGTTATTGAAGTATTTCATGTGAGATTTATATTTGCTTATTTTTCGTTTCATTTTATGACAGTGGTATGTATATAAACGGGGATAAGCAATTGTAGTGAGCAATGATAAATAATATTTCAAACTGAGAAAACATATATTCTGTACACTTTGTCTAGATTTAATTTGAAATTAATTAAGGTTACAATCTGGCATTGGCCCATTCTATAAAGAAAAGTTTTACGGCTACCAATATTTAACATTTCTTTAAATGAAAATTTTTTTTTAAGTAAACTAAATAATTTCTATAGCAATTACGCAACGAAATTAGAAAAATTAAACCTAATTGACATAGTTCATCAAAGAACATATGGACGTTTTATATGATTAACCAAGTGGATATTGACAACACAGCTGTAAAATGTTTTGTTGAATTAGAAGTAATAATGTTAAAATTGTTATACGCTGTTCAGGGTAAACTGATCACTTTTGGAAGCCCTGCTTAGGAGATATTTTTCTATTCATTTTATATCCTTCCGCCATATGTAAATTTAGCATTGCCATTGGCCTAATCACTGTATTCATGCGCCGTCCAAGTGAAACCGTGAAATTATTGACAATGTAAATATGTTGCTTTTATGCTGGTAATTCTTCTAATAGGCATATAACTAACGCCAGTGGCCATACATTCGAACATAAAGCCCCCATCACATTGTCAAATTTTCGCCTTCAAATCTATTTGACAATAAAATTTGGAGACGAAATACGGCCATAAAATTTTTCCTTCCAACAAATTTTATAAAATAATCTTAAATGGGTTTGGAAATGTGTCTCTCTGTCAAATTTATTTACTAAAAGCATCTAATCTGACATTTTATTTAAAATATTGTTTTAAAGTGAGATACTGCTAATGTGTTTCTGTGCAGTCCATTATAGGAAGAAATGTAACGAATGTTGCAATTTATTTTCACTTTTCCACTAAATTCATATTTTATTTATCCGAGATGTTTCCTGCACAATTAAATTTAATCCCCCTGAGTTCTTGACATTATGTTCAATATTCACTTACAATAACACTCATGATCAAGACAGATTTTATATAAATTAATTATCATCGTAATGTTATTTCGTTTCCGGCAACAGTTGGTTATTCTAAAGTTTCGGGAGGTAGAAAGTGGCCATTTTTGTAGTGAACGATTCTGATTGGCTGAGCCTGTCACACATCAAATAAATTTTAGAAATGGTCCAATCTTCAAATGTCTTTTGGAAACTTGAGCCATCCAACTTTTCCAAACAAATATGGTGGCGTTTATGACGTTTCGGTGACGTCACACATGTCCAATTTTATTTGACCAAACTCATTGGAAGCAGTTTGACGAAACAATTTGACGTGATAAGGGCTTTACACTTCCGGTGAAACGCAATGCCACGGACTATTTTTTTTTTAATTCGCTGCCAACTTAATTGGGAGCATGCACGCTAGTATGTACTATCGGGGAGTGTTTTTTATAGGTTGATTTGAAAAGTGCTCTCTTTACTATGAACAGTCTTTTAGTATGCCTGGATATATACAATCTATTTACCAGGCCAAAAATGTCGGACATTTTTAATCACCACGAAAAATGCGGCTGGCCGAAAATAAAATGCTTCTAAAGTAAGGCGTGTCCTATTTTCTGAACTTCTGGTAAATCCTCAACAAAAAAAAAATAGTATTTTGTGTTGTGAAAAGTGTTTTGTTGGTATTCGCCATACTAAACTTTTTTTGTGATGAACACTAAATATGTTTTAATTAGTGGTGACAAAAAAAATAATTTTTGTGTTCACCACAAAAACAATGGCAGGCTAATACCAAGAAAACACTTCGTGGCCTCCACAAAAAAATTTTATATATAAATATATAATACAACGTGTTTATAAAACATAGTGACGAACTTCGACCGTGTATTCCTGACGAAAATGTAAGACTAAAATGTAAGTATCACTTTTCTCCTCTAGTAATTATTAAGGGAGTTGTGCGCCCCTGAAAAACCCTCTTTTAAATTGCCTTATCCTGTACTGTGGTTTGCTTGCATGATATGTAACAGACGTTCTGTATTGAATGTTCAACATGAATTACCTCACAAACGGTTCACCTGAAAGTGTTCCGACAAGACAACCTTTTCTTATCAAATTAGCCGTACTGATTCGCGGGTTACCTTAAAAATTGATTAGAACGTAGTGTTACAAAGTTTGATAGAAGCAGTCGGCCAATTGCCATTTCCAAAACTAAGGGGGATGATATTACAGACCTNTTTTTTTTTAATTCGCTGCCAACTTAATTGGGAGCATGCACGCTAGTATGTACTATCGGGGAGTGTTTTTTATAGCTTTTTTTACTATGAACAGTCTTTTAGTATGCCTGGATATATACAATCTATTTACCAGGCCAAAAATGTCGGACATTTTTAATCACCACGAAAAATGCGGCTGGCCGAAAATAAAATGCTTGTAAAGTAAGGCGTGTCCTATTTTCTGAACTTCTGGTAAATCTTCAACAAAAAAAAATAGTATTTTGTGTTGTGAAAAGTGTTTTGTTGGNAAAAAAAAATAGTATTTTGTGTTGTGAAAAGTGTTTTGTTGGTATTCGCCATACTAAACTTTTTTTGTGATGAACACAAAATATTTTTTAATTAGTGGTGACAAAAAAAATAATTTTTGTGTTCACCACAAAAACAATGGCAGGCTAATACCAAGAAAACACTTCGTGGCCTCCACAAAAAAATTTTATACATAAATATATAATACAACGTGTTTATAAAACATAGTGACGAACTTCGACCGTGTATTCCTGACGAAAATGTAAGACTAAAATGTAAGTATCACTTTTCTCCTCTAGTAATTATTAAGGGAGTTGTGCGCCCCTGAAAAACCCTCTTTTAAATTGCCTTATCCTGTACTGTGGTTTGCTTGCATGATATGTAACAGACGTTCTGTATTGAATGTTCAACATGAATTACCTCACAAACGGTTCACCTGAAAGTGTTCCGACAAGACTACCTTTTCTTATCAAATTAGCCGTACTGATTCGCGGGTTACCTTAAAAATTTATTAGAATGTAGTGTTACAAAGTTTGATAGAAGCAGTCGGCCAATTGCCATTTCCAAAACTAAGGGGGATGATATTACAGACCTNGTAGTGTTACAAAGTTTGATAGAAGCAGTCGGCCAATTGCCATTTCCAAAACTAAGGGGGATGATATTACAGACCTCGTCTTTTAGAAGTGTAAGATCTCTTTATACAAAACACCACTCACCTATTTGTCGCTCAATCATTAGTGCTTTATGATCTTTCCGACTAAAGCACTTTAAAACTCAATTTTTGGAATCGCACAGCTCCCTTAATAAATTACTTTAAGGGATAAGTTGTACATATATTTTCGTCTTATATTTTCACGAAGAATTGCCTGCCAAAGTTTGTCCTCATGTTTTAGAAACACGTGGTGTACGTGTGTGTATGTACACACATAAATATATACATATATATTTATACATACACATGTATTCATTGTAGTCGCGGTGGAACACGATGCGAGAAAGAGCCGAGCGGAAAGACGCCAGCCGGGCTTGCCAGCGAGGCGACGCCAGGCGTAAGGACGCCTGTGGAAGAGCCCTTATCGGAAGGGATTGGGGGTAAGAGGACCTACGGATGAAGGACTGCGCGCGGCCGCACACGCCGGGCGCCAGAAAGGGTGTTGAAGGGAAGTTTTAGGGTCGTTACATGCAGCTGTACACAGGAGTTGGGTGCAGACATCATGAATAACTCTAGCGGGGACAAAGTGAACTACNACATAGCTCCAACTTCGCCGTACAGTCGCCCTTTTGTGCAAGGGACGCTGGTTAGTTTAAGTGGAAAGACGGCCCTGGGGTAGCTGCTGGGGGTTACCGATCTTATGCGCAGTCATTGCGCGGTTGATAAATTACGTTTCGCGGACAGCAGCATGGAAAAAGCTAGTAGGCAGGATTTTTATTTTACTCTTCACGGGTGTCCACACCGAGCGAAGTGGAGCCGACCTCCATATCGTAGTTGGCTTACACGCTGGCTTACGGTGCGAGGGGTTCTGGATTCGAGTCCCGGTCTATGAATGGGTGTATCTGTAGTTTTGTATAGACTGTTCACTGTTAATTGAGCACTATTTTAATCAACATTTGAAAAAAATATTTACTGTACTTGCATATACTTTAACCGGCACGTTGGGTGGCACGCACTCAATGAAGCTGGTAACGACGGACGGAAAGTAGTTCCATGTCCTAATGTTGAATTAAAAGTGTCACGGAAATGTTGGTGAATACCGAAATTATTTCTTTTGGTTTCTGTTTTTTTATGCATGTAAGTGAAAAAGTTAGCGAATTTAAAAAATTCTGTATTTACTTTCCTAATAATTTTACAGTTTCACTTGACCGACGTATGAATAAAGTGATCAAACCTATGGTGGATGAATACACAATTTGCATACAGGTAGATCTTAAACAAAGCTTTCAAATATTCTCAGTTTACCGTAAACGTCCTTCTGTGGGATGTCATCACTAAACTCTGCCACGTTTGTAAATTGATTGTCATTAAAGAAGGAACATTGTAAAAATGAAGTAGTTAACTTACTGGGCTCACAGTCGCGAGAACATCGGTTCAAATCCCGGCCAGGACTTTCTGATATCTCCTGTGGCCTATTCTTTCTGCACTCCTGCTGGTCCAAAGAAAAATAATTTCGTTTCTAGTGACCCAGTTGACACACTTACTATGAATTCTGTGTAATTATATGTCTTGCTGAAATGTTTATGTTTAAATTAGCGGCCAGCGTATATTTTTAATGCATAATAGAGTAGTCTAAGTGTGTGAGTAACAGTCATAAATTTACATTTCTACAAATGCCACTACTGCTCTTCAACAGAAGAGGTACAGAATATATGTTACTATGTTTGTTGTTATGACAACTTTCACGTGTGAAGGATGATGAGCACAAAATTGAGGCTATAATGGAGACTATGCAACCAAACATATTTAGTCTATCTTAAACCGCACAAAAGAATTCTAGGAAATTAATGTGTTTTATTTTTGTCAGAAATGGTAAAAATTGTTGAAAATTATTTGAAGTTTGACTGCAAAATTCGCTGGAATAATTTAAAAAATTATTGTTTTATTTAGTGACTAAGTTTTGCTTATCTTCCTGTGATTTATACATTTGGAGCGAAATGTATGGCCTGAGCACTGGTTTCTAATGTTCTCGACTAGTTCCCAATTTCGTTGACGTTATAAAAAAAATTCGAATTACATTAGTAAGTGGCGTCCAACTTTATTAAATTTATGTGAAGCAATCATAATACGCGATGACTTTGGCTCCCCTTAATGAGACTGCGGAGGGATGTGACTTCACCCCTCCCCCCCTGCTGCCTTTTTGCCGCTTTTTCCGAAGCTCCTTGTCCCTCGGATAAAGTCCGTCTCACATAAGTTGGCGAGATTCTGACAGTCAGTTCTGACAGGCAACTTGAAGTATACGAAACGAACAAAGTGCCATTTACAAAATCCTGTATCATCTGATGCACGAACAAACAAAAGTTAATATTACGTTGGCTATTCTAAGTGCACTGCCGACGCACATTAGACAAGCAGAAAATACGCGATAGAAAGAGTTCCTAGATTAATTAATACATTTTATTTTACGAGGTCACAAAACAGTGTTTGTTAGTGTTACAAACTGAACTTCGAGATAGAGAAGTAATGTATAGGTGTTCAAAATGAATTGTACAATAAAACGATCCGTATCCAAATTAAGCATAGCTTCAAAACCTTTTACAACGTCGTATCCCCCTTTCCAACCATGCTTTCCATACGTGCTTGATATTAATTCCAAAAGCATACAGACATATTGCATAATATTGTTGAATTATTTTTTCTAATAATTTGACGAAATATATGTCAAATTCGTGTCGTTCCGAGCCAGTAATAGAAGAACATTCAACTTTTAAAAATACGCTATCTATTCAGCAATGCAAATGGCTCAAACATCACTCTGTCATGTCGTGCACGCCATCTATCTGCTCTTCCCCAAGCATTATCAGTCAGAGAATAAAACTTTCATGCTATCAAATTTACGAACAGATACCAATAGTTTTATTTTTCCGCGAGCTCTGCGTAATTTTTAAAGTAACATCTATTTCGTGTACAGCGATTTTGAGTACTAGTAATTTTTATTCAGCCGGTAATCGTTCTTATACGTAAATTATACGCCATATTGATCTCCCGAAAACCCATTTCCTTGTTTCCAAAGAAAGTGGGACACTCGAGAATAGTTTTTAAGCAATTCTAACGTCAATCCACTTCACATATTTCCAACTCGAATATATTAGCTATAACGTCCAAAGTGGAATACTAGCTACAACTACCGTCTCGCAAATGTTAACCCAAATTCACTGTCTCGGACAAATTAAAAAAGAGTTAGCAAATATTTAATTTTTTGCAAGGTTTTATATTTTTACTTTTATGACCTACTAATTTTTTATAGACAGATGTCAGTCTAAAATATTTTAAAATTTGTTTAGCATTACAGTGGAAGGGCAAATGGATTAGCTGACAACGTGTTGATAAAAAATACAGCCTCCACTTGACGCACCAGCTGATGGCGAAAGGATACATAAACGAAAAGTAAACATTGGCGCTACATTCGTCGAACTGTCAAAATCTCGCCAACTTACACGAGACAGACAATAGGGAAGGTAAACTGGATGCAGCTAAGGAGAATCCCTAGTTAACAATAGTAAACGGCTCAAGGTCACATCCGGGCGTAAAGAAGCATTGCGACGACGAAGGAGAATGGCATCAAGAAGCTTCGCCCGTGTTCCGTTTCCTCGGAGATTCAAGCAGTGACTAAAGGTTCTCAACACAGACACCTGCTCAGAAAAAATACAACACTGCATTACAGAAGAATAAATACAGGAAACAGTGTGCTATTCACAGGCGATTTTTTTTTCTGACTTTGACACTTTTCAACGACCGCATTTATGTCTCAGTAACAAAATTTAAGGAAGGGCATTTAAATATCAACTTTCATTTCTGTCCTGAAAAAAAAATGACTTCGAAATATTTCACAGCTTTTTTTTTATTAGAAAAAGATACAACTGTTTACAATGAGACCCAAATAACAACTAGTGCAGTCCTTTTATACAAACCTCCTCTCATCCATGTTGTCGACTTACCTTCGTGTCGCAATTTACCAAAACAATCTCCATGTGTTATTAGCCCAAAACACTACCGCTTTGGAAGTATCGACCAGAAGTTTAATAACTGAACAGTGAAACTTTTGCACGTATGCAATCCTCATTTCGTCGTAGACTTCAGGTACTGCATAGTCGTAAGCAATTAGACGAATGTAATACCGCTTTACAAGAAAATGATGTGAAGGAGGTGCCGCGAAGTGTAGTGGTTAGAGAGAGAAAGAGAGAGAGAGTGGGAAAGAGAGAAGAGATTTAGACGGCTCTTCACATCGAGGTCTTTGAGAAGTGTAGTGGTTAAACTACTCGTCTCCCACCTAGGCGAACCGAGTTCGATTCCCGTTGGTGTCGCTGCCGGACGATGCATGCCGCTGGTTGGCGCGTTTTCTCGGGGATTTCCCGTTTCCGCCGTCCTTGCATTCCGGCGCTGTTCCATACAAACCTCACTTCACCCTCTCAAGACCTCAATGTTGAGAGCCGCCCAAATCTCTTCACTCGCTCTCGTTACAGTGACGCTGCCTACAGTGCAACGCGGACGACTTTCGTATTTCTTCTAAAATCATTTTAGTTGCTAGTTACGACGATAACTAGTTGATCGTTACGAAAACAAGGCGTGCTCACTGACGCATCACCTGAAGAAATCCCCGTCGTATTGACAGGAAGTTTGAAGGTGACAAAAATGAAATACAAGATCATAAAAACTACTAGTAGAGACGTGGAACGAGGGTAAAAAGAATAAAACGGTAATATACATCCAGCACGTTTAGTTCGGGCACTTCCCGCAAGATGGTGCCACCTGCCCGCACGGGAGCGCGTCGTTTGCAACCTCGGAGGATCAAGAAGCAGGGCGGAAGATTTTCGAAGAACGTTGACGCGTTTTGTTGACTTACAACTGGCAGCTGTCCAAACTTTACGGTAATCGGAACATCCACATTTAAATTTAAGTCTATGTAAAATTAAATTATATTTGTGCACTCCGTATGCAAAAAGTAACGGGACAACTACTTTTTGATTTGTAAAATGTTTCACTTTTAATAGAAAAACCAACTTCATACGTTGTTGCAAATAATGAAATAATTGGTTGAATACGATCAATACTTTTATAATACTTATATGGGAATAACTATCCACGAGTGTGAATATGAATCGCGAGGCAAGGAGATGTAGTTATCAAAGGGGACGCATCCCACGATGTACTCATTCAAGGTGGATATAAAGAACCTTTTTAAATTTTGTTACATATATTTTTTTTTAATGTTTAATGTGTTGATTTTATAGGGGAGATGCAAGAATAGGAAATCCATTTTACAAACCACAAAAAATTATTGTGCATACAGATATCAGAACCACTAATATTATCTTCCAGAAAGTAGCCTTTGTGAAACTATTTTTTTTTTAAATAATTAATTTGTTTCAAGTACCCAATTGAGACATCGCGCTTCATTAACCACTTTTCGCTTAAGAACATTGAGCCATCTAGAATTCACGAGTATTTTAAACTGTTTCTAATATTGTAAATTTGTAACACTTCTTTAGCACCTTTTCTAACACGGTCAGTTATTGACATCTCTTCGGGAATTATGAAATTTTAAAAAAATTCATGTTTTTCACGCTGAGAAAGATTATCACTATGAGAGCTAACACATGTAGGCCTATGTTTAATATGAGCTAAACCGAACTGGTTCTGGAGAAAAAGTGTAATATTCTTGCTTCAACAGTAACCAAGTCCTTATAGACATCTGCCTTCAGAATATCTCGGCACTTTCAGCCAACGGACGAGACTTGGAAGTGTAGAAATAGAAACAAAATTAATGGCAAATATCTATGTGCAGAAAACCTTAACAACATGCAGGCCAAATCACTTTGTTTTAGGCAACTCAGCATTAAGGTCACGTTTATTTATTTATTATTGTATTTTTTATGCCGAAGTAAAGGCGGCAAACCTTCTCTTACAGGCGATAGTTGACAGCATTGCCAAAAAGTACGTGTTGTTACGAACTAGCTTTTATAAGCTATTCGTACTTGAAAGTATTTTGGGACGTAGCTCAATAATTACTCATGATTCGGTAGAGCACAACAGTATCTGGTGAGGTTTTATTACATGAAGATTATACAGTTGCTATTTAAATAACTATTGATCGGGGGAGCTTTAAATTTAATTTAAGATTATTCATTATTAAGTTTAATTCACGCCATTTTATTTAAACCTAACTGGACAGTCATCACCTTGTTGCAGCCGGAGGCTGATTCTACGAGACGGTTAACGACGGCCGGACACGCCCATCTTCCTGGTCTGCTTCGCTGGTCGGGTCACCCAAAGGACTAAAGACGAAAGACGCTCGTTCCGGGTGTTACGCTGGCCTATATCAAGCGCGTGGTTCTGCGGCCCCACTCAGTGATCGGCGGAGGGGATTTCTGCAACTGTCTTGTTTCGCAACGATCGACGACCAAATGGTGGCGTTGCAATCCCGCTCGTTTCCAGGTTTAATGTTTGAAGGTGTGATCAGGCAAGCCGTTCACAGGCAATGCCTGATCACACCATAACAGTGTTCTCTTCCAAAGAGCTGTAACCGTGTAACATATTCACTGGTAATACTTTAGCTTACTTGGGAATGCCCATCCTTTATCTACGATCCTTTGCCATATTCTGATATTCTCCAAGTCCTGTTTGATGTAGTCGAGTCAATTCTGTCTTGGCGTACGTGAAATTCTCTTCCTTACTAGAATCATCTTGGATTTTATAAATAGTTTGTGTAACATCTGCCCCTTATGATATGTAACAGCGATTTTTTGAGACCTTGTTCCAGTGGTGTCCTCGCTTCTTTTACTTTTCTTTTCATCACGCACTAGTTTCGTTACCTATTACTGAGCCACATATTTATTTCCAAGATTTATATTTTAGAAACCTGTAAGTCTCTACTGATATCTCGAAGCCGCCCAATTACATCGTCTTTTGTAGCCCCATTTCTGTATAAACTTCTCTTTTTAAGTAATTTACCCAGGGCTGCGACACTCGTATCGCGCTTCATTTAGGCATGTCAAATTCATTGGGAATTCCGTTATTCTTTGTCATCATGTTCCCCAGGTACATGAACTTCTCAATCTGTTCAAACTCAGCAAATTTGGAATCTCACAAGAAAAACCTATTACATATAGTTGTTTCGCTATTCTTGACTTAGATTTTACAAATAGGCCTCTTAACCTTTTTATCCTTCTCATTCTCCCGTTTAGCGTATATATTTGTGCCTTTCTTTTAAACTACTACTTTGTTTACTAAAATGTATATATCTCCTACATAAGCAAATGTATGACGTAGTTCATGTGGCCATATTCCATCTTTCACAGAATCAAGTTTTCGTATAACTTTTTTTGACAACAGGATTATAGCAAGGGTGTTAGGTCGCCCAGCAGTCAATACTAACAAGAGAGACATATCTTTCTGAGAAGTGTGTACGGTTTGGTCCTGCAAGGTAAAGTCTAGATAACCGAGACGTAGATAGAACGTTCCCTCAAAAAATAATCAACGCCAGGTTTTGTACAAAGAGGGGCTTATACAACTCATACAATTAAACCAACAATACGGCATAACACGGCTTAACTTGATTACAGAGTCTTATATGTCAGCTCTGTAGGGACGTTACCTCAGCCCCGATTTTGCTGCACACTTCTCAATATGCCATTCCACTTGAGGTTCACCTCTCTCTCTCTCTCTCTCTCACTCTCTCTCTCTATCTATTTATCTAACTATCTTAGTACCTCCTCTATATGTCTATAGGGACTACGGTGGTGTAGAGATCAGACTACTCGCCTCCCACCAAGGCGAACCTGGTTCGATTCCCGGTGGGGTCATTCCTGAATTTTNGATCAGACTACTCGCCTCCCACCAAGGCGAACCTGGTTCGATTCCCGGTGGGGTCATTCCTGAATTTTCGTACGTGGGGATCGTGCCGGACGATGCCCCTGATTGGCGGTTTTTCGCTGGGGTCTCCTGTTTCTCCCGCCTTTGCATTCCGGCGCTGCTACATTCTCATCTGGCTTCACTCTCATCGGCTCTCAAGACCACGCTGTTATGAGACGCCCAACTCTCTCCACGCTCCACTATCTGTCTATCTTACATAACTTATTCTGTCTCACTTCTTCGCGGCTTTTCACTTCTCATATTCGTATTTAGCTGCTGCGTCGTACACATGACAGACACACGCGGGATTCAATGGTGTTTGCTACAGAATAACAAGTTGACACAGTGAGTTGGTCATCTGTCCGGCTTCGTCTGATCATTATCTTGTAGAATTTTCACAGTTGCTTTGTACAGATACAATTGTCTGCATTATTACAGTCGTAATATAATTTAATTTCTGCAACAAGCAATAAAAACATGCANTTGTACAGATACAATTGTCTGCATTATTACAGTCGTAATATAATTTAATTTCTGCAACAAGCAATAAAAACATGCATTTTTTTTGTTAAGTGAGTAAGGCTACATAAGAAATTAACTTTGGAAAAACTGCATTGCCATTACTAGGTAAAATTTAATTTGAACTTTAGCTAGCTTACACAAAAAATTTGCCAGACAATTAGTAGAAATTATTTCATGTTTTAATTTGTAGTAGAAAGTGTAATGTTCAAATCAACGGTAATCTGATATAGCTTTTTTTTCTGTTTTATACTATTTGGCATAGGAATTCGTTTGATGCAAAAATTTGTGTATCAGAAATTTTTTATATTATCCATTTATGGAACGATGGTTATGGGTTTATGTCAGAGCTAATTTAAAATGTACATCGTAAGCAGTAAAAAGGAAAAAATTAGGTTTTTCGGAAGTTTTCAGTAATACCTTAATTCGTTTTTTAAACTCTGTCTTGCATCTCGGTTGGACAACGGAACTGTCATTTGAGAGAGGGGGGAGGGATATCGTACTTCAACATTTTGTCGACTATTTCCGTTCCGACTCGCAATTCCTCCGCGACTTTCCTCCTTCGCTCTCCCTGCAGTTTTTAAAGTCGCATCTTCCCGCGCGATCCCCGAATGGGCAAACCAGATACGTGTTCGTCGTGTGTGTCCGCGTGCATAAAAAAAATAGAAGGAAAAGAAGAATTGAGAGAAAAGAAAGAAAGGGGTTGGTGAAAAGGTGGGTTGAGGAGAGGGAGGTTAGAGAGAAAGTGGATGTGGGTCCGCAACTCCCGGCCAAGACAGGTGTGCGGATCGCATTTCCGTTTCATATGCGACGTCACTTCCAGAATACTGGAGCAGACCCTGCCAGGGGGACCAAGAAGTATGCGTGGAAGGGAAGGGGTCAAGGGTGAAAGGAGGGTCCCCAACCAGTAAAACAAAAAAAAAAAAAAATCTTCCAACAGAGGGACAAGTTTACGACCTGCGTCGCTTGTTGCCTACATTAAGGGGGTTCGCGTAGCAGTCGAGGTTTCAGCAGTACGGAGAGTTTATCGGCAGGAAGGGAAGGCAAGATTTTTTCTTTCTCGCAGCCATGAAACTTTCTATTTCGCGTGTGTAGGGTGATATTTCTACTTCAAACGTAAATTGCATTAGGATAATTTGAAAATATTATTTTTCCAAATAGCAATTATTTTTTTAAAGCAAACTTGAGTACGCAGGTTACCAGTGCTGGTAAAAGAGATGATTACCAAAAAACTGTTAAAGAAATGATGTACGCTAACGTTTTATATTTACACCTTACCAGGTAGCTTTAGTGCCTTTCTTTACCCTTACTTTAATTTCTATTCATATATTTCAGACATTTTTATTACTATTTTTATGTAAACAGAAATGTGTTGGGCTATATTGCGTTAAGAAAAAAAATAGTTAAAATTGTTCCAGCTTTAGTTAGTTTTACAAGAAGCGTAGAGAAAGAGGAAAATGTTACCGAAAATCGTAGGAAATATATTTTTGTATGACCTATGTTTGGAAACGAAGCCGTGAGATTTACGGATGCTCTACAGAAAAACGGCATTAGTTAGCCTGGAATCTAGTTTTATTAAGTGTGTGGTGCTGTGTAAGATATGGAAGAAATGAGGCCAAAGGTGGAGCTCGACTGATTGAGACTATATATGTCTGGGATATTTTTCTTTTTCGTGTTCGAGAGAGATATTAGCCACTACGGCAAAGAACTCTCTTACTTGTACAGAGCGGATGTATATTTATTTCTGTCGAGTCATTTTGTAATTGGAGGAAAAAAAAAGTCCCTGCCTCAAACTGGTAAAGTTTAATAAAACGTAGTTTCATCTTTTAACGCAGTCTTAAAAACGGTTTTTTTTTTTTTTTTTTTTTCAAATTGTGGATGCACAGTATCTAAAATTAAATTAAATTTCCAGTTTTTTTTCTATATTTTTGAACGTAAAAGTGAAAAATGGCATTTTAGTAATATATTTACGTCCTCTGCAAATAAGGATAAATGAATATTCAAATCACTCATCTCGCAAACATTAGCCTAAATTATCAACAATTCAGCAATGTGAAAATCACCAGGCAACAACATGTGTGCCGAATTTATTGCGATCTAGTGTGTGATTCTGATGGCTCGCTTTCGAACAACGCAATTGTAGACCGTATTCGGAATTATTCAAATTGACGTCACTTGACTATGACATTTTGGCACGTCCATGCCCACAGGTATTATACGGCCGACTGTAATACTTGAAGTCGGGGAAGTGGTAGATTACTGACGCTATGCTTATTAATAATCACTCTATTCTCGAAGAAGTTTGAGGCCATGTTCCAACCGGCCGTTTTGTTAGCAACGTAATCACGTGACCCGTTTTGTCTACTAAATCTACGAAGTATTTTTTGTAATTTGCGTTTATCGTCTTTTTAGTTTTGAAGCTGACAAATAACAAAACACAAACTGAAAAATTGCCGCCATATTAGTTTTACCTGTTTGAAACGTATAAATACACATACGGGCGAGCTCATTGGAACAAACAAATGTGTATCGTACTCAAAAATATTTATTTCACAAAGCAAGTTGCTCCTATCTTGTTACAATTTCATGTCATATGTGTTAATTTAAAATTTTAAGCGGCTATCTAACCACTTTCAGGAATAAAAACTCTTTATTTTAATTTTGGAATCATGATAACACCAAAATAATAGCAGCATGGCGTACTAGATCGTGGTGTTCCGGTTAAACCTTCAAAAATGCTAAATAAAAATTACGAAGAATTAAATTCGAAACGTATCGGAACGAGGCCTGAGATACGGGATATATAGACTATCGTCTCGTCTTATGTACATACGGGATAATTCTGTCAGCCCCGGGATAAAGGGAAAT
Organism: Clitarchus hookeri; assembly: GCA_002778355.1. Lineage (NCBI taxonomy): Eukaryota > Metazoa > Arthropoda > Insecta > Phasmatodea > Phasmatidae > Clitarchus > Clitarchus hookeri. The sequence continues at coordinate 87,863 of NQII01002067.1, forward strand.
TTCGTACGATACGGGACAGTTGGCAACCATACAATAGACTCCGAAAGGAGTAAAGCTGGGTTCACAATTAAAATACATAATCACAGAGCATAGAACATAACATTCATAACGACCAGTATTCTATGCAAAATTGTTTCGCAACTTAATAATTGTGTATTATTTTTAGCCAATTAAATTTTGCGACGAGTGTGGCGTTATTTGGAAGTGTTGGTAAATAATTTAATTTTCGTAACCAATTTTGATTTTGTGTTGGAAATTTACAGTGATGTAAAATATTTAGCACTTTCGCTTTTCTACAAAATATTTGCTTTCGCTATATTAAACATGTGTATAACGGTAAAAAAATTTCTGCTAGTAAACATTTCTCTAAATGAATTAATTGCGACATTTCGTCTTTTTTTTTTTTTTTTTTTTTTTTTTTNTTTTTGTAGAATAAGTGTTTTTCCATTTTAAATAAACAACTTGGTTAAAAATGTTTTACACTCTTGCTACGAGTGGATGCTGCCCCATGCACCTGCGCAAGAATAAGAAATGCCATATAACCATCTCCTTGGTGTACTACATCAGGAACTCTTACGCACACAGCCTACGTTCTGCGGTTACTGTTACGCTCTCAGTTGTGAACCAAGCTTTACAAGAGGGAAGAGGAAAATACAGGCTTAGAAAACGGGAGGGGGGGAGTGATGCGGCGTTTGAGATGCGCGGTTGTTGCCCAGCGACGACGGGGCTGTCAGTCTGTCAGCCAGGGCTCGAACAAGATGGATCACTGGTCCAGCGCCGCTCCTCCCCAGCATCCAGATCCCTGGGGACGACAAGCACGCAACTCCACTTCTACTCCGGGTACGAGGTGTATATATACGTATATCACGGCGATACACGGAACCGCCGGCGCAGACAAAATTCTCGGGTCCCGAGCACCACGGTGATTTTATTTAAAATTATTTCCCTTACCATTTTCAGTTTTAAATCTGCGTTGCTAATTTATGCACACTGTTGACGGAGCAATTTTGAAATCGACGGTTGGGAAACATTACTTATACCTGCTTACACATTTTTACCGGCCCACTCCCAGTGAAGTTGATAATAACGGAACGGAGGGAAACTAGTTCCGTGACTTATCACTGAATTAAAAGAACCAGATAAACATTTGTGAATACTGAAAATATTCCTCTTGCTTAATTTTCTTTTTTTTTTAGTGCACGTAAGAGTATGAATAAGCAATTATGTACTTTTCTAGTAATTTAACAGTTCCCCTGGCAATGTTATTCTTACTTATGGTGGAAGAATACGCCACGTGCAATGGGCCTACAAGTAGATCTTGAGCAGGTGTTCCAAAAGTGTTCTCTTTTTTGTGAACATCCTACACTATTTGAACTATTTACGTAACAATAGGCCTATACAGAAATGCCTAAAATTACACGGTTTTTTTTTTTTTAGTTCCTTTATTTCCCTTTTTGTTATTGGGTGCTGTTTGCTGCCGTCTTCAAAGCGACTTCCTGCACACTAAATCTGAATCAGTGAGAATTCTACTTTTTCAATCAGTTGACAGTACCTGACTGATTCAGCAGTAAATTCAGTAAATTTAACTGATGAATCAGTGAAGAAGAAAAACAGTTTTCCTTATATTATACATTCAGTGACATTTTCCACTGATTCATCCGTTTTTTTTTTTNAGTGAAGAAGAAAAACAGTTTTCCTTATATTATACATTCAGTGACATTTTCCACTGATTCATCCGTTTTTTTTTTTGTGGTTTGTTTTTTGAGTGATGAATCCGTAAAACAGCGTGTAAAAATGGCTGTTAAACAACGAGTATCAAATGACATAACAACGAATAAACTAATAAAATCAATACAAAATACTTTCTAAAATGTGTTTCGTCTTTCAAAACACTAGCGCGTCATATTTCGGTGCAAAGGACCGCGATAATTAAATGACACCACCTGGTTCACAAAGTTTATTACTTTACGTTTTTAGTGCTACATAAGCAAGAAAGGCGACACATTAGATCAGATTTGACTGAAATTGCTATTTGTAAATGGATACCACGGTTCCAATCGAATATTTAATATTCATCCTTTTTTAACAATCCACGGTAAAAAGAAATTTGTCCCGGCGTTATTCAGTGCAAAAAAATTATGAGGAGAGTTCAAGTTCGTTGTCCTTGATGCCGTGTCTTTACACCAACGCGTATAGAGTCCAATTTTCGGGGGNGGGGGGGGGGGGGGGGTGACATGTCAATCCCAGGTTCTGTGCGAAACGTAGCGGATATTGCCGTGGGGTACTCTCGGAGTACTCCCGTGCCCACTTCCTTTTGCATTCCTTCGGCACGCCATGTGCATTGCCATTCCACATCACTGACAAACAGCTGTAAAAGGGTCTCAAACCCTTTGCCGGTTGCCGCCCACGCTAAGAGTGCATCGCTGAAGCCTATTCACGATAAAGTGAGCACCTTGCAAGCAAGAATAATAAGTAACCAAAAAATTTCATTTTATTGTGGCCTCAGGCATTAATCTTTCACAGCTATAAAATGTTTATTCCCTGTGTTCATTAGTGACATGGCAATTTTTACCTCTAACAATTGGCGAAAGGATACAAATACTGCAACCTGAAAGGAACTTTCAAGCTAGGCCTTAAAAAGTGCTGACTTTGCCATGAATAGCTTATAGCAGGCATTAATTTATTTTGCTCGATACTTCAAGCTCCTGGACATAGATACCCGGGAAGGGGGCCTCGCCATCCCCCTTTCCGAAATAAAAAAAAGCTCCTTCACCGGGCTGGGTGATGGGGAGGGATTCTAGCAAGCTTGCTTTTTAAAAGACTAACATTTGAACGTTTAGTTTGCTATCCTCTACGTATCATCTCTGTGAATCTTTAAATACCCATATGCCAATATTAGGTATTCAATAAGTTTATCCTTTTCATTTAAGTTATTTATGGATATTACCATGTTATGGTTTCACATTTTTGTATTCAATTTGGTTTAGTTCAAGACTTGGCAGCTTAGCCTTAACTTTGTCACCGTAACAAAAGCCATAAATGCTGGCATACTGAATGAAGTATTTAGAAATTTCACGCAGGTGGAAACCCATCTAATCTTTTAAATTTTTAATTCGCGTAAACTTATGCACCACATCTTAGTGTTGTGAAGGACATTTTGTAACCATTAAAAGTGGAAGTTATTACCAGTGAAAGTCACTGGCATTGCTAATTACAGCTACATGAGCACGTCAAACTTATTCATCGTCTTCTTCGTCATAAGACGACTTATTTGAATCAATTAACGTCCGTAAAATATCTCTTAACCTCTCGTCTTCGCGCCATTTTCCAAACAAAAAACCCACTTTTTTTTTTTGCTCTTTCGTCATTTGCGTCGTCAGGTCGAGAGTAGCTGCTCTTTTCACTTCTTTCAAGCTCCTTCGGAAAATCTCGCATGCTCTCGAGAACGGAAGTAGCAGAAAAGAGCATATCACGCGAACAAACCTACTTATAACCACAAAACTGCCTGTTGCGGTAGTGTGCGATTGTGCCTGTAACTATATGCACAGTTCATAGAACAGAGCAGCCTGTGCTTGTTTCAGAGTAAATAGTTTCTTCAACAGAACTTCAGCGACTTTTTTAGATTGTTCCCCCAGCATACCGTTTCTGGTGCTAAAGTTTGTTGTTACTCGTATGATTTTTTTCCAGTATACACTTAATAGTAAACTGAATTTTTATATAAGTATTTAAATAGCCTTTTCACTACGTACTAACATAGTGTATGTAGCATTAAGAGGCGGGGGCTTATATGATATTTACGGTACAGTGAGCGCTTTTTAATTCCCTCTCAGCGAGCATAATTATATATATATATATATATGTATATATATATATGTGTGTGTGTGTGTGTGTGTGGCCTCAAACGTTAATTTTTAAATATTTACAGTGAAAATGTACACTGTATTTATTTGTCACATAACAATTTTTATATTAACAATTACCTAAGGGATACAAGTTGGCCTAAGCTAAAAGGAACTTTTACGCATGGCCTTGCAATGTGTTCAACTTACCGTTAACAGACTATAGCTTGTATAGTCTATATGCTGTATCTTCATATTTTTTTTAACAAGCCTTTGAAATATCACTCCATGTACGGCATGTTATATGTTGCGTCTTATACTTCTGTTAACACAAAAGTAACTTTTCCTTATATTGTATTTATGAATTATAATATTTATTTTATAATATGAATGAAAACACGGAGAAAATAAGTGTGTTGGTAATGCCTAGTAAGAAATAGTTACTATGCAGAATATTACTACACTGAGTGCGAAAGAATGCGGTGTGTTGTCTCTATGGTATAATTTCCTAGGCTCGGTTAAACTTTGTTTGCAAAAGCTGGAGAAATATCCTTGAAGTAGATCTTAAGCAGGTCTTCAGAAAAGTTGAAAGTAACAGTGAATAGACTAGGGATGTGATCTCAATGTAACGGACAGTGCGCCACCACTCTAGTAGCCCATCACTAATTGGTCTCTAAATGCGCCACTGAGTACACGCATTTCGATCAAGATGTAATTATGCTCATGCTTAATCTCTAGCCTATAGTTAGGAGCACCTGTATTTTCGCAAAGGTTTCAGGACAAGTTGTGTTCGAAAGCACTTTAGTTCAGAATCACTTTCGTGGTTGTATCACTTGAATTGTTACGCGTCTTATCTATCTGCCCACCAATCGCGGACAGTCGGTATCGGAGAAACTTATTTCCGATTGGCTCACTCATGTAACAGACTCTCTTCACACGCAGACAAGCGGCCAATAGTCAAATGAAGACTGCAAGTAAGCACATAGGATATTTAAGTCTAGTCTCCGCGTTAATTTTTTCGCGAAAAACACGTGGCCCTACGTATAGGTAGGGGCAGTGACTTTTCGCGAAAAGATTTCCAGACAAGTACAGTCCAAAGAACTGTAGGGTCGTCCAGCTTCTTTGGTTGGCTAAAAAATGTTCTAGCCCGTGTTAACCGTTTGCGCACGAATCACAATGGTTCAGTGTCGGAGTTACGTAGTTCCGAGTGGCTTGGTCAAAGACGGACACTGCGCCAGCACCCAATGGAGGTATAACAACAGCTGAGGTGTGTATATAGTATTGAAGTCTGCTGTGTGCTCCGATTTTTACGCGAAAAGTCACTGGCCCTACCTATAAGTGTATAATATACCTTCTACGTATACGGAAATAGCTTTTTATGTAAACTTATATTTTGCTTACAGTTAAGGAGACGGATTCTGAGGGAAGGGGTGCGATGTTTGTGACCCCACCCGGAAGAAGTCACCATGCATGCTATGTTTATTTACGCTGACGACGGGCGAGGGGGAGATGTCGAATGTCGTTTAGCCCACTTTCACCACGTGCCATCGCAGATCACCCTCCCCGCGCACCCATTTCCACCACCCACCACCCCTCACACCACACCCCTTCCTCGATCGCAGCGCGGCGCGCCAGATACAGAATGAAGCACAATGGAACTTCAAAAGTTGGGCGAGGTTTTTGTATCCTCCGCCGAGGGATACTAAACTCCCCCTCCTAAAAGACCCCGACAGATCCGCGATGCGAAAACGTCGTGACTGTACAAACAAACCCTTTTCGGTATATCTATGTATGTATACTTTCCACGGTCCAGAATTGAAAAATCACCGTTCGCCTTCAAAAGAATCATATTGCTTCTTTGTACCGGGCAGTTGGCACCATCTAGCATGTCGACGCCTGGGTAATCAGAAATTGCCAATAATATACCTTACTATTATATTTCTTATTGTATAGTATACCAGAAGGTATACTATACAATAGTATACCTTCTAGTATACTAGGGTGTTCAGGAACCTGGGTGCAACAGAGTTACTTTCAACCGGAGTTTAGGGTGTTCACTCAAATTCGATTTTGGAAATCTCTGACTTTTCCCTGTTTCCAAGGCAGTACCTTACCATTTCCCCTGGCCTGTTTTCAGGATCGAAACCTTCCAATACCATATGTTTCCACCGCTGACAGAAAAAAAAAATGTTATCAGTGGCGTTGAGTTAAACTACACTGCAACAGACCAAGCATGCAGGGCCAACATAAATTTTATTCAGACTATCAATATTTCTCGTGATATATTCTAAAAATTTCACATGACTGCCCATTACAAACACACAAATACTTTATTTTGTACATATAGGCCCTCTGTCACTTGGAAAAGATGTAACATAGCCAATTAAAAAACTTAAATAATGTATGCTTATAATTATATTATCCTGTATTCACACAACTAACAAATTTTGCAGAGTTTCAATTATTTACATCTGCCCTGGTCCAGGTGGAAATTCCCTGACTTTTCCCAGTTTTCCCTGTAGGTGGACACACTGTTCGGCCTGGTGTATATAGTGCAGTGAAAATCACATCAGCTTTTGGGAAAAATGCTACTGGTGTATTGCAAATAAAAGCGTGCGATAAATTACATTAAAGGGGCAGCGCACAGCATTCGTGCGCACGCAGTGTAATAATATTTCGCATAAGAACTATTTCTTACTAGGCATTACTACCACCTCTATATTTCCCCTGTTTTCATTCACATTAATTTTAAATGAAATATTGTGATTTATTTATAAAATGTAAGTAAAAGTTCAATTTAAGCAAAAATAAATTACTTGAATATTAACTGAACTACAAAAAAAAATTAGCAAAGAACGAAACACGTCATACATGGGGTATGTAATTCGAAGGTTTTATTCGAAAAGTATGAAGATATCGTGAATAGGCTATAATTCAGAATTTTTAATTATAAGTGCCCGCAGAACCACATAGACGGTGTAGTGGGCGTTGCCGTGATGTAAGGGTTTTCCCAACTACTCCTGTTTCTACTCTCGTTTTCATTCCGTTGCTGCTCACTCCCATATCGTCCCTCACCTCGTCGTGTTCTTCTCACTAACGCGAGTAGCGATGGGTAGCCGGCTACAATTAGCACCTGCTTCCTCTCAATTTGTTGATCCTACCCGAGGGCACCGTAAACTTTAAACGTACCGTCCTTGAAAAATTATTATTTTATTTTGCAAATTTTTTTATGACTGCTGGACTAACAGGGAATCTGTCTGTTCTGTCACGCGCTTTGTTATTCTAATGCGTACAGTTCAAGGTGGTCACGAATAACAGCGACAACTAAAGGCCAATGCAAAATGAAATTTGTTACTGAAAATTGTTTACTCCTAACTTATACGGCAATGCAGAGCATATGCGTTCTCTTTTTCTTACTCTTAGCTGCTCGCACAAGTTCGTTAATGTAGATACTTTGTAATCAACGGGCTCTATGAGTAAATTATTGTAACAGGTTTCACAGCATCTCTACAAATTTGTGTTCATTTACTATAATAATATAAATAATTAACTTCCTTCCTATATAGCGATAAGTTCTCCGATAATTGCACTGGATTTCTTCTGCAAGAGTTCAGGCGTGTGAAGTGTTTCTTTTTTCTTGTGATTCACATCTCTCATGATCTACTGTTACTTTCGAGTTCAAATATTATAGGAAAGTGGGTACACGTGATTCAGATTCCAAGTATTTGCTTAGCATTACCTATGTCAACTGGGTTTTAGTAATAATATCAATTACAAATATTGCAATATCCGTCAGCATAAATATTATTAATTTCTGTTACAGATGGAAAATTAGTATTCAACGTACCAATTTTTTCTACGTAGGCTGTCTACAAAAAAACTGAACACAGAATACAGTATTTACAATATTTTATTAAGTTTTACATGTTCTAGAATGATTTGCTACAAAAAGTGAGAAAAAGTATATTTTACTTCGCAAATTTATTAAAAACCTCTTTCTTTATTTCAGTTATTCAGCCACTATTCAACACACAACCAGTAACATTTAATCCCGTCTACAAGACAATTTTTATAAACAAAATATTTTCACAAAAATAAAATTTTGGGGTTAGGATACGATGGTATGTTCTAAAATAAGCAGCAGATTGTAACAATGGGCTCTTCTTTCTTTTCCTTAAAAACAGCCACACTCCAAAAGTTCATGTTACCTCATTACAAGAAAAAGCAGACATATTGGATTCAACACTACCGAACTCTCTCTCTCACTCGTTTCAATAGGACAGAAAATGTACTGGGAACTGTTATTTATGTTTAACAGGGATAAACATTATACTGTCCAGGGTAGCCGATCATTTTATGATCCACTCACGAACTCCAAGTTCGGGACCTGTTTAATTTCTTCGATTATTTTGAAATCTACTATCAGAAGTAAAATCGTCAGCTTGACGACAGTCTAGGCAAGTGTTTTCTAGTGTATGTTCCGCAGCACCAGAACTCTTTCGCAACTGTAGCATTTCTATTCCGACATATTGGATTTTCGAAGCCCACTAACCCACACCCACAAGCGATCTTGGAATTTTTGATGGAAAACAATTTCAGGCGAATTTTCTTTAATAAGGTTTTGAAAGGCCACAAATGCAATGGAATGTTACGTAACTTCATAAATGATAAAATTCTTATTCAAAGATTACAGTATAGGCCGAAGCAACGTGTTCAATTTAATGCACACAAGGAGTAATGAGTAACTGGAAATCACATTTAATATTTTACTTCCAAAATTAAATACAGCATGAATATACCCAAGAAATCGTTATCACCGAGTGCGTGTGTTGGAANTTTTTTTTTTGGGGGGGGGGGGTTGTTATTGCCTTTTCGGACGATTGTATATAGTAATATAAGCGTTCGATAACTGAATAGTGACAAGGCAGGTCTTACTGATCATAGCAGATAAAGAAGCTTACAATGTGTAATATGAAAAAAAAAATCTCATATAAAACTACTAAAAATTTATTAAAAACTTTAACGCGATAAACAATGCCAGTACTACGTTATTCAACAAATTATTATGACAAAATTAATATTTAACAGCAGTGAATTAAACTTACTAGACCCTAATGGATCAATACTTTTGCACAAAAAAGTAACTTCTCTTGAGCCTTAAAATCTCAGAATAGAAAATAAAGTGTAAATGTATGTGTGTATGTATGTATTTGTGTATATTTATATATATACACACATACAGTGAAATGACGAAGCAGTGTATTTTGCTTTTGATGGAGTGATCGTTGCTTAAAAGGAATGAGAAATGTAGTCAGCTTTCAACCTGCCATCGACATTCTGTGCCTAGACAGCAGCCTTATTTAACAACTAAGCATTCGTAAATTTGTTTTCTATCAACTCACTTAATAGTAAATAGTACACTTTTGCAGCACGTATTCGAATTAAGGTATTAAAAAACAGCAATATGTCTACCACTCTATATGAAAGGCACTAAAAGTAGCGCACAAGTCGAAAATATTTGTGTTGACTAGGAAAATTTAATTTCGTCACGATTGCAGTTAATAAAATTATTTTGGTTAGCTCATCTTAATCTCTTTTTTTACACTAATGTTATCACATTTTTAGTTACTGTTGTAACTGTTGCCTTGACATAAGATAAAATATGTACATTAGCATTTTTTTTCTAAGTAGACAATGTTCGAATTTTGATAATTAAACTTTTAAAGTCTTTGGCAGCTATACGTTATTGATGTCAAATGTCATTCTGGTAATCTTGTAACTTTAAAAAACAAGGGGAAATTGCATTGCAATACTCTTTGTTAGCAGTACTAACGTGTTGTGCAAAGATACATTATGAAATTAAGTGTCCAATGTTACAGTATGTAAGACACTAAAAATGTTCAACTTAATTTTAATAAGATGTTGAATGATTGAATTCTCTCTCATTCTGCCAGACATTGTTTACAATAGCTACGCCTAGATACCCGGAAATTTCGAGGTTTCATTCAGCAATAAACTAGACTACACAACCCTTTGCAAACTCTAGAATCGGTTAGCAGTTAATTTACTGTTGCTGGAGGTTAAATGCAAGGCCAGATAGCACGAAATTTATGCCTTGACTTACTTGCAGTTCCGTTGCTGGTTCAAAGTTTTCCCGGATGTGTATCAAACCCCGTGATCTAATAGAAGGAGAAACATAGATGTACATAATATTTAAGTTTCAAATAGTCTTCGAACGTATTCACAAGATTTATCTGGTCTCTTTAGTCATGACAAGATATGGTGATTTATAGCAAAAATGTCTGACAAAATGTTAGGTTTCAACGTGCTTTAAACATGTCGTGTAACATTTATTAATTTACTGGCTGCAGAACGTGTGAGATACTACCTGGTTTTTTACTAGCCCAATGATAATTCTATTGCTCTGGCACCGAAACTGCAGGATTCTCCTGAGAAATAGTTTGAAGACTTCCTTGGCACGAAATATTTCAGCGGAAAATCATCGTCAAGTCATGTTATGTTCACAAAAATAAAAATCACAAATCCTGCAAATGGAAGATGCCGACCCCGGAAGCCTTCATATCAGAAAGGGAGGTGGCCACTTCGGCTAATGTGACTCGGCGGCCTACAGCTCCGTCAAGCCCTGCTGCAGGGTGGAGGAGTCAGGGAGGATGAACTGCTCCCCATCCTGCACCAGGGCATCGTCCTTCTTCTCCTCGTCGTCCCAGAAGAGGTTCTCCTCCACGTCCTCGGGCAGCCTGAGCCAGCCGTCGGCGCGTTGCGAGTCTTCGTGGGTCGACCTGTAGTTGGCGTCGTCGTGGGTCGACCTGTAGTTGGCGTCGTCGTGGGTCGACCTGTAGTTGGCGTCGTCGTGGGTCGACCTGAAGTTGGCGTCGTCTTGGGTCGGCCGGAACTGAGCTTCGTCCCTCCAGTGGCCGCCCTGGGGGCTGGGCGGGAGGTGGGCGACGTTCACCACAGGAGGACCTTCACAAGTCTCCTGCGCCGGGAACGACAGGTGGTTGTGTTGGTAGTACTGACGGCCAGAGTCCCCGAAGTGCGACGACGTCGCCTGCAAGTAGAGATGGGTTGTATTTCGCGTAACAAGTATTTTACACCTAGTGGAACCTCTTAAAATGGAATATTATGTACCAGGAAATCCTCTATGTATGGAATGTTTTTACCTCTATCTAAATAAATTTTTCCTCTCATCCCTTTCTCATTTACGTCTACTCGTGGAACAAGCTAACTTCATTACCTCTATGCATTGGTTTGTGGCGTTCCTTTAATAGAGTTCGTAGAACTTAAAAGTATAAATTGTTTTTTGTTTCTTTTTATTTGCGATGTATACACTACAAACATAATTATTAAGTATTTTAGAGACTGAATACCTATTATAAACTATACCTAGGAAAACTGGTGTAATCTATAATTATTCCCTAGTAGCACATATACACAGTACAATACTTATCTACACAGCGACAACAATTAAATCTACACACACTGTAAAAAGGATAACATAAATAAAATTAACTGATAAACCATAATCGGTATACCTAATGTATCCGGTACAAGAACAATCAGCATTTTTAACAGGTATAACATAGGAACTATAACAAATACTTGTAATAGGCTGTTCACGGTAAAGTAGGCACTTTTGAAAAACCTGCGTAAGATCTACATGTATGTACATTATGTATTCTTCCGCCATGTGAAATCAACACAGTCATGGGCCTGGTCACTACCATGCGCCGTCCAAATAGAACCATGGAAATGTTCGAAAAGTAAATATTTCCAAAATTCGCTCGTTTTTACACTTATGGGCATTACAAAAAAAAAGCACAAAGGAAATGAAGTAATTTCAGTATTTCACAAATTCTTTACCTAACACTAAAAACTCGACGTAATGACATGGAACTACGTTCCCTCCGTCATCACCAACTTTACTGGGCGCATGCCTGTCGTTGTGCCCGTTAAAATACATGCAGGTAGTAACAATGACATTTTTCAAAGGTTGATTTCAAAAGTACCTAATTACCCGTGAACAGCCTATACATTACCCGTGGAGGGAAAATGGGGCAGAAACCGCGCCTGATGTGCCCAGTAGCCGTTCTCCATAGCAGTGGCGTGTGGTGAACTGTTGCGAGGTAAGCTGGTGTTAGCTCTGTTCTGTACCCTGTCGCTTGCTAGTCGACACTTCCACCAGTAAAACGTAGCCGGCAGCTGACGTCACAGGACGCGTGCAATGGGCCCCTCGCTGCTCGCTTGTGAGTGGTCGCAATGCATTCAGTTTCCCTGGGCTGCACGGGGGTTGCCGACTCCTGCTACACGCGTCGGGAATGTGCAGCAGAGAGCAAGCACCAGCTTACCTTGCAACACTTCACCACACACTCCATTGCTCCACAGCCCAATGAAACTGCTTTTCTGCCAATACTACCATCATTAACGACGTGGATAGGATTTGGGGCTAGAACACTTTAAAGTGCTCCGAGATGCTTGTATACTTACGCCAAGCAACTTTTAAGGAGCCGCTGTGCCGCAGCGGTTAGATCTCCCATCAGGGCGAACCGTGTTCGATTCCCGGCGGGGTCGCCCCAAGTTTTCGCACGTGCGAATCGTGGCGGGAGATGTCGCTGATCGGCGGGTTTTCTGAGAGATCTCCCGCCGTTTCCCTCGCCCTTTTATTCTGGTGCTGCCCCATATTCACCTCGCTTCACCGCGACACCTCGTTGTTAAGAGTCGCCCAAACCTCGCCAATATAAGCAATTTTTAATGCAATTAGATAACATTTGAATTTGTAAAAGTAATTTACTCATACAAAATGGCTACATCTTTTAATGTTTAGTGGAGTGAAGGAGAGATTTGTGCGCTCTTAACATTGAGGTCTTGATAACCGATGAGGGTAAAGTGCGATGAGTATGTAGTAGCGAAAATTCGGGAGTGACCCCGCCAGGAATCGAACCCGGTTCGCCTAGGTGGGAGGCGAGTAGTCTAGCCACTACACCAAAGCGGTCCCTGAAATTTAAGGTATAAACGGATTTGTTCATCAGTGTAAATTATGTAACTTTGGCAATTGTATTGGTGATGACAGGTCAATGCTGAACACATCCGCACAAGACTAAAATCTGTCTACCTCATCGTTAGAGACACGGAAATTGCAGATTCATTCAACAAAAAGCTATACTCCGCAGTCGTTTGTGTACTCAAACCTCAGTTAGTTGTTCATTGGCTGATGATCCAAGTTTCACCCCATACAAGGTAACATGCGATTCGGCTGTGCTTTTCTTGCTGATTAGTCATTGGCACGAAATCATCCAAGGCGTGGTTATAAAACTGTGATCCAATTGAAAAGAAATTCAAATGTACATGTGTTTGAAGCCTAGCGTGTCTTCAAATGAATTCGCGTAATTCCTAGGTCTCTACTTATATTTGGTCAATGGCTAGAGACGTGCAAAATTCGCGTTATCTTTCGGTGACAGGATAGACTCCATTACCGTATTAACAAGTAAGCACAATCTGTGGTCTCATTGGCCGCAGCACTTCAATCAACGTCACATACTCTTGGCCACTCCACCGGTGAACTTATATTGTTGGTTCACGAATCCTCCGAGGCGTGCCAGACAGCTTTTCGGCCAGTGGCCGGAGTCGGTCAAACGCATAGTAACTTGGAATTCAGCCTGTCCTCAATAACAGCGCAAATTGTGGAGGTCTCTCCACCTACGACACTTACCATGTCTAGCTGGAAGTGGCAGGAGGTGCGGTGCAGGTACTGGCCGGCCGGCAGGTGCCACTGCGGCTGCTCGTACCCGGCGACGACGTCCGGCAGGGGCGGCATGGCGTGCCGCGAGCAGGACGGCGTCCCCGACGAAGTACCCTCGTCGGCGGCGCGCGGCTTGACGCCCATCTTGTGCTGGTCCTTCTTGTGCTTCATGCGGCGGTTCTGGAACCAGATCTTGATCTGCCGCTCGGTGAGGCTGAGCGCGCCCGCCAGCTCGATGCGGCGAGGGCGGCACAGGTAGCGGTTGAAGCAGAACTCCTTCTCCAACTGCACCAGCTGGTGGCTGGTGTAGGCCGTGCGCCGTCTCTTCACCGTGCGCAGGTCGTGGGCCTTCTCCGAGCTCGCGCAGTCTGCTGCAACACCCACCAACGCCCGCCGTCAACAACTGCAACTCAAAGATAGGACGTTTCTAAATAACGCCATCAAACTTCGGCTGCGGGGTCATCTCGAAAAACTAAGTTCTTCTTTTAAATTATATCATTTCAATGCCATATTTATTCTAGGTTACCTTTTTTTTTNCATCTCGAAAAACTAAGTTCTTCTTTTAAATTATATCATTTCAATGCCATATTTATTCTAGGTTACCTTTTTTTTTAAATAAATGTTTTCCGGTTTTCTTATAATGAATTTATAAAAGTAATGTATTTTACCTTAACATGCATANTTTTTTTTAAATAAATGTTTTCCGGTTTTCTTATAATGAATTTATAAAAGTAATGTATTTTACCTTAACATGCATAAATTTAGGCAATTTTCTTAAATATATCCTCTATTTAGAAAAAGGCATATTTTTTAACGCGTGATAGTGCAAATATTTACAGTGAGGTTGGTAACACTGGTCTACCAATCATGATCATAGACTAAAGATCAAGTAGACCACTTATTCGTCTTCTGCGCATGTACCCAACGCTGGCCTACCCCAAAGGAACACAAATGTCAGCCGCATAGTCAACAATGAT
>NQII01002067.1:126306-146659 GCA_002778355.1 Clitarchus hookeri
TTTTTTTTTTTTTAATTTAATGGTTTTACAGATGACTACATCTGAATTAAAACAAGATGTGCATCATTTATATTTGTTCTATATTGCAAGTGCATAATTGATATCTGCACTCAGTATTAACGAAATCTACTTCTTAAAATAAGATATGACTGTGTACATGCCTTATCTTCGTTATGCGTAGAGACGTAAATGATAAGTACAAACAGCGCAATATTATTGACTTTCGTTCATCAAGGAATTTCGAACTGAAGGGAGAGGCGTGCTTCCGTGAGCGTAAATGACGTGGAATCCTCACAACGGGAACTGAAATTATCTGAACATAATGGATACTTTTTTAAAACTGACCACTTATGTTGACTAGATGGGCACTTGGCCCGATTTTGTACACAAAAATATTAACAATTTATTAATTTTAATTTTTTTCGTCTTTTTTTATTTTAATACAATACTGTTTGATTAACAGAATATACAATATCTCTAAAAAAATTCGTTCACTAATTCTGAAACTTGCTATCAGTGATCATAATATAATTTAAAATCGCAAACAGTTACTTTAAATTGTTTGTCTTAATTACATATTATAATTATATTCTTGTACACCCGTAGTATTTATGANCGCAAACAGTTACTTTAAATTGTTTGTCTTAATTACATATTATAATTATATTCTTGTACACCCGTAGTATTTATGACTTTCAAATGTGCTTACATCCTGAGTATTTCCCATGTCATAATTAACGAAATTATATAAATTTTTATTTAAAAACCAGTTTTCCGTATTTCTTTTCAACGTACTTTTAAATATTTTGCTTATGTATGACCGCACTGACATGCTATAAATGCGAAACAAATGACTGCTGCTGTATTCGAATTTTAACGTTACGAACAGCACATTGCAATTCGGTAATGTCTAAAGCCTCGTCTACAACAGATTTGACGTTAAACGCTAAACGTTATCATAAGAAAACTGCATGTCTACAATTGGCGTTAACCAGTATAAAAATGGAAGGTAGTTAAAAAAAATTGGAGGGTACTTAACGTTTGTTTCTGTTGATTATTTTTGAAGAAGAACGGATTCTTCAGACTTTTTGNAAAAAAAATTGGAGGGTACTTAACGTTTGTTTCTGTTGATTATTTTTGAAGAAGAACGGATTCTTCAGACTTTTTTGTTTGGCTTATTTTAAAAATGCGTTTTTCATCATTTATTTGATTTCGTATAAATGAACAGAATACATATATGCACGACGATGGTGAGTCTATCTACTGGTGAATGTCCGTACTACTCGTCGCTTCTTTGTGACGTCTTGAATACAGCTTGTTAGGTGTTAGACGTTAAACACAAAGACTGGAAGTGCCCAACTTTTAACGAAATGCGTTTAACGTTGTTTGTAGCACCTCCTCGGGTTTAACAACCGTCTACAACCAACATGACGCAAAACGATAAACTCCAAACGCCACCTTAAGAAAACTGGCATGTCTACAATTGACGTTAACAGGTATAAAATTAAAGGGGATGTAGGTGTATATACACAAATATTTTAATTTGTGTTTGTAACTAAAAATAAACCCTTTTGTAAAAAAAAAACTATTCCTCAGACTTCATAGTTACGTTCAATTATTTTTTAATGCGTTTTGCGTTATTTGTTTATTGATTTCGCATAACATTAACACAATAAAAATGTACGGCGATGGTGGTGCCATCTGTTGCCTAACGTCTGTACCATTTGTTTTCAATTGTTTGAGACGTCTTGAATTCTGATTGGTTGCCACTAAACGTTAAATACGAATACTTGAATGTTGGCCAACTTTTAACGCGTTGCGTGTGACTTTTAGCGTTGAGGGAAACGTTTAACGTCGATTGTAGCCAGTGACATTACTCTCTATATGGATTCATGGCTTATTGTTACGCCTTATTGTAGCGTCAACGCGATTGTAGCGAAGCCTTTAATTACGGCCGTATTCAAGTACCTCCGCTATGCGGCGTGAAAGTTGTACCGTTCGAACTCGTCAGTGAACATTCTACGTCATTCCTGTTCGGGCCAGTCGTGGAGTATGGAGGGCAAATGCTTCGTACGGTGACGTCATGTTAGCACGAATAGTTGCCGTGAACGTGCCTAATTTTAGGTTATGGAGCTAAGAAACAAAAAGGATTTTCAAACGTGGTCTTTATTTGTGTTACAAGGAAGTTGATACAGCAAAATTAAATTACGTCAAGTTAACACTTTGAGCGCTGCTGACGTAATATTAAGCCTCCTGAATTTAGCCCAGTTTTACGGAGTTTGAGATAACGTTACGACATCCTTATTCATTGAAGAGACTGGTAAAAAAAAATATTTATTCGACAGCAATTTTCATAAGGTGCTCTGTGACATAACAACACGTCAGCGAGACTAAAATTGTGAATTATTCAAATGAACATCATGATGAATTGTATATTATTGCACGTTTGAAGAAACACTTCATTGCGGCACTTTCAACTTGGCGTCATATTGGCACAGAGCCGGTTAGTAATGAACGTTGTGCAGGACATGAAGCATGTCCGGCGTTGTGTGAGCCAATACGACGGTTGTAAATGAGGATGCATAGCCCGACAGAACTGATGGTCATGCAGTCGTGAATATAGAAGACTTACTTCTAGCTTAGTTGAGCTTAATTATCAGTAAACGTGAACCGCACTCGAAGTGTTTAGTGTGTCACGTTTATTGATATGGTGGTAAAAAAAATCACTTTTTTCAATAAAAATGTTGATAACAACATGTGGTATCTTGTCTGTTCCCCGGTTTGATCAAAATAATGTATTACATGTTTATTAATGATGCAGTTAGTGCGTTATCACCTTTTCTTGCACTGTGCCATGGAATTTAGAAGGTCAGTAGACACTGATTTACATAACATTAAACATTATATTTAAGATAGTAAATTGATGCAAAATAACTTAAGGATTTTCCTCTGGACCGGACAAATACAAAAGCAAAATTTTTAAATCCTTGAATACATAAAAACTGAATTAACAAGAAGTTGTGCAAATAATACGCCATTTTGATGTAAAAAATTCTAAATGTAACAATATAATAGTAAGTAATCACAAAATTTAATGGCAATAAAATAGGGCGCAAACACTGGACAACAGGATCACATTTCACATGTCTTCTCTGTGAACGTGATCACACACATAGCGATTAGACCGAACTGGCAATGTTAGAGCACAACACCCGACTAAATTTTCTTTGCACAGAATTTCGCCAAGTGGTTCAATGCCCATTAAGGAAGCGTTTTCTTTGACTGCCTTCTAGCACACCAGTAAACTGCCGTATCACGTAAATAACAGTATCAATAACCTACTCGAAACGTGTTATTATTTATAAATTTGCTGTTTTTCTATAGTGTATTCTTATCGGCGAGACCTTGATTACTAATATATTGTTATGTACATCCACGGGCATGGGTTTTTGTGCCCGTCCGTTATAAGAGCCTGTAATCTTTCTCTGATTTCTCAGTCTGTAATGATTTGTGTATTTATCTGTTTGTTTTAATTCCACTGTATTTGTTGCCCAAAATATGCTAAGTGACATGAATGTCGAGCCCTGCTTAAGTTCTACTTTCAGTTCTACCTCAGCCTCGTGCAAACAAAGCTTAGCTAAGTCTAGAAAATGACACCAAAGGGAAAACGCACCACATTACTGCGCATTCAGTTTAATTAAATTTTTCATGAGAATTATTTCTTACTGGGCATTAAGTTACAAACATACGCATTTTCTCCCTAATTTTATTCTTATTAATTATACTAAATATTACAACGTATATACATAATATTACAGTTCCATTTAACCAATAATATGTCTCTCTGTTAATGTAAATACACTGAAGAGCCAAAAAAACTGGTATAGGCGTGCGTGTGCAAATAACAGAGGTATGGAACCAATCACAGTAACGCAATGCGGTCAGCAGTTAGATCGGTTACTGCTGCTACAATGGCAGGTTATCAAGATTTAAGTGAGTTTGAACGTGGTGTTATAGTCGGCGCACGAGAGATGGGACATAGCATCTCCGAGGTAGCGATAACATTTGGATGTTCACGTGCGACCATTTCACGAGTGTACCGTGAATATCGGGAATCCGGTAAAACACATCACATCTTCGACATCGCTGCAGCCGGAAAAAGATCGTGAAATAACGGGACAAGCGACGACTGACGAGAATCATTAAACGTGACAGACGTGCAGCCCTTTTTCTCAAATTGGCGCAGATTGGATTTGTGGCCTGCCCTGCGGGATTCATGGTGTGAATTGCCTCCTGCATATCTTCAGACATTAGTCGAGTCCATGCCACGTCGTCTTGTTGTAGTTCTGTGTGCTTGGTTGGGGAGGGGGTGGGGGAGGAGTGGCTATAAGATATTAGGAAGGTGTATAGGTTTTTTTTGGCTCTTCAGCGTATGAAACGTTTGTGCTACATGACATCTTCAGGAAACAATCGAGCACGTCACACATGGGGGTGATTTTTTAAAGGTTTGATTAGAAAAAAAAAAAGAGTAAAGATACCGCGCATAGACCATATCGAGAGTATCGTAAACTTAGCTACGCCAGGGTAGCGATGTTCACGTAATTGGACTCCCGATAAGCAGGCCTCGTTATTTCTTCTGGAGTTCGCGAGTCGCTGCGGTTGGTGCGGGGAAACGGAACAGCGTCCTCGTGCGACGGCGCGCACACGTGCTCGTCCACGGAGACACGCGTCCAACGCTCGACTGTGTCGGCGCACCACGTGCTCGTCCACGGGACTCGACTGTCGCGACAGGTTCGTGAGTCACGGGAGCTACGCAGATAGCGACGGCGATATCGGCGCGAGCACGTTTCTCGTGCGTACTTTTCCGTTCGCTCAGCGGACAAGCATCGACCGCCCCGAGTTAGCGTCGCTTTCGGCCTTCTGGACTACCCTGGCCTTCAAAACAAACTTGCGTGGAACAAACATCATTTTCGAGACCTTGAGCAACGCATGGAAATCGCAAATAAACAACATCCCTCTCTCTCTATGTCGTCGAAAAAAAAAAATTTACAAATACTAACATATTTTAAGCGAAATACTTGCACCATGACGCTAATGCCAGATGATTCCAGAAACAAATAACCCTCCTCCCTTCTCACTCCTCCTTATCGAACATATTTTTTTTATAGCGTCATCGTCTTAACTATAGGCTGTCCACGGTAAACTGAGCACTTTTGAAAGCACTGCTTAAGATCTACTTGCATGTACATTATGTACTCTTGCACCATATGCACAACTAGTATTGCCGTGGGCCTGATCACTTTATTCATGCATCGAGGGGCAGCGGTGGCGTAGTGGCCAGGGCGCTCGCCTCCCACCACGGCGATCCGGGCTCGGTCCCCGGCGGGTTCACTCCCGGATTTTCGCATGTGGAAAGATGACGTATCTTTTCTCAATGCTCGTACTAGTGTCACCCATTTTGCTATTTTGATTTGATTTTGATTTCAATTTTTTTAATTCCATAAGAATAAATAGACACGCGGGGGATAACCACGCAAATATACACTAAGTTATGAATAAATAACTATAAGAAATTAATGTTCACAATCCCAGCTTCATTTGTTGAAGCTGTTCTTGTTAAAATCTTTACTTACAGAATCGACAGCAAAGGCAATANAAAGCTGTTCTTGTTAAAATCTTTACTAACAGACTCGACAGCAAAGGCAATATTTAAATATATAACAAAAGAAAACAAAGTAGTAATACCCGCAGAAAAAACTAAAAAAAAACTTTAAAAAAACGCTGCAAAAATGTTGTGCTTCAAACACGGAGGGGCGGGGGGACAAAATATTAAGTACATTTAGGCTGTTTTGGGACACCACCAAGAGCTAGTAAAACATTTACTTAAGGTATAAGCCAAGTGGGAGGTAGTGTGAATCTCTGTCGCCCAGAGCGCACTGACAACTGATTTGTAAATACTTCCAAACCATTCGCTAGATGGCACCACAGTCGTATTCCCCCCACCCCCTTATTCGAAGACAGTTTTTCTTCCATTCACAGAACCACGGAGTGTCTGCGGGCAGGCCAAGTATTCCGCCCGCCACTCTAATGACAAAGGGAGGTTGGCCCGAGCGAGGCTTTCAGTAACGGTACATTAAGTGGTGAGCGCTGACGTCACTATGGCGTAGTGACTGGCCAGTCGAGACTGCAAAAGGTAAAACTTGTATCTAATGCTCGTTTGCACGTTGGTACATCTACTGTTTTGCAATATATATCAAACATATTATTTTCTTTGATATATTTATATTACTGTCACGAAAGAGATTTATATGGAAATAATATCGTAATTAGCTAATGCAAGAAAAAGTTAGATGAACATCGCGTTTCATGCTCATGAAATCATTCCGCAGAATATCCTCNGCTTGACTAAGTCTGGAAAATTACACCACAGAACAATACACCGAATTCGCGCGCACTCAGTTGTAATAATATTTTGCATGAGAACTATTTCTTAAAACGCGCTACCAACACACGTGTTTTCTCACGGTTTTTTTATATTTATTATAAATGAAATATTATAAGTTACAAATAAAATATAGTTAAACTACAACTTTACCGAAAAATAAGATACTGTTATGTTATCAGAGTTATAAAACGCTTGTGATAATTTACATGTTTAGGAAATAACTAAGCACGTCATACATGGGGTAATTTTTCAAAGGTTTTATTAAAAAAAAGTGTGCAGAAACCGTGAATAGACTATAGCCAGTAGTAGTATTCTGTCGTTACTGGTTTTTCTTGCAACAGCCCTTTGTTGAGCAAACTACGGCAAAAATCACAACGTCCGGAACGCGATAGACAAACGTAAACAATTATAAAATGGCGACAATAAGCTAATATTGATTCGGAATGTATGTATTGTTCATTGAATAATTTAAAGTATTATAATGCACATGAGCAGTAATTAAAGAGTGTCGCGCTTCTATGATGATATCTGGCCCGCTTGGATAAATAAACACAAATACGTAGAAAGATTCTCGCCGGAGCTTAGTAGGTAGCTTCGTGACACACCTGCAAAGGAATGTTGACACTCGAAAGCTAGCATGCCATGGCGAAGGGGATGACGTCGCATCGGTACGTAGTTACCTCCAACGGAATTCAGGCCGCCCGTATAACTGGCGTTAGAGCTACTGTACGTTATGGAGTTTCTGAAGAATTCACAATGATGATTCCTAGTTAATTTTTTCCCCTGAAATAACAAAAAAAAAAAAAAGATAAATGATCCGTTGTTAGACTCCGTTCACGATCAATTTCGTGCAGACATCTGCCTAGAACGTATTCTCGTTTTTTTACGTTCAGCCAATCACACACGACNGTTCACGATCAATTTCGTGCAGACATCTGCCTAGAACGTATTCTCGTTTTTTTACGTTCAGCCAATCACACACGACCAGGAATAAACATTATTTCGGTTAAAGCAGGGTTTTATTGAGAAAACAAAATATTTCAGACGTTTATATGGTAAATGTGCAAAGGAAAATAAACACTTAAATTTTATTTTCAACCGTACGTAATATTTAAATTAATACAAACATTTCTTCTAATTCTTCTTCTCTACCGCAGTTGTAGGTAGTATGCACACGTGACTAAATAAAATATCGCAATTTCGTTTACGTTCACAAGTCGAGAAGGCTTACTACAGNTAGGTAGTATGCACACGTGACTAAATAAAATATCGCAATTTCGTTTACGTTCACAAGTCGAGAAGGCTTACTACAGGACACGTACACGATTATCATTACTCGTATCGTGAAGCTTTTGTCACACTGTCGAAATGTTCCGTCAAACAGCTTCCAATAAATTTAGCCAAAGAGAATTGGAAGGTTGTGACATCACCGAAAGCTCATGAATGCCGCCGTGCATGGTTGGAAGAACTGAATACCCCCATTTGTCTTTAAATATATTATACAGAGTGAGTATAAAAGAATACCGTAACTTTTGAAGGTTTATAATATCAAAACCAAGCAACCTACAGCCTTGATTGACCAATCAAATGAACCATGGAACCATGAAGTCTGTTTACCATACATTCATAAATGTTCAATGTGACCACCATGAGCGGCCCGAACGACATCTACGCGATTATCAAACTCATTCTACGCTCTTGTGTATAGGTGTTCAAAATGAAATGCACATTATAACGATCCGTATTCAAATGAAACACAACTACAAATTTTGGGAGTTCTTTCCACGCTGTATCCCCACTCTCCAATCATGGCCTCCATACATGCTTTATACTAATTCCAAAAGCCTACAGAAATAGTGAAGGGTATTGTTGAATTATTTTTTTCAAATAATTTGATGAAATGCATTTCAAACTGGTGTCGTTTCGAGCCAGTAATAGGAGAAAGGTCAACCTTTAAGAAGACAGGATCAAGATACAGGCCAACATGCTGCTACCTGTTGAGTAACGTTTGGCTCACAACACGCCCTGCCATGCCATGGCGCGACATCTGCCAGCTGTCTCCCGAATCACTAGCCATCCAGAAAAAAAATAGCTTTCTGTTGTAAAATAACAAATTTACGAACAAATACCAATGGTTTTATTTTTCCGCGAGCTCTGCATAATTTTTAAAGTAACACGTATTTCCGTGTGCAGCGATTTTGATTACTAGTAATTTCTATTGGGCCAGTAATCGTTACGTCTACGTCCATTACACGCCACGTTGTTCTCCCGCAAACCCATTTTATTGTTTCCGTGTTGTTACTTTATTGTATTAATAAAACGAAGAAAGTGGGACGCGCGTGGGCCGTTTCCAAGTAATTCTTACATTATTCCTCGCCATATATTTCTAAGTCGAACTGTTTGGTATCAGTAATAGCAAAATTACTGCTTTGCAATAGTCGTTGGTGAGTTGTAGGCGAATGAAAGTGCGTGGTCAAGCAAGTTCCCCTAATTATTTTTATTTCCAGTCTTAACATATTAGATGTAACGTCCAAAGTGTGATAAGAATTACAATGACCGCCTCGCAAATGTAAACCAAATTCGCTTTCTCGGATAAATTAAAAAAGAGTTAGCAAATATTATATTTTTTGCTAGGTTTTATATTATTACTTTTATAACTTACGAATTTTTTTAGACAGATGTCAGTCTATAAATACCTTAAAATTTGTGTAACATTACAGTACAATGGCAAGTGGATATACAGCCTCCACTTGACGCACCAACTGATGGCGAAATTATACATAAACGAAAATTAAACATTTGGCGCTACTTTCACCAAACTGTCAAAATCTTACCAAGTTACATGAGATAGAGAGTAACATGGCGGGGGTTAAAATGTTTCATTATTTCTCCTGCGATGACGGTATCCTGCGATGACAGTAGATTTAAGGGTGCTGGTCACCGAAAATTCATTATTTTATATTTGTACGAAATATCATTCAAGTTGTGCATATTACTTGTAAGTAATCTTTCCACATATAGAATAACTTTATATTACACAGTTCTTTGCTTTATGTAATGGGAAAATTACAATTTTAGTGTTTTTTGGGACGTACAAGTTAAATAAACTAAATCATTTACAGAAAATTTATCAAGGGTGACTGAAAGATAATGTCTAAATTCATTTTAAGGTATACTTAAAAAAATGTATATATACATATATAAATGTTGTGTCCGTTTGTTCGGGCGCGTATAACTCCCGAAAAAGTCAACCAATTTTCATTCTGTTTTTTTATAAACTTTCTTTTTTTTCCCACGAGTGTTTTTGCACCTTTCTTTTTTATCTGTATTACCTGCAAAGGTACTGAAATCTGCAAAAAGCTCATTTTTACCAGGCTTTCGCGTCAGGAAGCGCCTTTGTTGACAACTGTCTGTTTGAAAATTTAGATTTAGAAACATAATGCTTTTCGCACGGCTAATTGTATGTGTCGTGTTCTAGAGTAGGAAAACCATCCAACTTATTCAACGCGCGGAATATGTTAAAACTAAAAACATTGCATACAAACAAGTACTTCAATAATAAATATTTTGAAAACAAATATACTTCTTTCAATTAACTTCACATAAATGAATAGAGCCAAAATATTTTATGCGACAGCAACGCGTAGCCGGGTAAGCTAGTTTATTTTATAAAAAAATACAAACTACTACAAATCAAAAATATGCAAAATGTTCTAATTTGAAGCAGTTTGAATAATTGCTGGAACATTCTACACAGTGATTTTGAAGACTTCTTGAAGTAACTCATGGTATGCTATTTCCATGTGAGTTACTTCACGACTTTTTCAAATATGTTACAGAATACTCCAGTTATGATTTACAGACAGGGGAACGATATTTGACGAAAATATTTCTACGCTTAAGTATTTTGCATTACATTGTAACTTATTTTGTCCTCCATTATTGGCTGATCTATGTTTTGCAGGCAAATCACGAATGTCCGATGTCAAAGGTGCTGAAATCTTATTGGCTCGATCAAGCACAGAAATAGCGTTTCGTGTAGATAGAGGCGTGGCACAAGAGAACAAAGGTTGACACATGTTTAAACAGTCTTTGATTCACAACACACACAGTTTCTTATTTAGCCACTGAAAATCGCAAACCCTTGATTACCTCACATTTACGTTAGATGAATATACGAACTATAAGTATGGCGGACAGCGCTGTAAAACTTTTTACAGTCATTAAAAATAATGTTTTACCATCGCTAAAACTTTCGAAGTTTATTTACACGATCTTAACTCGCTAGGGTCAGAACTCTCTCAATCCTTAGAGCCCTATACGAAGCTTTAAATTACACAATGGTTAAAAAATTTAACTAATAACTTAGAAAATCTGCTTATAAATTGTATGTCTGAATGTTAAGCCTCGCCACTTTGAGCCAGTGATTTTTATCTTGGATTTTAATACCTTCATAGTTGGTTATGTTTATTTGTAAGATAGTTTTTATGAGTGTACTTTATGTATTTTCCTCGAGACATTACCACGTATAAGGATAATTTTTAAAAGTAAGACAGCAAGAATAAATAAAACCGGAGGATTCCAACTGACTGCAATAGAATGGTTTTTCCAAGTGTTCTTCAAGCCTGGTTTCAAGGAGACGATGACGCAGATAATTAATATTAATATGAACTTCCCCAATTCCTCACACATGCTATTAAAATTCTAATTAAGCTCTATTCATAAAAAAAAGATAAAAACTGTTAAGGCTGAAAAATTTCGTGAACTCATATCAATACATATANGCTCTATTCATAAAAAAAAGATAAAAACTGTTAAGGCTGAAAAATTTCGTGAACTCATATCAATACATATAAAGAAATTATGGGTCACTGGTTGTAATTTGATCGCAGTTTGTAAATCAGTTACGCTTTTGGGCTGATCCAGTATCAGTAGCTAACTCTTAACAGATAACGTGATTTACGTGAAAAACAGTCTACAGTCATCTATCTATGTTGTCATTTAAAAATCAAACAAGCAGATTTCCGAAGTTTCATGTAAANGAAAAACAGTCTACAGTCATCTATCTATGTTGTCATTTAAAAATCAAACAAGCAGATTTCCGAAGTTTCATGTAAACAGGTTGATTCTCAATTAAACCGAAAAGCTTTGGGAGGTGATATTCCCGTCGACAAGATCTGTCGAAAACGTATCTACGACTGATGACTTAAAAATATTTTCTGAGGGCAGTACACTCTCACGAAAGTGCTGCAGTGGAGTTAGTTCATTTACAATACGTCAAAATGTATTTAAGGTGGGATTATGCTGATCTGCATTCTGGTCACTGTATGAGGTTGTGTGTTGTATATATGCGACTATTTACTACCAGCGGCAACCCTCGTGACAGTAAAAACAGTGGATACCACCCTATCCGTGCTGTGAAATAGGTGTTCGAAACGAATTGCCGCAGATATGTGTAACATGTTGATAGTTCTCNTACCACCCTATCCGTGCTGTGAAATAGGTGTTCGAAACGAATTGCCGCAGATATGTGTAACATGTTGATAGTTCTGCATGCCAAAGGCAACGAAAAGTCTCTTTTTTTTTTGTAACACAAACTACAGACTCACATCGTTCTACCTTAAATACATTTAGATGTATTGTAAATAAACTCATTCCACCGTAGCGCTTTCGTGAGGGTGTATACCACCCTTAGTAATAGTGTGTTATGTTTTATACGTATCTTGTCGTTGAGATTCACCTACGAAAAATTCTCAGTCTAACAGAGAATTGTCCTGTTTATAGCGCTGTGAAGTATAGCCTACAGGTCTCCGAACCAGTGGATTTTCCTAAGACTTCGAAAGATAAANATGTTTTTCGCACGGCTAATTGTATGTGTCGTGTTCTAGAGTAGGAAAACCATCCAACTTATTCAACGCGCGGAATATGTTAAAACTAAAAACATTGCATACAAACAGGTACTTCAATAATAAAGATTTTGAAAACAAATATACTTCTTTCAATTAACTTCATATAAATGAATAGAGCCAAAATATTTTATGCGACAGCAACGCGTAGCCGGGTAAGCTAGTTTATTTTATAAAAAAATACAAACTACTACAAATCAAAAATATGCAAAATGTTCTAATTTGAAGCAGTTTGAATAATTGCTGGAACATTCTACACAGTGATTTTGAAGACTTCTTGAAGTAACTCATGGTATGCTATTTCCATGTGAGTTACTTCACGACTTTTTCAAATATGTTACAGAATACTCCAGTCATGATTTACAGAAAGGGGAACGATATTTGACGAAAATATTTCTACGCTTTAGTATTTTGCATTACATTGTAACTTATTTTGTCCTCCATTATTGGCTGATCTATGTTTTGCAGGCAAATCACGAACGTCCGATGTCAAAGGTGGCGAAATCTTATTGGCTCGATCAAGCACAGAAATAGCGTTTCGTGTAGATAGAGGCGTGGCACAAGAGAACAAAGGTTGACACATGTTTAAACAGTCTTTGATTCACAACACACACAGTTTCTTATTTAGCCACTGAAAATCGCAAACCCTTGAATACCTCACATTTACGTTAGATGAATATACAAACTATAAGTATGGCGGACAGCGCTGTAAAACTTTTTACAGTCATTAAAAATAATGTTTTACCATCGCTAAAACTTTCGAAGCTAATTTACACGATCTTAACTCGCTAGGGTCAGAACTCTCTCAATCCTTAGAGCCCTATACGAAGCTTTAAATTACGCAATGGTTAAAAAATTTAACTAACAACATAGAAAATCTGCTTATAAATGGTATGTCTGAATGTTAAGCCTCGCCACTTTGAGCCAGTGATTTTTATCTTGGATTTTAATACCTTCGTAGTTGGTTATGTTTATTTGTAAGATAGTTTTTATGAGTGTACTTTATGTCTTTTCCTCGAGACATTACCACGTATAAGGATAATTTTTAAAAGTAAGACAGCAAGAATAAATAAAACCGGATTATTCCAACTGACTGCAATGGAATGGTTTTTCCAAGTGTTCTTCAAGCCTGGTTTCAAGAAGACGATGACGCAGATAATTAATATTAATATGAACTTCCCCAATTCCTCACACATACTATTAAAATTCTAATTAAGCTCTATTCATAAAAAAATATAAAAACTGTTAAGGCTGAAAAATTTCGTGAACTCATATCAATACATATAAAGAAATTATGGGTCACTGGTTGTAATTTGATCGCAGTTTGTAAATCAGGTACGCTTTTGGGCTGATCCAGTATCAGTAGCTAACTCTTAACAGATAACGTGATTTACGAGAAAAACAGTCTACAGTCATCTATCTATGTTGTCATTTAAAAATCAAACAAGCAGATTTCCGAAGTTTCATGTAAACAGGTTGATTCTCAATTAAACCGAAAAGCTTTGGGAGGTGATATTCCCGTCGACAAGATCTGTCGAAAACGTATCTACGACTGATGACTTAAAAATATTTTCTGAGGGCAGTACACTCTCACGAAAGTGCTGCAGTGGAGTTAGTTCATTTACAATACGTCAAAATGTATTTAAGGTGGGATTATGCTGATCTGCATTCTGGTCACTGTATGAGGTTGTGTGTTGTATATATGCGACTATTTACTACCAGCGGCAACCCTCGTGACAGTAAAAACAGTGGATACCACCCTATCCGTGCTGTGAAATAGGTGTTCGAAACGAATTGCCGCAGATATGTGTAACATGTTGATAGTTCTCCATGCCAAAGGCAACGAAAAGTCTCTTTTTTTTTTGTAACACAAACTACAGACTCACATCGTTCCACCTTAAATACATTTAGATGTATTGTAAATAAACTCATTCCACCGTAGCGCTTTCGTGAGGGTGTATACCACCCTTAGTAATAGTGTGTTATGTTTTATACGTATCTTGTCGTTGAGATTCACCTACGAAAAATTCTCAGTCTAACAGAGAATTATCCTGTTTATAGCGCTGTGAAGTATAGCCTACAGGTCTCCGAACCAGTGGATTTTCCTAAGACTTCGAAAGATAAANTCCTGTTTATAGCGCTGTGAAGTATAGCCTACAGGTCTCCGAACCAGTGGATTTTCCTAAGACTTCGAAAGATAAAGTGTGAATTTAAAAAAAGCCACAAATTTCCCAGATTGCTGTAATGAATGTTTAGTTTTGAACTTCATCCGTACCTATGCGTATTTACGGCGTCTTTGCATTTTCTTACACTGCACCGTGGAATTTAACATTTAGTATTTGCTTATTAATACACATGCTATCGAGACAATACGTTGATGCCTAGTTAAAATTGGACGTATTAATTTAATTTATTTATTTTGACTTTATTTATACTGGCGAAGTTAAGGCTTTAATGCCTTATTTTACATATGATATGAAAAATACTTGAGTTATTACGTAGCGAGTTAATAAACTTGCAAAGTGTAGTGCATAAAATGAAATTAACATGGTAAACTATATGTAAAAAAACCACTTAAACATGTTCTGGTGTGTTAGTTGGCAACATATCTGACGACTGGCGAACGAGACGGGATATTATTGCTCAAACCTAAGTTCCCAATAAATAAATAAATAAATAATAAAAAAATAAAAAAAGTTTATATAAAAACAGAAGCAATAAATAAGCCTTGATGCTTGACTTTGGAAGTGTATACGCCGATTTTCACCGGCGGTGTGTCGGGACCACGACCGGGTTCCGAACAAACGTATACTCACCTCGCCGAGGTAACGCAGAGCAGGAGTGATCGGGCGGCCGCGACAGAGATTTATGGTGCTTCGGCGACTCGGCTCGCCGTCCAGTGGCCCGATCCGTCACTCTCCTGGCTGTGACCTTGGGTCACCAAGGTTGTGCCCTTGCCTAACCCCCCCTGCCCACTCGAGCGGCAACACGCCACCAGACTCCTTATCCACAGACTCCCCCTCATGCCGCGGCGCACCAGACAAGACAGGTAGAACAACAAGTCTCCCGCGGGCTTCAAAATACTCCCGCCCGGAAAAACAGAACCGTCTCGCTTCGGAAGTACGCTCCGCGTTCACTCGCAGAATGGACTATGTAGCCCTGCACAGCAGGAAAAACGAACAGTAATTTGATATTATTAACAAGAATCCCTAGTAAAAGTTTTTGAACCCCTCAAGGTAGAGATGGGGGTCACAGGGAATCAACCAGTTACTTCGTACCTGATATCCTCTCGTATCAAGTACTGTAAACGAGTACGCAGCCGAAGTACCAGATACGTTTAGTATCCATAACATTCGCCGGTGTGCTGCGTCTGATGTTCCATGCAATGACGATACAATAACATTTTTATTGTATTAAAAATGTGCGGTTCAGATGAATTCCAATTTCTTGGTTTAGATTTGGAGACTGCACACTCAAGTGACTTGGTTAAAAAAAAAAAAAAGTTAATTTATAACTAAATTTTTGTTTAAACGATTTATATATAGCTCGTTGATGATCTCTTCTGAAACATTTTCGTTGCATATGAAGTCTTTTATTATGTTCTCGTTCTTAGCCATACTTGAATTTCACTGTAACAGATAGCTCAGAGTACACCAACTGAAATCACGTACTTGATAAAGTGCGTGCTTGACAACACGTTTATACTTGATACCGAGTACCTGACCACATGCACGCACAAGGCTGCTCGGGAGACTGGCGAAGTAGCGACGCACTCGGGAGTTCCTGTATCTGACGCCGAAAGTATCAGATAGTTCGTATCAGATACAAATCTGTATCAGTTTGGAACGAGTACAGGAAATAGCTGTGACGACCCACCTCTACCTCAATGTCACGCCTGTCCATAAAGAAGCATATTGCAACGGGCACTCCCAAGGCTGTGCTATGCATTGCCGGGTAACTGGGTTTCTCGCAAATTAGATTTGTAACAGTAGGATATTATTACTAGAGACCTGAGAAATTCGCGGTTTCATTTCGGGACAAGCTAGAATTCAAAACCTCGTGCGTTTGTATTGCTTATTCTATTAGCCCACACGTTAGTTTACACCTCCTGGACAACTCTGAGCCAATAAAAAACACACAATAAATTGCAGACCGGATCACCGTCTTCCGCTAATACAACAAGCAACCAATGAATAGTGATATTTGCATGATTTTACATACGACAATGGAGTATAGTCTACAGGTCATTGAACTCGCGAATTTTTCAGGTCTCTAAATATGACACGTGATGTAAGCCAATGTATTAAATTACAGATGCCGCTATGGGCTTTCCGCCATTCCCTTAAGGCCACTGCGCAGGGAAGCCCTAAAACACTATTTTTCTTTCCATTTTCACTATTTTTAATGTATATAATTAATAGGATGAAAGCACCAAAGAAAATGGTAACTTTATATAATTGTTTTTTTTTATATATATTTCTTGGAAAGTATTCGTATTCCCAGAACAATTGCTTACGGACATATGCCCATACGCGCGAATGCTGATTTCTGTGAACATTTAAATGGATTGTAAGACTGTCCATTCAAAAAAAAAAACCCCCAAAGAACAAAACAAA
Source organism: Clitarchus hookeri (assembly GCA_002778355.1). Classification (NCBI taxonomy): domain Eukaryota; kingdom Metazoa; phylum Arthropoda; class Insecta; order Phasmatodea; family Phasmatidae; genus Clitarchus; species Clitarchus hookeri. The sequence goes on from NQII01002067.1 coordinate 143,274, forward strand.
GAAATAGAAGACAAAACCAATCCCAGATACCGAACAGCAAAGAACTAGGAACTACAGAAAAACCTGGCAGTCAAGAGAATATGAAGCAACAGCCATAACGTATACAATTCAGGAACAGTTTATTTCCTGGTGAGGATTTGAGGAACCAATCTGAAATAATTAACCGCAACCGAAATTATTTCAGAATGGTAGATTAAACTTTAACCAGGAAATAACCTTCCGTCAATTGTGTTCATTGCATTTGTTGTTCGTCAATTTTATTGCCTGCTTTGTTGCCTGTTCTCGTCAATTCGTGCGCTCTTAACTCCTAGGTTTTTCTTGAGTTCCAGGTTCTTTGTTCTTCATTATCTGGCATTTGCCAGTTATTCGGTTTCTATGTTTTGTTCCTATGGTTATTTTCGGTAGTTAATACAGTCTATTTAAATGCTCACAGAAATCCAGTAAATTATCGTTGTGTTTTTTTTTTTTTTTGTAATGATGGACAGATTACGTAAGAACTGGAAAAAATTAACAGCTGTAACCTTTGAGAAATTATCGTTACCACGATTTCGTATTAAAGACGTCATCAACCAGGCAGCGTTTCTTCACACTTTTTAAATCAAACCTTTGAAAGATCACCCCATGTATGACGGGTTTGATTGTTACCTAAATATGTTATTTACCACAAGCGTTTTATACTTTTGTTAACCTAATAGCACCTCATTTTTGGTTAAATAGAACCATTACTTATTGTTTTGTCTGTAAATTATAATATCTCGTTTATAATTAACGAGAACAAAAACTGAGAGGAACATGTGTGTTGCTAATGCTTAGTAAGAAAGAGTTCTTATGTCAAGTAGTATTACACTGAATGCATATAAATGCGGTGCCCTGTTCCTTGTAATTTTTCTAGTTTCGGTTATGTTTGTTTGCATGTGGAGGAGGAATATCCCGAAAGTAGAACTTAAAGAAGTGCTTCAGAAAATTTGAAATTAACCGTGAATGGACTATATCCAGTATTTATTGATTGGGAAGGGTCAGCATTGACGAAGTCGAGGTGGACACTTAGAAAAGGAGAAGGGGGGTGAGAACACTTGTCTCTCCGCAACGGAGAAGGAATAGAACTAAGCTAATTATATTTAAAAAATATTTTATATATACATTATACTCTGCCTTACACAAAGATTATTGTGCTTTACGTGTATAGGAATGAACCAAATTAAAAAATATATGTATATGTCAAAAATATTTCTTNACAAAGATTATTGTGCTTTACGTGTATAGGAATGAACCAAATTAAAAAATATATGTATATGTCAAAAATATTTCTGTACTAATATTTGCTACTGTCTGATTGAAATTTCAGCTACGTCCATCGATGTTAACTTTTGTTCATAACATTTTTTAATTACACTACACCCGTGGCCACTCCCGAAGAATATTAGTTAGCACACTAAAACGCTACACGAGGACTGTCTTTTAAAAACAAACGTTTTTTAGAAAAAACGTCAAATTGCAGTAGTCATAACACTTACTAAACGGAAGTCAAGAGAAATCTAGGGATGTGCNACAAAGATTATTGTGCTTTACGTGTATAGGAATGAACCAAATTAAAAAATATATGTATATGTCAAAAATATTTCTTTACTAATATTTGCTACTGTCTGATTGAAATTTCAGCTACGTCCATGGATGTTAACTTTTGTTCATAACATTTTTTAATTACACTACACCCGTGGCCACTCCCGAAGAATATTAGTTAGCACACTAAAACGCTACACGAGGACTGTCTTTTAAAAACAAACGTTTTTTTTAGAAAAAACGTCAAATTGCAGTAGTCATAACACTTACTAAACGGAAGTCAAGAGAAATCTAGGGATGTGCTACAAGGGCGACCACCTCAACTTCCAACTCACTAAGAATACGATAGTTGTCCTCTCAAGACTTCGTTTTACACAACTTTTATTCCTGACTTATTTTTCCTTGCATTCTACTCAAGAGTGTTTTTTTAATTCGGGATCCACTGGATTCCTTCCTTGAATACGCGTCCGTCATCAGCATCTAAACGTTTTTCTTCGTGGTCATTTTTTTCACCGTTACTTATTTCACGAATACTGAAAAGTATGCTTCGTAACGTTCAGGATTACATTTGAAATGTTTTTTTAAAATAGAACGTTGGCATTTTTTTCTCATTGCGTGCGATGCGGACGTAACGCAACACAGTTACAAATAAGTCCAGCATTCACGAAACTAAACCACTTGTTAAGAGCCAAAATGCAGTGATTTCACTCACAAAGCCAGTGGAGTGAATTATTTTTTTTTTAACTAACTACTCTAAAACTAAGTGTTATATGAGCCTGCGGTAGGGACGGGAGTTAAGTGCGTCTCAGGGCTAAGCCCCATACGCCTACAAGGAAGGGATTTCATGCAAGGAGACATGCATCACGGCAAAGAGGGATTGGGCTGCCATGGCCAGATTGTGGCCATGACAACCTCCCTAAGTATACTTATAGCTAAACTATAGTTAGAAGAGAAAGGGAAAAACCGGCATAGTCACCGTAAAAACCCTTTCGACAGGAAAGAATTTAAAAATGCTTCATGCATTATCATGTTTAACAGAAAACGCTACAGGAGACAGAGGATAGGAATCATACTCTTTATTATGATAGGATAAAAGTGCTAGTAGAGAGGGGGCGGGGACTTTCTTTCAATGGGCGCTGGGTTTAAACAGAGTGAAGTGAGTGAAGAGGTTTGAGCGTCTTTTAACAGCGGTGTCTTGAGAGCCGACGAGGGTGTAGCGAGGGGGGTATGGGGCATCACCGGAACGTAAGGGAGGGATGAACGTATGACCAGCGTCCACCACGATTCCCACGTGCGAAAATCCGAGAGCTACCCCCGTCGGGAATCGAATCCGGTTCGCCTAATTGAGTGTGAGTAATCTAACCACTATAACACCGCGGCCCCAACTCCTATCCGGGAGCTCGTTATTTCGATCCCCAACTTCTGCACTGCAGATTATATATTTTTCCGTCTTCATCCCCAATTTTCTTGCCCGTTACCTCTTTCGGGCACACTTTAATTTACAGCTTCACATGTTCCAAACAATGCATTTTTTTTATACGCGCTGTACTTGAAAGTTGACTCGACGCTTGTTTCGTTGTCACAGTCAGTGAACCGTTACGCTTCGTGTTTGGCTATGGTAATGTGAAACACTCATAAACTATAACAGTAGCCCTCCTTACGAATATTCTTCCTCCTCTTCGCAGTTCTTTACCTTCTTGATATGTTGATGGCAACACGAAACCACGAGGATGGTCTCCCATTTGTAACAGGAACGCTGTAGTTGAGAGTGTTGCATGCTGGTTTCACGACAAAACGATTCGAGTTTGATGACAAGCAAGGTCACC
>NQII01002067.1:146676-162373 GCA_002778355.1 Clitarchus hookeri
TTTTTTTTTCGTTTCTTCTTTGAATTGTTTCATGTGGTAGCCCCCTACGCTCTGAAACTGCAATGTGATTGGTAAAGTACGGAATATGGCGTGGAACCTGCGACGGGAAAAACGACAGCTCCTATTGCCAATCCTGGTGTGAAATCTGTCCGTACAAGAAGACAAATGCCATGGCGGGTGTCGCACTAGATGGTGTATAAAGACCGCTATGGCCTACGTTGCGCAAGCTTCCACGGAAACTGGTATCGTGGTAAATTACCTGAAGTGCAGAATAATCCAGAAAAGTACAGCGCAGATAAAAATGCGGCCCCTTCACCCAGCCGAAGATAATTTTCGTAGTGTGTGTTGACTACAGTTTAATCCTACTGTCGAGTCTTCCTAGTGCTACAGCGGTTGCAAATGCTCTTTGCCAAAAATATAATATTTTTATTTATTTATTAGAAACACCGTTCAACTTGTGGACACTAACCATAAGTACTTTTTTTTCTCAAACAAAAGGAAATTAATCTCACAGTTTTTGGATCACGACATCATGATTTTAGTGTTTAGAGCTGTAAAAATAAAATAACCTAAAACATTGACAGAAAATTAAACAAAGGTGACTGAAAGGTCATGCCTTAATTCATTTTAAGGTATGCTTAGAGAAATATATTTTGCAAAAGTCACAAACTACTACAAGTGAAAAAAAAATGCAAAAATGTCCTTATTCTAAGCAACTTTTAGAAATTGCGTAAACATTTCACAGCGTGACTTTAAATATTTCTTGAAGTAACTCATGGTATCTTAATTCGATGTGAATTGACAAATTTCGTTAGGCGAATTAGTTTTTCTTATTTTTACATCCAAAAAAAAAGAACTAAAAATAGCAATTTTGACACGGCACTATGCAATAATTATGTGGTGTAAGATGTATTTATGCCGGGAAATAATACTTGTAAATAATGTCTACAAGTTGTATTTTGTACAAATGTAAAATAATGAAAGTTTTTGGTGGCCAGTACCCTTACTGGAAGGGCGGAGACAGCGACATGTGTGCTCGAAGCGACATGCGAGGAGAAATCCAGGTGCCCCTGAACTTTTGCGACGTTGTGAAGCATAGATGGGAGTTGGGAGGAGTTCACTGCAAGTTCATACCATTTCTGCACTTTAATTTTATTTTCCTTAACAATGGATTCAATATATTTTTAATGAGACTTATTTTAAATATTTAAGTGGTTAATGTTGTAAAATTTTGAGTAGTGGCTTATTGTCTATACTGGAGAATACAAAACAGTGAGTGGTAGACATTGTGAAAAACATACGAATTTATTTAATATTTGTTTTCTGTTGGTGCAGTTGTGGGAACGTTTGCCATATTGCTACTGTGCCTATTTTACATTTACGTACACTTTATGAAAGAAGCAATAAACAACTTTTAAGTGAAGGAAATTACAAAATCTATATGTTTAAATGCCTCCAGATCATGGTCATAAGTCATAATTTTCAAATGATTAATTAATCGACGTGGTATGACTAGCATAATAATAAGACAGGAATGATAATGAATTAAGACGACAAGAACTCGTCACCTCAATGTCTGACTAAAATGAGAATTATTACAGAAAAATTCGTTCTTAACAAAGTCCATAACAGTACAGGATTAAACTGGAAAATTAAATTCCGTTTTAAAAAATCTAATTAATACTTCCATCTCTTCACGATCACTGTTGCTTTTGTCATCTCCCTTATACTGTCAGTTCACGTAATGATTTCAGAGAAGACCATGACTTAATTGTAAAATCCAATACAGCGTCATAAATAAATATAAATATATATACATATATATATACACATAATACATAAAATATTTCTGTGCTGTCTTTTTAGCGGATACCAAACGTGTTTGTATCTAATATGCAGTGCAATTATTAAACTGATAACTTGAATAAAGACCGGCTAAAAAAAAAAAAATTCTCACTTCAATTGGTGATTACACTACTATGCAGTTAACTGAAATATTATGACTTCCGCATTTTGTTAAAAAAATATTGCTGACATGGGATGGGTAGCCATTTTCACGAAGTTCACAGCTAAGATAATATTTAGTCAGCAGCACTCAAATGTTTAAATTACTGAGACGAACACGGTGGATTGTATATTATATAACAGCCTATCTACATATTACGTTATGTCGATTCAGAGCTATATTGGTTGACAACCGGCCAGCAAAGAACGTTATACAGTACAGTAGGTATGCCCAGTGTCTATTGTAAGTGACAATAAAACGAGTAACACAATTGGTTTCCATTAAAATGTTGATACAGAAATCTCACTTCTGTCGTGTAATGAATGTTTTTTAATCCCAATTAAAATTATGGACACAGCCCACGGTATATCGTTGTCTTTCTACTCCAGGTTTCGAAACCTTCAGGGTTATCAACACGCACTGTGGGAAACGTAAAACAACCACGAAGCCAGGCAAAAAACACGTGCGCTAGAAAAATACAATAACAAGTAGACCACTTTTTTTTTTTTTCCTCGCAGCTGTAGTTTCACCTGCCCTTCGCCGGACACATCCAGACGACAGACATCTGATCAAAATAACGTGTTTTTTTAACATGTCACCTTAATCTCCGACCAAAATGAGAATTGTCGAGGAAAAATGTTTTGTTAACAAAGTCCATAACAGTACCGAACTGTCCTAAAAAATTAAAATCAGTTTTTTTTAATCTAATGAATACTTATACTTTTTCACGAACAATGATGCTGTTGTCGTCTCCCTTATACTGTCAGTTCACGTAATGATTTCACAAGAGATTGTGACTTAAATGTAAAAGTACACTTACAGTGTCTTTAAAAAAAAATTATGTATATATATATATACATTTTTTTTAAGACACTGTAATGGATTTTTACATTTAAGTCACAATCTTTTCTGAAATCATTACGTGAACTGACAGTATAAGGGAGACGACAANAATTATGTATATATATATATATATATTTTTTTAAGACACTGTAATGGATTTTTACATTTAAGTCACAATCTTTTCTGAAATCATTACGTGAACTGACTGTAAAAGGTTGATGACAACAGCATCCTTGTTCGTGAAAAAATATAAGTATTAATTAGATTTTAAAAAAACTGATTTTTATTTTCTAGTTTAGTTCGGTACTGTTATGGACTTTGTATGTATGTGTGTGTATATATATATATATATTCACATAAAACATAAACTATTTCTGTGGTGCCTTTTAAGCGGGTACCAAAAGTGTTTGTATCTAATACGCAGTGCAATTATCAACTGATAACTTGAATAAACAAGAGTTATTTTTTTTTTTTTTAAACGTTCTCACTTCAATCGGCGATAACACAACTGTGCAGTTTTCTGTAATATTATGACGTCCGCATTTTGTTAAAAATTTTGGCGACATGGGAATGAGGAGCCATTTTCACGAAGAGAAGGTTTATAGTACGTATGAAGACTAGACCACCGAGGGAACATGAGTGAGGTAGAGTGTGCATGCGATCGGCGCAGAAGCCATTTTCCGTGTTCCGACATTTAACTGGTTTCTGCTAGTAGCACTATCAAAAACCACGTGGATAAAAATTCGGGGTAAGAACACTGTTTATAAAAGTTGGTGTTTTTTTTATTATGTGTTTGTGCATTTCCCCTAGACTAGTTTTGATGCACCGAGATTAGTGCCTGTCATAAATTTGGTAAAATTATTTTACTCATGCAAAAGGTAGGCCAAGGGTCTTTTGGAAATTCAAATGTTAACAAACAACTATAACACAGTTGACAATACGACTTCAACAGTTGCGCTGGAGATTTGCTGATTAATTTTGGAGATGTGCGCAAAAGACGAAACAATCTACCTCATCTTTATTATATCACTAAAACAGCGGAAACTACTCCGCACTTCGTTGCAACAGTGACGGCGTACTATCTGCGAAAGTGATATTCACTAAGTTAATGGGCACCCTGCTGTGTAAGGGGCACGCCTTCGTATTTCGAGAAGGCATAGAAAGCCTGCGCACTCGAGAACACTTGCCGTAACAAGTTGGGCAGATCGTTAAATGTATGACCCTCACGCGCAACTGGGGATTTTCACGGCCCTTTCCTTCTCTCAACAGGCCACGGTTGCGAGGAGAAATGTCCCAACTAGTCTCTATAATCTCTGGGACTACGCGGAGACGCAATGCGTGAATTCCGTTGCCGTCCGCGGCAGATTAAAATGTTAAGCCAGGCTACAGCAGGAACTTAGAGGTCCATCCTGTCAGGGGACTGCGCGGTGAAAGCGAGGTTCAAAGCAACTCCCCTCGAAATCCTACACGCAACGCCGCGGATGTTTCTCTCACGAGGGTTGTGTCAACACGTCTACTGAAATTGCCCCGTTTCCCGGTTTATTTGCCACTTACGAAATCTGCGCCTGGGACGTAAAGTCCCTTGCCTGTAACTTAATATAATTTAACTTATATAGTGGCGTGAATATTTGATTGAAGCTCGCAAAGATAAGAAGTGCTGTTCAGCAATTAAAATTTTATATTTGTACGAAATACTTTTTAACTTGTAGAAATTACTTTAAAGTTTTGTTTCTAGACATACATTTTTTTTACATTGTATATGTTTTTGCACAATAGCATATCAAAATCACAATTTCAGTGTTTAAGAAAGTACAAATAATGACATCTAACCCACTTTAACAATGAGATAATTTACGTTAAAATAATATATCACGAAATGCTTCACGAATCCTTTACAATCACGCTATAGAAAGTTTTCGCAATATTTTTTTTAATTGCTTTAAAAAAGGTAATTTTTATAAATTTTTTATTTGTAGCAGTCTATGGTTTTTTTGCAAAGTATATTTTGCGAAGCATACCTTAAAATGAATTAAGACATGACCTTTCAGCCAGCCTTCTTGAATTTCCTGTTTAGTTTATTTTATTTGTACATCCCAAAACCACGAAAATTGTAACTTTAATATGCAATAACGAAAGAACTATGCGATCAAATTTATTTTTTTGGAGGAAATAAAGTAATATCTACAGGTTAAACGGTATTTTATACAAATATAAAATAATTTTTTTTTTGTTGGCCAGCGCCCGTAATAGGTTATTAAATGCTGCAGTTTCACAATCAGCGGGAACTTGAAACAAGTTTAGAATAAGTATAATTAGCGATATATATATTTATTACATTCACAAAAAAAAACACTCAGACTAGAATTCAGTACTCTAAGTTGCAAATCTTAATTTTTCCTTTTGTTGTTTGTCGGGCTTCTGCGCGAGAAAGCGCTTTGGCTCTGTACTGGGCCAATCGAAACTAGGTCACTCAGGAGATGAACTTCTGAGGTTCACGGACGCGCGCCTAAGACGGGTTGTGCAGGCGAACCCATCCAAGTTGAAGAAGTGGATCCGAGCTGAAGTGTTTTGAAATACAACTGGCTGGCGAACCCTTTCGCGAGAATCGGGTGTTCCTGGGCATATTTGTAATTTCAATTCGCGGCTGCGCGTTGTTCACGGCGGAGTACGCGCACGGCCGCAGTCACACCGGAAGCACGCGCGCAACAAGTTTTACAAGTACGCGTGCGCGAGCGTGCATGAGAAATCACCGCGAACACTCCGTCTTCCGTACCGCCNGAGATTGTGCAGAGAGCTCGTAAAAAAAACATGTACAAGCGAGTCGCAAGCAAACAAATTACTTTTATAATATTTTTTATTATATATAAATAACATAAAAAATCATAAAACGTTCGAAGCGTCAACGTAAATCGAATGCATTATTGCTGAGTTCGGTCACACTGCCCGCGAGTAGGGGTTGCATGCGTGCAGGGGTGGTGCAACCAGGCTTCTAGAAACAAGAGAAGTTTGTTTTTTGCGTGCTTGGTTGCTCGGGGATAGGGATATTTCGACGGGGCTAGCTTGTAGAATGCGTGTTTCACAAAGAAACCGAGACACAGTAGGCCTGCGTGATTCGGTGACGCACAAATTCGACGGTGTATTTTTCTTCAGTTCACGTTTCAGTGACAACGGCAGTGCGTCTTCTGCTGCCCAAAACAAGTAATCAGTAAACGTTGCAGTCCATACGTTAGTTTCCTTTTTGTTTCGCTCGGTGATGTGTACAGTTTTGAATGCAGCACCTTAACGTACGAAAACACAGTCAGTGGTGTTTTACCAGCAGTGTTATACTTTTAATTTCCACATAACTATGGACGTGCACATGCTTGTAGGTACGTTACATGTCAGAAGACCTTTGGGATGCAGGCGATAAGAAACATTGCAACAGAGAGCATGACAGGAAGTTGTGTCAGGAAACAGCAAGTGAAACGGGCGTATCAAGTTAGTACAATATATTTAAATGAAAATATGTAGAATACATTATAAACTATAGCAACATGTAGAAGATAAATGAGCTTATCTGGATTGCCGAAATATATGAGAAGTACAAATCAAGTAAACAACGCGTGTACTTTTAAGTGTGTGTATGGAAGTAGTTCGTGAAACTATATCTGATGCTGCATGCATGTGTTGTAACTCTATTGAATCAACCATTGCTAGTCAAATAATCAAGGGCCAGCACCAACNTCTGATGCTGCATGCATGTGTTGTAACTCTATTGAATCAACCATTGCTAGTCAAATAATCAAGGGCCAGCACCAACTCTAATTCCTTTTCCAACAATACTGATCAGCTTCTGTGGCGCTTTATTAGACTATGATGTCAAATATTACTATGACGCATTTGACTATTATGTTGACAACTACAGGAGAACACTGCATTTCAGTTTTTGAAACCCTCCATTTTGCAACCAACATCCCACAAGCGCACACTATAACTCGACGGGCAGACGAAAGTTTATGATTGAGTATCTCTTTCTATTCGGTCAAATTTTGTCGGGGAAAAAGGTGTCAAAAGGCAAGTTTTAGATGGGTTCCTCTGTTTGCCTAAGAGGACGTAAGGAATTGGCACGTCATAACCAACGTTGTTAGAAGGAAAAGGTTTGGCATTAGGCATCACTGTGCTTTCTTCTGTTTTGTGGAACAACGCCGAGTTCTGGGATAGACCTACGTCACTTTGTCTACTTATGGGAAAATAATGTTTGCAATTGTAGTACATAGATGCCGATCCGGGAGGACACCTGATTCGTACATGTCTGCCGTCAATGCAGCCGACACAATTGGGGAATTTCCATTTGGTAAGGAATTCCTCAGATGCAGATTCCATGGAATCCTTTGTTGGTTTTGGCATGTGCTCCTCCACGAAAGCTTCCCAAATCGCTCCACGTGTCTCTCGGACTGTATTCCATATTGTGTTATTGTGTTATTGTGTTATGGGCTATTTTTAAATGAAAATGCCATAGATCGGAACGCTAGCCTAGTTGATAGGAACATGAAAAAATAAAAGCAAAGGAAAATATTATCGCCCTAATGTTTCGTTAAATATATGGTAGCTGTACATAAAGATGAGAAATCTACGTACGTTTACTCTGAATAATAATCAGAGAGATTGCTTGTCTACAATGTTCTGTGTATTTTACGGACCTCTTGTTCACATATTGGCTGTCATTTGTGTAAGTAGATAGTTACTCATGTTACAGAGGCAATAAGAACTGTACTGCTTTACCAAAGTGCGTGTGTGTGATTGGAGAGGAAATATTTAAGCCATGTAGAAAAACACATTAGTAAAGTATAACACAAGGAAAAAACTGCAGTGTTTGTGGAACTCTGTTGGCTCACAAATTTTTTCGTGGTTCTTCACTCTCTCTAATAATAATATTTTACAAAATTGTTATGCGATTGTTATAATTGAGGCGTATTGATTAATGCACTAAGAATAACGTTGTCAAGAGCTCTTTTCGGTTACTTTATTGCTATTGATGCGTTATTTTCTTCATGTTGTAGGAGAACCCGCCAAAAATAAATTGCGAGGGGTCCGGGAGAAATGTAGAAAAGAAATCATGAAAAAAAAGACCATCGGTCAAACAGGTGGTAACAAGCGGATATCAAACTGGAGTTACTTGAAAGTAAGTCTCTTCTTTAAGACCAATTCTCCCCACGNTGCTATTGATGCGTTATTTTCTTCATGTTGTAGGAGAACCCGCCAAAAATAAATTGCGAGGGGTCCGGGAGAAATGCAGAAAAGAAATCATGAAAAAAAAAGACCATCGGTCAAACAGGTGGTAACAAGCGGATATCAAACTGGAGTTACTTGAAAGTAAGTCTCTTCTTTAAGACCAATTCTCCCCACGGCAAACGTCTGGAAACATCCAAACAACTAGAACTGAGTCAAGTCATCACGATCAAAGATGATGGCGAGGGAAAAGAAGATGAACATTTTGAGATGAATGATACGCGAAGTGCGGAAAGTGTGGATGCTTCTGGTGATCATGAGCAACGCGATGGGTTGTCAAGCGCAGAAAGAAGTAAAACAGGGACAATACCGCGCCCTCCAAAAGCATTTAAGAAATCGCTGCTTCGAATAATGTTGCTGCTAAAGGGGGAAAAAAAAAGAGCTCGGACAGCCCGAGAAGAGAAATTGGCTCAGACAGAACTTGATGCTGACTGTAATTTCTTGATGAGTTTTTGCCATCACTAAGATCCATCCCAACGCACGGAAAATTGCTTGCTAGGCGAAAGTTTGGAAGATGTGTTCCCTTCAAAAGGAACAGTTATCAACGTCAATGTCAGTCCAATCATGCATGTCCCCTTTATCACAGCAAACATCATGCAACTCTTCTTGTAGCATGGCGATACCCCGCACACAACGCAACTCCGCGCGCCGCGGGACGTCACTGAACGAGTTCACGCACAGGATGTCGACCAGGGACGCACTAGCTCCCGCAAATAAGGCACTTCCGGCGTTACATGTTTCAGCGGGCTCTTGGGCAACTATCGCGCATCTGCACGTGAACACGGTTTGTGAATAAAAGGGACACGATGATTACGAAGTGACGTAGGACACACCTTTACTTATTCGTTATTGTTTGTTTTGTAATTGTGACAGTTCGTAATCTCTACTTGAACAATACTGGCCATGCTAAAGTCCATGCTAGTTCAATGAAAGTTTTCCTTAAACAATATGATAATGAGATGCACATTTCTATTGTAATAAAAATAACGCATAGTTGAATATTATTCTTGTAATAGTTGTAGGCTTTAATTGACAACACAATTTTCTCGTCAACTAATTCCATTCAAAACTCGCCTCACAGAAACTACAAGTCTTTCTTCCAGGGATACGCATTCTCTGAAAATAGAATTACTTCTTATTATTGGTTCAATAATCTCCATATTGCAATAAAACGTCTCTGCCATCATCCTGAAGTATTGGTAAAATTTGTCCGACTGATTTGGTATATAGGTCATGCGCCTAACAATTTCACAGCTCCCCTTGTTGACAGGTGAAGATGGTCATCTGGTTCATTGCAGTGTTATATTTTTCTCCTGGTCGAACGATCCAAAATTAAGATCACCAGACGTCCGGCAAAAGGAGGAAATGTCTTCCTTTTTAACCATTTTTTTAGCGTCCGTTTAGGTTTTTCGTGGTCATACATTTTTTTTTTTTGCGTTCTTAAAAATAGCTGGCCTATTTGTCTACATAGAAGTTAATTTTTCTTGTACTTATCCTATATATTTTATGTTAATTTATAATGGAAATTTTATCTTGCGTTACTTATTACTCTTTTTACAACTATTTGCTTAAAATAATAATGATCTGGTTAAAATTCTTTTAACATTATTAAAATTAAAGGATACGTGGAAATAATTAATTATTGGTATCCAGTACGAACTATTTGCAGTGTCAATGAAATTACATTGTCCTCAGTTTTACTGAAAAATCCTATTGCATTGTGAATTCCCCCTCTTTTTTTACCTTTGTTAAGTAGTTCTTTCAAAAGTGCTCAATGTCCGCGAATAGGTTATAGAAAAAAACATAATCATTCATTGTATGAAGTTGTGGGATGTAACTTTTGGCGACTGCTTCGAACACAAAGCGCAGGAGGAACAACAATATGATGTGGAATTTTCGACCGGGTAAAAGCACTCACAGACACGCACAAAAAAAAAAAGTAGATGTGCCGGCAAGCAATATGTCTGAATACATTTCGTTCGTATCGTTTTCCGAGAACTGCGGCACGTGCGGCACCTCTAACAAGAGAAATATTACTTTTCATATCGCGTTATGGACCGCGACCTGATGGAAGACCTTCTCGGGGGCCCGCAGCGCACGTCGTCGGTAACAGATTGTAACTCCTCCCAGTATCTGATGTTTTCCCCCCGCCGCCGTCCCCAAAAAACACATTTCACGGGGGAACTTTTATTATTTTATTGGTTCCTGGGAATTGTTGTTCCTACGAAAGATAATGCGAACGAAACTAGCCGAATTTGGTGGGCAGATTTAAGGCCGCCGTCTACCTGGAACTTTTTCCCGCGTTTAGGCCGAGAAGCGCGGGAGCGATAAGGGCGACAGTGCCACGCGCATCAAGTACGCCATCGCCGCTAAGCGCAAGGCTCTGAACTGGCGTGCAGTGTTCTCGTCGTGCTGCGTGTACCTATGGGACTTTCAGCGGTGACCATATTATTTTATTAGTGGGAAGTCTTTAGGAAGGTTCAGTGCAGGCCCCTATAGTAGTTTTGTATGTATCTGATGCGTGCATTTTGAGCTACAGCGCCTTGGAAAGGCCGTTTTTAGCGGTTTTGGAGTACTCTGATTTGATGTTTCTAACGTACGTGATATTTTGAAAGTACTTAACAGCTCTCGTCTGAAGTGTGTGTTCTTTTCGTAGATCAGCACGTTGGACGCACGCTTAATAGTTTCGTTGAAAAACGTGTATTTCGAACACACTGCAACGCAGTTCAAGCGCCAGGTAGACGGGCGCCTTAAGGACGGAATTCGGTTGAGATTTATTGAAAGCGTGTACGTAAATTTTTACCTTTGAGTAAAAGGTTCACTGTTCTCTGTCCTCTACTCTTGTTGGGCAGCTTAGGCTTCGTCATTTTTCGTTGCGCCGATTGTAGACAGCACATTTTTCTTACGCTTTTTCGTATGCCAGTTGTGCTATGTCACATTGTTTGTCATTTTTGATTGTATACTGCGTATTTGGTTGCCTCACACAAGGGACAGAGCTGCTGTTCCATTTCATCCTGCACGAGGGCCTGCAGAGAGGACGAGTTGAGATTACGCGAGGAAGGAGAAAGCGTTGGAGCTCCAAAGTGCAGGAAACGGGAGCGGCTCGTGAAAACCCGCCAGCCGTCGAAGTCTGCTGTTTCCCGCGTGCGAAAAAATCTAGACCAGAATCAACTACAGTTCCATACACACAAACCTTAAGGTTGTTCGACCACAAAAAATTAATTATTTTATAATTGTACTAAACATTGTTCAGCTTGTACGCATTGCATGTGATAACATTTTCTTTCAATAATTTTTTTTTTTAACATTTAATATTTTTTGAATAATTTGATGTCAAATACAAAATTATTCTGTTTTGTTGCAGTCATTATAACAAATACTAACTAAGTTGTACAGATAAAATTATTTTCAAAATATACTAATCCTATGAGCTACCGCGTGACACATGTAAATCACCAAATGAAAAACCACTTATATGAAAAAAAAATTCTATATAAAAATGTTTTAGCATTTTTAACGCTTTTTAAATGTATTAACAGTTATTTGGTGATTACTTATATGTCAAGCAGTAGCCCACGGCATTAGTTTATGTTGTATTTTTTTTTACTCTGCACAACTTGTTAGTATTTTTTGTAATGGCTGCAACAAAACAGAAGAATTTTGTATTTGACGTCAAATTATTCAATAAATATAAATTGTAAAAAAATATTATTTCAGGAAAATGTCT
Organism: Clitarchus hookeri; assembly: GCA_002778355.1. Taxonomy (NCBI): domain Eukaryota; kingdom Metazoa; phylum Arthropoda; class Insecta; order Phasmatodea; family Phasmatidae; genus Clitarchus; species Clitarchus hookeri. The sequence goes on from NQII01002067.1 coordinate 158,520, forward strand.
TCACGTATAACGCGCACGAATTGAACAACGTTTGGTACAATTATAAAATAATTAATTTTTTGGGATCAAACACCGAAAATAAACGTTCCTTTAAGGTTCAATGATAAACAGTTTTTCTCAAAATTACATACGCATCGATGAGTTAAGTACATGGAATTCGAATCCGTAACCCAGGGGCGTGATTTCTCCCTTGTGACCTTCACCATAGATCCGTCTCTAATGACCTCACTGTCGACGAGACATTAACCCCAACGACCTACCTATAGTTCATTTCATATAAGAAGGCCACTTTCTGACAGTCAGTGAGTGGCAACTTAATATATTGAAAACAAATAACCTGCCATTTACAAAATCCTGTATCAGCTGATGCACGAACGAACAAAAGTTAATATTACGTTGGCTATTCTGAGAGCAGTGCCGAAGCACATCACACAAGCAGAAGATACGCGGATAAGAAAGAGTTCGTAGATTAATTAATACATTTTATTTTACGTGGTCATAAAACAGCAGTTTTTAGTTTTAGAAACGAAACTTCGTGATAAAATAGTAATGTATAGGTGTTCAAAATGAGATGCACAATAAAACGATACGTATCCAAATGTGACGAAAAAATCCAAAGTTTCCAGACTCTCAAACCAGGTGCTGCCATCTTGTGAGTTAAAAGCGCACCATCATTTGCAATATGCCCTTCCATGCCATCTGTTATCCATATCCCGAACTACACCCAGAAACATATTATAGATTTGTTGTTTAAAATAACGTATTCACGCGCATATACAAATAATTTTATTTTCCCGCGAGCTCTGTATAATTTTTAAAGTAACATATATTTCGTGTACCGCGTTTACGAACGACCCTACACACGTCCACCAAGTTCCGTTTACGAATGCAGCGCCACTCAAGCAGTTCACCAATTGCCACACGGAGCAGCACCTCCTGGACGGGCTGACTCGCCACATCAAAGCCTATTCTTGAGACGCCTGTTGATGGCGAATGGATACATAAACGGAAAGACACGGCGATTGTCAACTGTCAAAAATGTGGCCTTTTTATATGGTACACAGTATACCGACCTACCTACCGACCTACATATACATTTGAAGCCATTCGTTAAATGTAAAACTCCTATAACAGCAGGCGCATTTGTCTTCACCACAAGAGATGTTCTGGTTTGAATCCGGTCTTGGGCAAGGACGTTATAAGCACCCTATCACAATTTGACAGAGCGTATGAAGAATTTGGAGAAAGTCGTTGAGGAAACAATTTGATATACTAGGAACAACGTATATACTATGTTTGAAATACTGAAGATTTTTTTTTTTTTTTTACTGGGCGTATTAACACATTCCCGCGAAGCCTTTTGTTCAGTAACTAACATAGTTTATTTTGACTATAAGTTAGATTAAGCCTAACTTTCATATGTGTTTGGCAATGAATCACGTAAGTATGAACTGTGGGAATGTAAACATGGGAAAGACAGTGTGAGGCAATATGGTGGATGTGTTGTATGCGCGAGTGTGTGTCGCTAAAACGTGTTGTCTCGATCCCTCAAACAAAATGTGAATCCAAGTTGTAATCGTTGAACACCTTTATCACGGAAGGTTTATCGGATGGAGTAGAATGGTATGCACGGCTGACAATCGACTAACATAGAGGTACTTTTTTTAAAAGAACTCACGTCAACGTTTTGCCTTGTCAGGATCCGATGATAACGTCATAAGGTGGTCTCATACGGTCGCATATCATACCAACCAAATAGAGCAGTTAGTACTAATAATCAATTAGAGTGCTTCTCACCGCTTCTACATCGTCTGCGCTAAGAAAGTTGGGCCAATCTCTACTTTTCTTCTGCAAACAACGTCAATATTACCAACAATCCAGTGCGGGGAGCCCAGGACGACAAATTAAAGATGATGTATCGCGGTTGAAGCCTATGAGCCGTTCTTTGAGTGACGCATAAAAAAACCGCACTGAGATATAAAAGAAAATGAAAAACATTCACAGGAAATCTCAACATCCTCTAAGATGCAAGTAACATCCCAGCAGTTGATGGACAAAACCCAAATAAAGCTTGTGGAGTAATGGGTACGTGAATAACGCAGAAATTCTGGTGACGTGTGTGCGAAACGCTGCAACGGAAATACCTACTCGTTGAGCGTGATATTCGAACGTGTGAACCTGCCTTTAGTCGCTTCAGCCACAGAAGTTGCCTATTCTAATTAATGTAATATCGCGCTGCGGATCGCTTTAAAAGAGAATTGTTACTTTTGTAGTCTCAAGCTTTCGATCGCGGAATTCCAACACCCGTCAGCGATCTTCGGAGAAAATTCATCTGGGACACCCACAAACATCCGACATACAAGGCCGTGCGTCGCTCTACATTCAGTATACCGTTACTACTCGTCAACTGCACATTCCTAGCGTAGTATTTCCTGCATGACGTGTCTGTCTGTCGGCTAGAGCGTTTGCAGTTCTGACCTCTGTGTTCACAATGACAAATTTTCATGTATATGTATATATATATATATATATATATATATATAAATGCATATAAATTTTCATATAGATATGAGTATATAAATTTTCATATATATATATATATATTTATGAAAATTTGTCATTTTGAACAGAGAGGTCAGAACTGCAAACGCTCTAGCTGACAGACACGTCATAAAGGAAATACTATGCTAGGAATGTGCATATAAATATATATACACACACACACATGCACACGCTCACTTAGCAATAGCAATATCAATTTTATAGGATTGTTTGACGGAATACAGACATCAACATTTCCCCCGTATCAATCAGAGTGATTGAACAGATTTCGGCGGCTCTTAATATCCAGGTCTTGAGAACCGATGAGGTTAAAGCGAGGTGAGTATGGAGCAGCGCCGGAATGACATCAATCAAATTTTCTGAAATAATCTTGAGTGGTTTTGATAACTGTGGAAGTTTTTCATTTAATTTAATAGTTTGATCTTATTTAAAAGTTATTTTTAAACTGTTGTTTTTTTANATAACTGTGGAAGTTTTTCATTTAATTTAATAGTTTGATCTTATTTAAAAGTTATTTTTAAACTGTTGTTTTTTTACCATGCTATATAAAAAAAAGGAGAAATGTTAATAATATTGTGATTTATTTTAACTGCTAAAATAAATTTAAAATCGTATTTATTACAGATATTTGCTGCGTGATGAAATGTACTTCCTCTGACTTTTTTTATAATAATGCGCATTTGGCGCATGTTTATTCTTTTATATAGTCATCAATTCATTATAGAATTTACTTCAGTTTATTGTTCAGCACACTACATTTCCGTAAATATCCGGCAGATGTTACACTCAAGATTGCGTAACTTAAGGTGTGATCAGAAGAAATTATAATATCATGTAATACGGTATACGATCAGGATAACTAAAGCGATACTTTATCTATGCCGTTATCGTTAATATTTGCCATCAAAAATTTTCACATCATTCCTTATCACAGACCGAGAGATAGCAATAGCAGTTTGAGATGTTAACAGGTGGCAGCGTTACTCCCACTCAACAGTTCTCCTGGCATGGAAAGCTGACCCGGTATTGGCCGATTTATCTCAGAAAAAACTGAGATAAACGTGACACCTGTTACCTCTCGACAGACTCGAGGGTGCTACAGCTACAAGGTTCACGGCAAATTTTTATTTTTACTCAACATACAGCAAGCGAGCGTGATCATTGATTCCAAAAGTGTTCTTTGTTTGAGCTCGAACAAACACAACTGAACGCCGTATAAAGTTCTGAAATTGTTGAAGTTTTAAAACCGAGGGCGAATTGATTCTAGTATAATTACGCGGAAGGGTGGATCT
>NQII01002067.1:162893-192576 GCA_002778355.1 Clitarchus hookeri
TATATATATATATATATATATATATATATATTGCAATATATATCTAAAGAAACGCGAATAAATATGCAATAGCATACCAGATACACATACCCCTCATTTTTACGCAGTAAAGCATTTTCGAACAATCTTTTGTCGAGAAAATTTATAAGATATAAATTTCAAAACAAAAGTTGCCTTCTTATAGGGCGGCAAAGTAGTAAATTCTAGAGAAAGTGGATACAAAGTTGTCGGAATTTTAACATACCTCACAGTCCCAATAACAATCTTAAAAACTCTCTTTGTGTCTCAATATAAAATTTGCGCAGAGACAAAAGCGGCATTCCACAACCGTTCTANACAATCTTAAAAACTCTCTTTGTGTCTCAATATAAAATTTGCGCAGAGACAAAAGCGGCATTCCACAACCGTTCTATTTTAAAGCAAAGCTCTCACGGCAATTGCAATAACATGTAAGCTCGCAGACTTTTTTTTGGCTCAGCACTGAACGAAATTTAGTCACGTGTTACTGAAGCGTACCTTGTAACGAGTAATAACGCTACGAGCACGAATAGACGCCACGATTAGATCCGACATGACTGAAGAACTGCGCAGCTCAGCCGGATTTCGAGCACGTTTTCCATGACGTTTGATTTGTTGTTCGAGGCAGCCTCCCAGATTTTCATGCGAGGAGGGGGAGGGATCCAGGGCCATTCCAGACATGTTCCTGAATGTTCATCATCAACGGTAATCTTGGAATACAAGGATAGTAGTGCCATGTTCATCAGCAATAACAGGAGTCAAAGGAAAAAAACACGATTGTTCAGCAGTTTATGGCTCAATGTAGCCAATAAGGTTCAACTTTCCTGTCCCCTCGGCCAGAAGACATCACTTTGGTGCAAACGAAACAATTCTGTATTATTATACGTTTTTTAGTTTTTCTCTGATGACTTCTATAAACTTGTAGAATACGATTAACCCTTATATCGTTAACTTATGTCGTACAACCCCATAAGGCATTCTCATCTCTTGTTTTCCACTCTGCTCTATATGGTATTTGATTTATGGCATAGAGCTCCCTGCTGAGTGCTCGTTCAGAAATTGCTAGTGTAGGACATGTGTCTACGTCTACTAGCAATGTTTGACTCCCAAGCGAAGCAGTTTGTATTCACGAGCCGTGAAACATGCTGCCGGTCCCGGTACGTCAGTGTTGTTTTCCAAACCAGAAGCTTTGACGAGAATTCCCGGTATAACACGATCATAGCCACTTCTCGCAGATTCGTCCTGACCGCGCGCTTCAACACGCCAGCAAATTCGACTACTTCATTCTCACACTGTGGCGTCTGGCACGCCCTAATCCAGCCACTCTTTCGCTCGTTTCAGCTACGTTACCGACGTCTACTTCTCACCCTACTCTTCACACGTGAAACGAGACATTTGCAGCAGTGCGCCACGATGGCGCTATCTATGAATCCCGAAGCACACCACGCGAGTGTTCAGATCCCGATCATCCTCGTGCGACGCCAAATGCAGGAGCCTGAATCATCTACCGCCTTGAACATACAAGACGACTAATATTCGCCCAGGGGTAAAGCTCCATCACCACATGCTGCACTACTGAAAGACTGAACCAGAGGATTTTGATAGGGTGCCAGGCCAGCTTAAAACGTGTAGTAAATTGGTGCCCAAGACTTCTTCTTCATAGGGTTGAATTGCAGCAATGTGCATACAGCTTTCTGAAGTTGTGTAAGGGTAGTGCTTATGGTTAACCTGATGTGCCTTACCATTGTAATGAAGATTTTTCTATGTTGTAAATACTGAATAACAATTTAGGTTCTGTCATGAGCCAGGGTAGGATAAAATACTTGGCCATTCCTGACACATACCAAGATCTATCCACTGCCTTGTCATTGTAAATAATGACTACCGTGTTAAAGTATTTAAAAAGTAATTTTATTTTATTTGCATTTTATTGCAATAATTGCTTGCGATAATATATTTGTGCTTCTTGGGTACAGTTTGGCTTCGATTACAGATATTTGTTTATCATTTGTACCACGTGTTATTCAGGTCTTGATTGGGCACAAAAATTAATTCGTTAAGGGGGTAAAAAAATATATATGGGCTATTCACGGTAACGTAAGCACTTTTGAAAGTCGTCTCATTTAGAATAATAGTCAATAAATTGATTTTATTTCAGGCTTAGGTGTTAATTTCCGAGTGCGGTGGAATATACACCGTGTTTAATCTTTACATGGAAATATTTATTTTAAAAGGTGGTTAAAGGATAAGAAATGGCTGAAAGGAAAATGTAACTAGGGCCTCAAAAGTGCTCACTTAACTGTTAACAGCCTATAAGCGTGTGCCGAAAGGTTTTCTTCCTACTCTGTCGGAGCTGTTGTTTTGCCACTGAGTGCCACCAAGGCAAACTGGATTTGACTCCCGGTGGGATTCCCGCCCTCCCCCGCCGAATTTTCACATATGGGAATCGTGCTGGACGATGCCGCTGGTCGGCGGGTTTCCTCAGGGATCTCCCGTTTCCTCCGTCCTTGCGTTCCGGCGCTGCTCCATACTCACCTCGCTTCACACTCATCGGCTCTCAAGACCCCGACGTTAAGAGATTTTTGCAAGTTGGAATCGTGCCGGAAGATGCCTTACTCCATACCTTACCCGAGACACGCAAATCCAGTAATGGACAGTGACTTTTTTCAAAAGGTTGAAATGCTTACTTTGTCGTGAAAAGCCTATAATGATGAACCCGGATCCCCACACACGTAGGTTCGGGAACTTTATTTTGAGATAGTTCCGTGAACAGGTGTTTCGTGAGGGTCCGTCGGTCGGGTACGACGCTTGATAACATTCCGGATACTACGAGGAGCTGATGCGACCTTCCAGCAGACCATCAGTGTTTGGCGAGTAACGTACATTACAGGGACTACACTACGATCCATTATAACTTGGTGCTTTATTTAAAGACACAAAAAATCCTGGGTAAATTTATATAAGAAATTTATTGCAGGCCTAAAAAATTATTGAATTTCTTAAAACTTTACANTACACGAATGAATGAAGGAGTTACATTACAAAAAATCCTGGGTAAATTTATATAAGAAATTTATTGCAGGCCTAAAAAATTATTGAATTTCTTAAAACTTTACACTATAGAATATCACCCCTGTTAAGTATCGAATTTAATTACTATGGGAGTTTTAAAATGTATATAGTTCGTTATAGTAAAATGGCATTTCTTTTATGCCACACGCAAAAAAAAAAGGCTCTTAATTTAATTTATGAGAAACTGNCATTTCTTTTATGCCGCACGCAAAAAAAAAAGGCTCTTAATTTAATTTATGAGAAACTGGGAATGTTCTTATTAAATACTCGCCTGCAAAGGACATGGANTATTTCTTTTATGCCACACGCAAAAAAAAAGGCTCTTAATTTAATTTATGAGAAACTGGGAATGTTCTTATTAAATACTCGCCTGCAAAGGACATGGAAATTTAACCAGCTGGGGAATTTATCTGGAGTGCAGAAAAACTGTATCGGACCAAGGACTTTGATATACGCATCAGGCTTGCCACTTGGCGATCACGTCATTAATTTTTGTGTATGATTTGACAAGTTTCAGATCAGATACTGTCTCGGTCGCTTGTTCAGTTCTCATGACAACGTCGGCGCGATATTACTCTNTTTGACAAGTTTCAGATCAGATACTGTCTCGGTCGCTTGTTCAGTTCTCATGACAACGTCGGCGCGATATTACTCTAAACATAGAAATATAAATCTGCTGGATGAAAATTCTCGGAAACACTACAGATTTTAGGCTTCATATAATCATTTCCAAAATGCTCATTGGGATGTTATAAATGAAACTACAATTTTAAAGAAAATTACTACGCAGGTACATAGTTTCAAAGTAATGTTAATGGAATAACCGCTTTATTTTAAAGTAATTTGTTTAATAAATTACGCGTAAATCTTTGGCCAGAACGTAGTGGCAACCACGAGATTTCGTAATTTTTTTAATTCAACACTTTCTACTTTTCTTAAGATAATATGAATAAATTAACAAATTACTGAATTGATTTCGATGGGGTCGCATTACTATGCTGTTAACAAGTCGATATTTTGAACCACTGCTGGAACGTTATTTAAATATGGAATGGCCCGTATGATAATTTATGAACGCCATGTGCCTTCAACTGCCTTTGTATATGATAAACAACATGGCTACTGGAGGCAATATTACCTACACAACACTTCATTTTTCATCAAAGTAATTTATGTAGTTTTGTCTGTGGAATCCACGCCAAGTCAGTTGTGCTTCGTTATAGAGAAAATTTGCAGCATTTTCTTGTAGACGTTCGGGAGAGATCTGCTAAGGTGATAACATAACCTTGTGAAATAGCAACAAATATGTGAACCGCCGCTGTAGCGCTCCAGTAGCGAATCGTCCTGAAGTATCTAAAAAGTTGGTTTCATTTTTCTTTTGTTAGCATCCAAGGGCTTTACCTTGCTCTAATCTTGACCAGTAAGGAATCGCTAACTCAGTATCAAAGTCGGTATGACGTTGGCTATCATTACACAAGTTTGGGGATCAAATTCATTCTACGGTATTTTCCTGTATGTTGTCCACATACACATATGTGTCTCAAGAAGAGGTAATTATAATACACAACGGTTTAAATACCGTTATATAAGAAGATTTTTAAACAAAATAAAATACAATGCAAAAGTGAATTTTTTATGTACATAATACTTCATAGTTTACTATAACATGTGTTAATTTATATTATAATACTGTTTCACCCTGAACCGCATAGACTGGTAGTATATATGCAACTTAGCACCGACGTTCTAGGTTTTATGATCTTTACTTCAAACTTGGAAAGATAAAGGTTACAGATTTGTTTGCACTTTTGTAGAAATTTAACGTGTGTAATTAGTAATTTATCATACTTATAAACAGGAGTAAGATGAATTTTTATTTTACTTTTAAGTGAAGCCTTGCGTTTCGTAAAACTAACTCAACTCAAAACGCTGTGATTGCAACATGTTTTTCGTTATTTTCAAAGTTTCAGAATTACTCAAAAAATGAAAGTTACCATTTGTTGGACAAGTCTGAGCTAAAAAATAATTTTACATAACTGTGAATGACACGACTTTGTAAGTAATTTCCATAAATAACTTAGGGGCCACGGTGGTGTAGTGGTTAGACTACTCCCCACCCACTCAGACAAACCGAGCTCGATTCCCGGCGGGGTCGCTCCTGGATTCTCGCATGTGGGAATCGTGCCGGACGATGCCGCTGGTCGGCGGGTTTCCTCGGGGATCTCCCGTTTCCTCCACCCCTTCATTCTGGCACCGCTCCATACTCAACTCACGTCAGCCTCATCGGCTCTCAAGACCTCGATGTTAAGAGCCGTCCAAATCTGTCAACTCACTCACGTACGGTGTGCCAGAAACAGACAGAACGCACAGTCAGGAGTGAGTTTAGTCAAGTAGNGGGCTTTTATCTAAATTAAACAGCGGAGACGCGATTTTCATTTCCTGACCAAGACGAGGCCTCGCAGCCCGCTGATGTTATCCCTGAGTAGCGAGCAGCTGCGCGGGTGGGGGAGACCCCAACTTGACGGCGCTGCCCCGCCGATCTAAGGTGCGTGTGCGCCCAACCTGCAAGCCGCTTCACAGTCATTACTCTGTGTCAGCCACGAGTGAGTGAGTGAAGAGATTTTGGCGGCTCTTAACAGCGAGATCTTGAGAGCCGATGCGGGTGGAGCGAGGTGAGTATGGAGCAGCACCGGAGTTAAAGGGCAGGGGAAACGGGAGATCCCCGAGAAAACCCGCCCGACTTGTGGCATCGTTCGGTACGATTCCCACTTGCGAAAATCTCGGAGTGACCCGGCCGGGGATTGAACCCGGTTCGCCTTGGTGGGAGGCGAATAGTCTAACCACTCAGCCACCGCGGCCCCTGTTAGCTACGAAGACAGCTTTTTGGCAGTTGAGAGGCTGGTGGAACATAATATCCTCTGAATAAAACACGGGTTCGTTAAGACCATTTTTTGTCAAATCGACAAAACCAACACAATTAAAATGGCTTGCATGTGTCAGAACAGCTCAGGTGGAAGGATACACATTCAAAACAACACTGATGCCACCTTGGAGTTGTCGAAAAGTGGCCTTCGTAACTGAGACAGAGGATAGTACCAGATTCCGTACAGTCCCCGCCACCTCAGCTGGCGAATCGCGACTGTTAATATGAGAGTGACATTCCAGTCTGGAATCCCTTCGTTACCAGTGCAGCTTTAGGCTGTTCAGGTAAACTGAGCACTTTTGAAAGTCCTGCTGAACATTTACGTGCATGCACATGTTGTATCCTTCCTCCACAGGTAAAATTAAAATTGTCGTGGGCCTGATAACTTTCTTCATGCGTCGGTCAAGTGAAACTGTGGACATGTTAGAAATTTGCCAATTCTTACACGTGCATGCAATTAAAGAAAAGAACGCGAAAGAAATCATTTCAAGTAATCACAAATGCTTACCTAACACTTTTAGTCTAACATTAAACCAAGGGACTACTTTCCCTCCATCGTTACCAACTTTACCGGGCACATGACAGTCAATGTGCCCGTTAAAATATATGCAAAGTAAGGGCAGTGAAATTTTTTGAAGGTTGATTTCCAAAGTGCTAATTTTACCGTGAACAGCTTATAACAAGAGTGAAAATCTTAGAAATGATACGTAACTAACCGATGTACATTAGCATTGTTTCTACTTTTTAAAGAGTTTACGAGAGACGTATACTAAACCCGTTCACTACACTCCACGTAACATATAACGATAATTATAATAATTAGTTTATTACGTGTGATGAAGTGCTACGTAGTTATTTGTCAAGGTCTTATAATAGCAAGTTAGTTTTATATGGCGAAGGAATGATACGAAATTATGAAAGTATGCAAACAGATTTCACTCCTCGTAGAAATTTAAAGCTTATAACACTTATTGTGATCATTAACCAATATTTATTAGGCCCTACTTCTAAAAAAAAGGTTTATTCGCATGTGTGCTTTATAAGTTTAAAAAATCTTACTTAAAGCTTGTGATTTCATGCTTCCTTATTTGGTAATTTAGTAAGGTCCTTTTATATGAGAAATCCTTTTTAGCCTACTTTCTGAAAGAAAAAAAGGCTTATGAGATAAATTTCTTGTCTGTGTGTATGTGTGTATGTCTGTGTGTGTGTGTGTGTGTATGTGCGTGTCTATGAGCGTGTGTGTGTGTCCCCTTTTAAATTTTTTTAACGCGTGGACCGAATTTCACCATAAGTACATAAGTACGCCTGTATTTCATGGTTTACAACCACGTCAGGCACTTACTTTCAAAATGGCAACCATTTTAATATTTGGGGTGATATGTCATATTTCGGAAATCATTCAACCTATTTAAACCAAATTTTGTATTTTTCGTTATCTCTCGAAAACAATTTAACCAAATCTCACCCAATTTGGCAGGTAAGTAATACTATATTAGACCAAGTCAAAGTAAGTGATTGAACTTTATTAAGAACTTACATTCAAAATGGCGACCATTAATTTTTTTTAGGTTTATTTGGTATATGATGCCATACCATTTAAACAATTTCGACCAAATTTTGTATACTGAAAGTATCTGATAGGAGCATCATATATTACATTACCACTTTTGTTGTCTATTTTGGAAGATAGCACCATAAGAATAAACAATGTTATTATGTCATATCTCGGTAAAAAAAAATTACAGGCCCTACCAAATTCGGCAAACAATTAGTATTGATGCAGATGATGTCAAGTAATATGTTTTAAGCATGCCAGACACTTATTTTCAAAATTTCTGCCATATAGCCATTTAAGAATAGAATATCGTCGTAGTTATGTAATCGATTCCAACATAATTTTGTATTTTGGCAGTAGATTTTACAACTATTAACTGTATCGACAAGGAACATATTTTTCCTCCATTTAGTAAGATAGCGACCCCAAGTATAAATATTTTTTTTATGTCATATCTCGGGAAACAGTTGACAGATTCCTACCAAAGTTGGCAAACAAATAGTACTGCAACAGGGTTTGTAANATCTAAGGTGCGTGTGCGCCCAACCTGCAAGCCGCTTCACGGTCATTACTCTGTGTCAGCCACGAGTGAGTGAGTGGAGAGATTTTGGCGGCTCTTAACAGCGAGGTCTTGAGAGCCGATGCGGGTGGAGCGAGGTGAGTATGGAGCAGCGCCGGAATTAAAGGACAAGGGAAACGGGAGATCCCCGAGAAAACCCGCCTGACTAGTGGCATCGTCCGGCACGATTCCCACTTGCGAAAATCCCGGAGTGACCCGGCCGGGGATTGAACCCGGTTCACCTTGGTGGGAGGCGAGCAGTCTAACCACTCAGCCACCGCGGCCCCTGTCAGCTACGAAGACAGCTTTTTGGCAGTTGAGAGGCTGGTGGAACATAATGACCTCTGAATAGAACACGGGTTATTCAAGACCATTTTTGTCAAATCGATAAAACCAACACAAATAAAATGGCTCGCATGTGTCAGAACAGCTCAGAAGGAAGGATACACATTCAAAACAACACTGATGCCACCTTGGAGTTGTCAAAAAGTGGCCTTCGTAACTGAGACCGAGTATAGTACCAGATTCCGTGCATTCTCCGCCACTTCAGCTGGCGAATGGCGACTGTTAATATGAGAGTGACATTCCATGAATTCGAGCAACGGCTCGAACAAATTTGTAAATTACAACATGAGTCCCAAGTTCAACAGTCACTCTTAACTAGAAATATTACCATTATTATTACTACGTGAAAGTACAGGTGCACTTAGCTTGCTCGCCCCCCGTCGACGAAGCTGGAAGCCACTGTAAAACATTGTGCAATATTTGCCATACGTCCTTGTTTAGAGGTTGATCGACTATTTTGAGCCAAAACTCCGTCTCTAGAGAAGAAAAAATAACATTTATTTATGCAAGTTTTCGCGGAAAATAAATAAATAAATAATGATTATCTTGTAAAGGCTGAAAAATAGAAAAAAAAAACCTTATAAAGAAATGCATTATTAAACAACTTTCTGCGTGCACTAACAATACTGAATATCTAACTGAAATATAAAGAACGTGTCATGGTACAGCAAAAGAAAAATAGCTCAACTGTGTATTTCAGTAAAAATCATTAAATTAGTTTTGTAATCTTCAGATGGCATCAAATTTATGATTTAACGTTATAGATCCCTTTTTTTATATGCACGCGTCGATTGAAATAACATTCTGGAAATAAAAACGGTCACGTTTCTGCATTGTCTGTTTCTGAGATGATGTTTCCGGACATTAGTTTTGGCCACGCTACCTTGTTGTTGCAGCTCGTGTCCATAGCTGTACAAATAAGATCCATAAATACAACTAGACCGACCCAATGCCACTACGCCAGTCCTCCAATAGCCAGCGTTAATTTTTTTTCAGAGACAGTTTATTTGCTCACGTTACCAGGTTTCAAGCTCACTGATGCACGGACGTTGTAAAAACTAGCTTCCTCCAACCTTAGCGTTTCGACGTGTTGAATGAAATCAACAGACGCTTACCGTCTGGTATGAGATGGCCGAGGGGTATAAGGCGCTGCGTTCAGATCGTAGTCCGCTTCTGTGGGCGTGGGTTCGAGTCCCACTCCTGACCGCGCATGTTTCGCCGTAGTTACTTTGCCTCAGTCTGAAATCCCTTCGTTACCAATGCAGCTTTAGGCTGTTCAGGTGAACAGAGCACTTTTGAAAGCCCTGCTGAAGATTTACGTGCATGCACATCTTGTATCCTTCCTCCACTGGTAAAATTAAAATTGTCGTGGGCCTGATAACTTTTTTTTTTCATGCATCGGTCAAGTGAAACTGTGAACATGTGGGAAATTTGCCAATTCTTACACGTACGTGCAATAAAATAAAAGAACGCGAAAGAAATAATTTCAAGTAATCACAAATGCTTACCTAACACTTTTAGTCTAACATTAAACCAAGGGACTACTTTCCCTCCGTCATTACCAACTTTACCGGGCACATGACAGTCAATGTGCCCGTTAAAATATATGCAAAGTAAGGGCAGTGAAATTTTTTGAAGGTTGATTTCCAAAGTGCTAATTTTACCGTGAACAGCTTATAACAAGAGTGAAAATCTTAGAAATGTTACGTAACTAACCGATGTACATTAGCATTGTTTCTACTTTTTAAAGAGTTTACGAGAGACGTATACTAAACCCGTTCACTACACTCCACGTAACATATAACGATAATTATAATAATTAGTTTATTACGTGTGATGAAGTGCTACGTAGTTATTTGTCAAGGTCTTATAATAGCAAGTTAGTTTTATATGACGAATAAATGATACGAAATTATGAAAGTATGCAAAAATATTTCACTCCTCGTAGAAATTTAAAGCTTATAACACTTATTGTGATCATGAACCAATATTCATTAGGCCCTACTTCTTAAAACGTTTATTCACATGTCTGCTTTATAAGTTTAAAAAATCTTACTTAAAGCATGTGATTTCATGCTTCCTTATTTGGTCATTTAGTAAGGTCCTTTTTGTATGAGAAACCCTTTTTAGCCTACTTTCAGAAAGAAAAAAAGGCTTATGAGATACATTTTTTGTCTGTGTGTCTGTGTGTGTATGTGCGTGTGTATGAGCGTGTGTGTGTGTCCCCTTTTCAATTTTTTTAACGCGTGGACCGAATTTCACCATAAGTATTATGGTGAATTTTAATATTTGGGGTGATATGTCATATTTCGGGAATCATTCAACCTATTTAAACCAAATTTTGTATTTTTCGTTATCTCTCGAAAACAATTTAACCAAATCTCACCCAATTTGGCAGGTAAGTAATACTATATTAGACCAAGTCAAAGTAAGTGATTGAACTTGATTAAGAACTTACATTCAAAATGGCGACCATTAATTTTTTTTAGGTTTATTTGGTATATGATGCCATACCATTTAAACAATTTCGACCAAATTTTGTATACTGAAAGTATCTGATAGGAGCATCATATATACCAACACATTACCACTTTTGTTGTCTATTTTGGAAGATAGCACCATAAGAATAAACAATGCTATTATGTCATATCTCGGTAAAAAAAAATTACAGGCCCTACCAAATTCGGCAAACAATTAGTATTGATGCAGATGATGTCAAGTAATATGTTTTAAGCATGCCAGACACTTATTTTCAAAATTTCTGCCATATAGCCATTTAAGAATAGAATATCGTCGTAGTTATGTAATCGATTCCAACATAATTTTGTATTTTGGCAGTAGATTTTACAACTATTAACTGTATCTACAAGCAACATATTTTTCCTCCATTTAGTAAGGTAGCGACCCCAAGTATAAATATTTTTTTTATGTCATATCTCGGGAAACAGTTGACAGATTCCTACCAAAGTTGGCAAACAAATAGTACTGCAACAGGGTTTGTAAACTTGTATGTTTTAAGTAGGTCAGGTATATATTTCAAAATGGTAGCTATAAAAATATTTTAACTCAGTATGCTTTATCAATTAAACAAATTGCAACTTAAGTTTGTTTACTGACAGTGCCTATTACAACCATTAAATATGTCTATGCAGAGCCTCATTTCTCTGCCATTTTTTATGATAGCAGCACCAATAAAAAATAAATTTTTTATCTCATGTCTTAGGGAACAATAAACCCATTCTTAAGAGATTTGGCGAATATGTTTTACTGTGGTAGGCCTTAGTAAAATATGCATTTTTTAAGGTATGACACACTTTTTAGAATGGTTGCTCTACGAAGTTATGTAGTCTATTTTAACTTAAGTTTGTATATTGGCAGTATACAATCATCGATTGTGCTACTACATTACCTTTTTGTCCTACATGTATGAAGATGGCCATATAAAAATTATAGAGGTTTAATGTCATATCTCTAGGAGCAATCAGCCGATTCCCACCAAATTCTTCACACAAGTAGCGCTACGGTATGCCATGTAAACATACGTGTTTTAAGTGCCTCAATCACTTATTTTTAAAATAATGGCCCTCTAGGAGAGCAAACCCTAAAATTCTAAACATTAGTCTGATTACATCCGAAACTGATGCTCCGAATCCGACCTCCATAATGCAGTGCATTGAATGCTAGCTTATTGTACGAGGTTTTCTGGGTTCAAGTCCCGGGTAAGGCACGTGTGTATTTGTAGTTGCCTCACAAATGTTGTATACGTTTCTGGTTTCATTTCTAATGTTATTGCTTTCAAAGAGAAATCAAGTCCTACCTAACAACTCAGCTTTTAAGAACTTATTAAAAAATTAATATTTCCCATGGTGAGGAAAGTAGGTTTATTAGTTATGTCAGTAATTTCTTGTTAATAATAATTATGTATTTCACCATTTTTTTAAAGAAAAATTTTATTCTAACACCAATTAATGTTCGCAAATTTATAGTTTACTACAGTATGTTGAAAATGACGCACGCACTCTCCATATTAGGGACTGCGGTGGCTTAGCGGTTAGACTGCTCGCCTCCCACAAATGCGAACTGGGTTCAATCCCCGGATGAGTCACTCCCGGATTTTTGTAAGTGGAAATCGTGCCGGACGATGCCGCTGGTCACCGGGTTTTCTCGGGAATCTATCGTTTCCCCCTGTGCACTAGTATACCTGCGTTGCTCCATTCTCACCTCATTTCATCCGCATCAGCTCTTAAGACCTCGCTGTTAAGAGCCGCCCAAATCTCAACACTCTCCATAATGTACGCTTTCGCAGTGTTCCTCTTTTTGCGTTTTGTTTGCATGATGTGGTGAGCGGTAAAGACAGTGCCTGACGAACACTGGGACTGTTATCAGGACGAATAAACATATGGTATAGTTTGCGCACAAGGCTATGGTAACATACATAGGTACAGAGGAATTTGACGTAGTTGAGGTAAATACCAAGATGTGCATTTTGTGTGCCAAAGGAAGTGATGTAAATTGAGAAGTCCAGAAATCTTTTTCGTTTTCCACCTCTCGTCCACTATTTTAGGAAATCGTATTTTTACATTGTTTTTATTATAACAACTTACATGTCACTGTGTTATATATACTATTGTTATGCGTAGCCGAAAAGCAATTCTGCTGCACGAAAACGCTCGACCGCTTGCCGCATCTGTTGTTCAACAGGCTCTGCTTTGTAGTACACAACTTTGGCCTGCGAGGTCACCAGACCTTTCACCGATACAGCACATGTGAGGATCATATGGGACAATGTCTACTGTGGTGCCCACTAATCTGAATCATTGATTCCTAGCTAGTTCATAGGATTGGTGTGCCAGTCGGCAAGAGCTAATAGACTTACATTTAGTGACTGTTAGTTCACTTAGTATTCAGTTATAGGGTCAATAGAACAAGTTAGAGCACATTCTATACTCGAATGGGAGAGATGCACGGCTCGCTGTATGGTGGATGGAAATTCCTCCAGTTGCAAGCTTTGTTCTTGCCGATAACCAAACAGAGCGAGAAAATAAAATACTTGGAGGCTTCTTCTTCCCAACAGATCAGTAAACTTTACTTATCAACTTTTACAATATACGTGGTGAGCATAAAAACTGAAAAANTTCTTCTTCCCAACAGATCAGTAAACTTTACTTATCAACTTTTACAATATACGTGGTGAGCATAAAAACTGAAAATGAAAGGTGTATTTCTGGAGATGTCGTGCAACAATTTCAAATTATTGCTGACAGATTTCCTCTCCACGCTTCAGAGAGTGTGGTGAGAAGGTACTCAGGAGAATGTCACATCAGTTAGGATATTTTTTAAATATTTAATTTATTTGTTTGCACTGTCGAATTTTTTCTATTTTTATTGTGATAATTAATTCCTGTGGGGGACACTACACGTCATTGTAGCATAACGCTAGACAATCCAGCACGTATGAATTTCACTCAACAATTAAGGCAGTTGACTAGTTGAAATTAGGTATAGGGAAATACATGTTAATGAAATTCAGTTTTCTGAAGCCAATTTTGAAGATATAAACTTGAAACAAAAACCTACGTGTGAGTAATGATACTCTTAATCTTTGTATTAAGGCAAATGTAAATATTTATTTTCAGTAATTTTTTATTTAATTAAAAGTTTTCTGATTTTTCCAGGGAAAAGGCTACACATTACTACATTAAGTTACAAAAGTCTTCGATACCAAAGAAGCACGTATTTTTATGCTTTAAAAAATTCCCTGGTGATATATATATATATATATATATATATATATATATATATATAAATATATATATAAATATATATATATATATATAAGAGTAATACCAAAGAACAGAATTTCAATATCATGTACTTCCCTATACAAAATTATCAAGCAAGCAACAGCATTAAGTGCCACGATGGTAGGGCGGGATCGCAGGTTATGACGTGGCGTTATGGAACCCTAGGTGCGTCTAGGAAACAAAAAAAGAGGGTGTTGGAGAAGGAGGAAGAGATTTGCAAACGCATGCCTCACGCTTCGCATCACCCGAACCCCCCTCCCCTAAAGGGGGGTGGCATCAGAGGTGTGGGGTCACACACTCCCCCCCCCCTTACGGTCGACGCGTATGTGCCCGCCAGACACCACCCCAAGAATACTGATAGTTTTTTTTTTTTTAAAGCAGGGGCCGCGACCTGCATTTTTATATTCCGCAACGCGCGCGGCTGGACTTTCAACCCCCTCGTACTCCGGGCATCATCCCCCCTTTCGCCCCCAGCAACCCTTAAAATCGAACTTATTTTAGAGCGGCGCCACCCAGCCAACTCGACTTCCCTACCACCCCTACCGTTCTCACCCCCTCTTCATCCGGTCCGTCCCTGGGCTCCCGCACATGATTGCCCACAGGAAAGAATACCAATGAGAAGCGACAAACCACCCCCTATCCGTCACCCAGCCTCTCTTACCCCCCTCCTCTTACTAGCTTTGCCAGAGCTGATTTCCCTCGACCAGTGCATTCAGCACAAGATTTCTCCCCAACGAAAATTTCTATAGTACATTCACGGTTACTTCCAAATACTCTGAAGCCATGCTAAGGTTCTACTTTCAGGATACCCCTCCGCCTCATGCAAACAAAGCTTAACAAAGTCTAGAAAACTACGCCGGAGTGACAATGCATCACATTCGTGCGCACTCGGTGTAACTCTGTGTTGCATAAGAACCATTTCTTACTACTCATTGCCAACGCACCTTTTCTCTCTGTTTTTCTATCATATTAATTCTAATTAATTGTTATAATTTTGTAAATAAAATATAAGCAAACGTTCTATTTTAAAAAAAAAAGTACTTTTATGTCAACACAAGTATAAAATGCATTTGATGCATTAGCTAGAGATCTGAAAAATTCGCTTATTCATTTTGAGACATGCTATAATTCAAAACACGTGTGTTGATATAACTTTAGCTACTGGCGCACACGGTGTTTGGCACATCCTGGAGAACGCTGGCCCAATCGCCACCTTCCGCTGTGACAGCAGATAACCAATGTGCATTTAATATCGGCATGTTTGTACATAAGATTGTAGAGTCTAGCTTGCAGGTCATTGAACTAGCGAATTTTTCTGGCCTCTGTGCATTACACATTTAGGAAACAACCGAACACGTCGTACATGGGGTGACTTTTCAAAGGTTCGATTCACAAAGCGTTACGATACCACGAATGGACTGCATCATCTTATAAGTCTCGAAGAGTTCATTCTGTCGCGAGAACTGACGCCTTTCCTAACTGTAAAAGTTTTTAAAAATAAATAAAATTTAATACACTTTAAGTTGCGCGCAGTGTTAACACACTTGACTCGGATTCCGTAGGACATGGGCTGGCGTCGATGTGGGAGATTTAGCCATGCGTCTTAAGGGCTATGGAAAGTTCTCGCAGTTTTCCGATACCCGAAACATATAATCAGTAATAGAATTTGAATTACGTAACATGTTTTGATGATAGATTTATCGGAAATATCTTCGAATGCTAATAGCTACCATATAAAGTAAAACATGACACAGTCTGCATATTTTTAGATTAAAAAATTGTCGACTTTCTGCTAATAAATAGGGATATAAAACACGAAATTAGTAAATATTGCAAAATAATTGTTTTAAAATTAACAAAATTATATTTAAAACTCTGTAGTACTGAAATCCATATTCATCTTAAAGGAAAAACAAAAGCTTTTTATGAACAATTCTAACAAGCGTTTTTAAGTAGATAAAATTCGGTTAAAATTAAAAAGGTGTTTAGGTTCTTAAATTTGGTATTTTAATGCTTTACATTATAAAATAATATTTATTTTCAAACAACTACTTTTTTTAATTTACGGATTTTGTGGTTTCTGTACGCTATCATTCCAAAAATGGACAAGATTTATTTTTGTTCGCAAGTACACATTGGATCCACTATTGCTTTGTTTGATGGTTTTGATTCAAATATATAGTCAATAAAACGAATACCATCGAAATATATTAAGTACCTCAAATTCAGTTCTTGATTTTATGTTTTGGAAAGTCACGAACAACGAACATGTTTGTGTGAGTGAACGCTGAATTTACCCGATTTCATCTCTATTCGCTTCATTCACGCAAGGGAAATAATTAGTAATGTATTAATATTTCTGGCAATATTAGAGGTACGCATCGCCAGCGCCAGAATAAAACCATCGGATCCGCAGAGATTGTAATTATACGTATTGTGGAATGATAGAACGTGGGCAGAAAATTATATCTTAAACAGGCCTTTCATCAAAACTGTTCAATTCATAACCCTCATCAGTGATATCAGTCAGTGAAATACTTGTCACTGAAAGTCAGTTAATAAACTGTTACAGACTGGCCAATCAGTAGAATGAACGGGGGATCACTGTCAAGGTGCGGTCATTGTCATCTTCGGAGATACAACATAAGATGTGTTCCCCCAACCCTCCTCCACCAAACTTTATTTCACTCACGCATTATATGGATACATTTAAATTGTGTAGACAATATAAATTACATAGAGATGTTTTTGTCAACACTAACNTAGACAATATAAATTACATAGAGATGTTTTTGTCAACACTAACCAAATTAATTTAATTTAAAATCCATTAATAATTTGCAGGGGGGTGGAATTGTATCTGTGCCGAAAACATACAGTATTTTAAGCGTTTTCAAAGTGATTACTCATTACCTTGTTCGCCCACTTAAAGTTGAGAAGAAAAAATACAGTGGAAAACTAACAGCAATCGTTGCGCCACGTAAAACTACACCACAATTCGGTAATAAAANAACATACAGTGTAGTATGCATTTAAATTATTTTACAAAAATTAAAACCTAACCTGTTCACAGGTATCCGATCCGCCATTTTACAACGCCATGAAGCGATCTCTAGAAATCTGTGAAAATTAGCCACCGTAACAATTAATAAGCTGCAACTGATTTGAAGTGAAGACATTTTCACTGGTCTTCACTGACTTGGCTCCATGTTTCAGGTTTCGAGTGTAGGTCGGAGAAAGTGTCAAAACGTTTAAAAGCGCTTACTTACATAAACTGTGTTCTAATCTCAAATGCTCGCCCACGTTTAGTGCGATGGTGCCGTTGGAATAAAAGCAGTCCGATGTTGGAACATGGATATGGCACGTGAACTCTACCTGGCACCATCTCGACGGCCCAGTTGACTGCGAGCGCTCTATAAGCTGAATACAGTCTTGACCATCCAGGGCATCACGGGTGAAGCTTCTTCGTAGCGTCGCTGATGGTGCATTCTCCTAAGACCCATCGACGACGAAGAAAGAGGCGGGGGGGATCTCACTCGTCGCCGATAGGAAGTGTTCGGGAATCGCCGTTCACGGAAGAACGGAAAAGATCCGCCGACGACGAGGAGGAGCGTGGGAGGGCGTGTTTGCGAGCCGGTCGCTGATGGACCAGGCGTCCCGAAGACGGGTGAAAGGTGTGTCGGCGACGTACAGTAGCTCTTTCCCCTCACCATCTCTCCCGACCGAGGAGTCTCATTTCCGCTCCTGCCTGACGGGGACTCTTGGGGACACTCCCCCGTCCTCAACATCATCCCGCCCGTTCAAGAAGTCTTTCATGGCGCCGCGCCGGCCTAACCTGGCGAGCTTTCCACACCTCCTTTGCCTTATCTCTCCGTTCCCTCAGTGCACAGACTCACCGCGTATCCAACGTGCAGGAGCTGGTGCTAACAGCGGCTTCTCTGAGGAGTTCTCTTTCACAAATAAATTTTCTGACCAAAACTCGACAGGCACCCTTGGAACGAGTTGAGTTGAGATGAGTTGAGAGATTTGGGCGGTTCTTAACAACGATGTCTTAAGAGCCGATTCCCTTAGAACGAACCTCACAACCAGCTTTCTTCCACTTACAACGCAAATACCGGTTGTACCAAGTTAATATTTACACAACGGGAGATAACAGACATATTACTTAAGACAATCTTATGTGGCTGCTTGTACTTGAAGCTACGCAGACAACGTTGGGTGTGTGCGAGTGTAAATAACAGATAGCAATGTTTGAAATGCCAACCTTTAGCAGCAAGACATTGTTTGAGATGCTGTACAACAGAACTACAAATAGTAGGTACGGTTTCCATGGAAGTTGATTAACAGATTGTCACAATCGCGTCTCTCATGGCATCCAGTGTCCGTGGCTTCGTGGAGTACACGGTGTTCTTCAGAGTTTCCCCCAACAGATATAAATATAACGGCGTCAAATCTGGAAGTGTGTGCGAATACTCAGCACTTCCGCGTCGGTCTGTCCACATCGGAACACTATTGTTTCAAACAGGAGCGACCATAGGTTTCGGTGGTACTGTGGCAATGCGCCGTCCTGCTGCAAAAAGCAATCGTCACCTGGGCAGTGTTGGTGAATAGCGATCACAATGTCTCCCTGCAACATGGTAGAGTAACTTTCTCCTGTCACCGTGCCATCAAAGAAAAATGCCCCCACAAATCCACTAGCAGGCATATCGCACCACACTGTTAACCCAGGAATATTAACTGCTTTATCTACCACAATGCCGATATTTTCATCGACCCAGCACACGCATTTGCGGCGTGTTATGGTGTGGTCAAGCCTTAGTTGAACGGCTTGCCCGATCACACCTTAAAACATTAAACCTGGAAACGAGTTGGATTGCAACGCCACCATTTGGTCGTCGATCCTTGCGAAACAAGACAGTTGCAGAAATCCCCTCCACCGGTCACTGAGCGGGGCCGCAGAACCACGCGCTTGAAATAGGCCGGCGTAACACTCGAAAGGGCGTCTTTCGACCAGAGTCTTTCGACCAGCGTCTGTCGTCTGGAAGATGGGTGTGTCCGGCCGGCGTTAACCATCTCGTAGAATCAGCCTCCGGCTTCAACAAGGTGATGACTTTCCAGTTAGGTTTAATTAAAAAGGCGTGAATCATAAGGTAATTTCCGTAATAATCATCTTAAATTCAATGTAAAGCTCCCCCGATCAATAGTAATTTAAATAATAATTGCATAACCATAAATGTTAATAAAACCTCATCAGATACTGTTGTGCTCTACCGAAGCATGAGTCATTATTTGAGATACGCCCCCAGCCCCCAGCATACTCTCACATTGACATACTACAATTGTTGCTAGTTCGTAACAGGCGGTTGTCAGTTCCTTTATATTGAAAGTTTGCCTCGTCGGACCAAACAATCACGTCTGTAAAATGTTCGCTGTCGTTGCACACGTTCACAACCCACTGACACAATTCGAAATCTATCTCTAGATCGTCTTCATTCTAGCGTGAAGTACCGCGGGGATGTAGGGCCTCCACTTTACTTGCTTTAAGATACGACGGACACTTGATTTACCGACACTTCACTCACTCGTAGCTTGCCATAGAACTTCCAGGGGAAAAGTGTGAATGGATGAAACACAGCTCCCACACTTCCTTTGTCCATTGTCGTTCTCTTCCTGCCGCACCGTCCTTTCTTCACATCACACACAGATCCGTCAACCTCAAACTTGTCACGTAATCTTTTATTTTTTGCATGTGACGGTGGCGCATTATCGACTTCATCACTCCATCACCTCTGCACCTTAATCACGTTCTCACATTTCCAATGAAAATTTAAAATCCACTTACGTTTCTCGAAAAAAAAAAACCTTGCCACCACCACCATTTGCTCTACGATTGTAGTGCAGCTGCTCGTGGCTTCAGACGTAACTGACAACAGCAGAATGGCTACACGCGCTCACAAAAACCCAATGTTGTCCTTACAGCATCAAATACACGCAGTCCCATCAAATTGTTATTGATTGTGCATACGTTTTTTTTTTTTCATTTAAAGAGGATAAACTTTAATTTGGGACATCCGGGACATGGCCCTTGTGTGAAAAGCGAGAATTCACTTTATTTGGNCCCAATGTTGTCCTTACAGCATCAAATACACGCAGTCCCATCAAATTGTTATTGATTGTGCATACGTTTTTTTTTTCATTTAAAGAGGATAAACTTTAATTTGGGACATCCGGGACATGGCCCTTGTGTGAAAAGCGAGAATTCACTTTATTTTGCAAGAAAAAGGTTGGGTCCGTGCAAACAAAATACTTGATTGTAAAAGGACAAATAAATACGTAGATTTGATTCACCGGAATGTTTATGCTATCAGAGCATTTTTTAAATCCAGATTATATTTTGTTAAAAAAAATCTTAAGGATTCTGAAGGATTTGAAATTTAGTTCAACAAACAAAATACACTGATCTACATTAAAATTGCAACACCAAGAGGGACGAGAGCCATCACAACCAGATTTTATAGTCGGAATACGCATCATATATAGGTGACATGATTACTCTTACAGCTCGATATGACGTACAGAACATGGGGAAAGTAGTACTGTGGCGCCCCACTTCGGGCGGAAATAACAGCAGCTACACGACGCGGCACTTAGAAGAAAGAGTCTTTGGATGTCTGTCTGGGGTATCTCCGCCCGAGCCGCTTCGACTCATCCGTTGAGCCGCGGGTGTCCTGTGGCAGGCCAGTCGTTGCTTGACCATGAATCACACGTTTTCGATGAGTGAGAAATCCGGTGAACGCGCAGGCTAAGGAAGCAGTGTGACGTGGTGGTCATCCAGGAACCATCGGACGATGTGCGCCACATGGTTTTGCGTATCTTCCTGTTGGGACAGGGTCCCAGGCGGGCCCTGAAGATAACAGACAACAACAGGCTCCAACACCTCCGAGATTCAACGGTTGCTGGTTAGCGTACCAGTGACGCAGACTAGGTCCGAGTGGAATTGGAATCCGACGGCACCACATGCCACAGCTCCAGGTGCCGGGCCGGTGTGACTTTGCGTAATGCAGGACTTGGCCAGGCGTGCACCATGGCGCTGCCGGACACGGATGCTGCCATCGTGGTGCTGCAAGCAGAAGCGGGATTCGTTGGAGAAGACTTTGGTAAGTCATCATCCTTCCAAGCCCGATATACCTCGCACCATTGCAGCCACAGGTGCCTGTGATGAGTAGTCAGTGGCAATCACAGAAATGGGCACCTGGACATGATGCCCTGGTGCTGCAGACAGCACTGAACCGCGAGTGCGGATACAGATCGATGTTCCGAATGCCCGTACTGCTGAGCGATGGTGTTCGATGTGGCTGTACGGTCCGTAATTGCCTTGCGCACTAGATTTCTGACCTCGCGCTCGTTGGTGCGACGGAGCCATTTGCTTCCTGCATGTCGCTCAGCCCGTCCCTCCTCAACCCACTGTTTCCATATCTTTTTCACTGGGGTTGCATTTCTTCCAACGCGAGAACCGTCTTTAGTGGTAAGATAATCCATAATCCTGATATGCCATGATTCTCCCTCATTCAAAAGCGGAAACCTGTTCGTATGATTCGACAATCATGAGGTCTTTGATGAAGCGTGCTTACTCCGTCTGTTCACACGAACGTTTGGAAAACACAATACTGCTACCTCTCAATGGTTCGCCGACCTCTAACTATACTATGTTTATCAGTGTCGCAATTGGCACGCATGCTGCGCCACTCGGCTGAACAACTGAACAACTAATTACGTCAATGCCCTACCTTGCCCTAAGCATTACCCCTATTTGGGGTCCTTCAGATGCGTCCATGTTAGTGTTCAAATTTTAGTGGCTAGCAGTGTATTTTGTAAGAACAACTATCAACTAATTTGATTTTTGGCCGTACACAAATCTTTAATAGCAAAAACAAACATTTGTCTTAGTGAAGGTGTATGTAAAACCTCATTCTTTAAAATGGCCCAAAGCCCATCAATAAAACCCACGTCACTTTGCTTATAACCATTTTAGTGATATATTTCGATCGCACCATCTCGATAAGTTTTGAGATCTCTTTTTTTTTTTAATTTGACACTTAAGACTTACTTTGAACTTGTTAATTTACGAATTTCAGTAGTCTTTGAGAGTTGTAAAAAATGGCATTACTTTAAGTAAATATTAGTTATGCATCAATTAACACAAAGTGCTGTAAGTTTACATGAGAGCCGTATAACATGCAAATGTGGAAACAGACCAAAGAGGGTGGTTCCGACTAAGAATTATATTAAAACAAAAGTTTTAATTTGATTGTTGTTTACAATAAGAACTGGCATAACGACGAGGGTGGAGTAATTAATTCAGCAGGTAATAATAGGCAATGCTTTTCGCCGGTGATTGAATTGTGTGTGGAAATACTGAGGGAAATCGTAGAAAATCTTTACGTGTTATAAGAGGGCTTGGTACATAAATCAACACTAAAGAGACAGATATATATATTTATAGGTTTTTGGAAGCGAGTATAGGAAAAGTACGAAACGGCAATCCTAGATAATAATTTACTCTAACTTTGAGAGCAAATATTTTTCTAGTGTGGTGCATTACTGTCGAACTATTTCTTACGCCATAAATTTGCTCGTTTCAGGGCGACGTAAGATATAGCACTAAAGGAATGTATCTCTCCATCAAAATATTTGCTCAATAAGTAGCCAGAAACTGTTATTTAAGGTCGCCTTTTTCTTGTTTTTTCTTTACTGACTTCCAAAAACCTGTTAACAACAATTTACGTCGTTCAGGGTTAACTTATGGGCCACGCCCTCTTACATCGGTAGCAATAAAGACCACAATGACAACCCTTTTCAGAACACAAACGAATGTGGAGGAAAACTTTCAGTAGTGAAGATATTAGGGTAAAATAGGAATGTCAGAGGATGAAAGGGAAAAAAGCGAACGAAACAAATATAAGATGGCAACGCATACTCACCATTACTTTTGCGTTGATTGTATTTTTGTGATAATGAGAAGCAATATCAAAATAACAGACTTTAGAAACTAGAAATGGTTATTTCAGTGTTTTAAAAAAAAAATTTCACTCCGTTTGAAAATATGTGCATAGATCAATATTTGGTATTATTAAAAGGGCGTCTCTCGTTCAAGCAGTGCATAAAAACAAGAAGGAAAATATGTAAAAAGGTTTGATTTAGCAGACTGGGTGACCGACTATATTTTAGATTTCATCATTTATACTGTTGCCACAACAAGACTTGTTGATGTAGACGGTAGCCTAGGAATATCTGATGCCGTTGTTTTGACACTTATACAGTCACACCTGCTCGACAGCCGCAGGCTAACTCCACATATGGGCTCTGATTTTTGCGGAAATCTAAGTGCTAATAGACGAAGAATGCCAGAATTATTTTAAGGAAAATGGAAAAAAATTATTATCTAGTTAGCTAGGACACAGGAACAACAATGGTCGGGTAGACAGACGTGAAGTACAAATGTCGTCTATTTTAAATCCTGACGTATTTGTTCCATGTGGGAAAGTAGACAGAATGACAAATGCGGAAACATGAAGCTTCTCGTCGTACAAAAAAAAAATGCAAGCTTTGACTCTGTTGACTAAGCAGATACCGTATTCTGCTAAGTTCAGTAGAGTGTCTCAGATAAACGGTAAAACGGAACAAAAATGTTTTTTTTTTTTAACTTGGCGGATTTAACAGTTTTGAACACTCATACCATGTACAAGATAAGTACTGTGAAATGTATTTCGGTTGCAGACTTCTGGCTTCAACCAATAAGAGATATAATTGCTAAAAAAAAAAAATGGCCAAGTATGTGCAACGTTAAAAGATGGTTCATCCNAGTATTGCATGTTTGCAAGCACACTTAGTTGGAGCCAAAGAAAAGGAAATACTGAAGATACTCCTGTAAGAAGTGTGACATGGGTCTTTGTATGATTCCGGGCTTTAAAAAATTCCACACCATAAAAAAAATTTGAATAATATTTCGTAATGTGTATGAGCAGATTTAAGTAATGACGTTTCATTTCTTTGTTTTTCGTTTCACAACAGAAACGTATTTTATTTTCTTTTTCACAGTTTGAAAAACTATTGATAAACATACAAATGATTACAAATTTTTACAATAATAAACATAGACTGGTTATATTTTACATATATCAAATAATTATTTTTTAATATATAAGTTAACGCTGCGATAACATACCAGGGAATGTAAATTTTTTTAAACAACGCAATACTTAAAATGTGTTATGGACTACATGTAACATATAAAGAATTTTATTTTCTGTGTATATTTTTTAAATATACCGTATAACCTGTTGTAAATAATCACATACGGATTATGTCATTTACATATTTTACTTGGTAGGTATATACATTTGTATCATAAAAAACACATTATGTTACAGAAAATTATGTAAAATTCAAAATAATAATTTTATTATTAAAAACACGTGTAATTTAATAAATTTAAGAGATTTTACAAAATATATAATTAGCTGAAGGTAGGCATGAGAAGCCTGCTAGTTTGTAGAAGTGTAAACGACATTTTTTGAACAACGCGCTGAATGCAAAGGANATACGGATTATGTCATTTACATATTTTACTTGGTAGGTATATACATTTGTATCATAAAAAACACATTATGTTACAAAAAATTATGTAAAATTCAAAATAATAATTTTATTATTAAAAACACGTGTAATTTAATAAATTTAAGAGATTTTACAAAATATGTAATTAGCTTAAGGTAGGCATGAGAAGCCTGCTAGTTTGTAGAAGTGTAAACGACATTTTTTGAACAACGCGCTGAATGCAAAGGANAAGGTAGGCATGAGAAGCCTGCTAGTTTGTAGAAGTGTAAACGACATTTTTTGAACAACGCGCTGAATGCAAAGGACGTAGTTCTGAGCAACGCGCTGATATACATAAGTGCCTAGAGCATGCGAAAAAAAGCGACATTTTTTTAAAGTTCCCACGATTAAGAACATGAACGACAAAAAAAGATAAAAACGCCAAATGGGGAATTAGAGAATAAAGCGTAAAGAGACTGTTGCACGAATAGAGACATGCAGCAGTGCTGACGTAGTCGCAGGGACTACGAGGAGAGGAGATACGGAGAGGAGAGCCTGCTAAGAAAACTGGAAAAGGGGATTAGCTAGCTATACCGTTGGAGATTGCCTCTGTGTATATAATAAAGAAGTGAAGTTGTATACAGCAATGGCAGTACAAATTAGGTGGCTAAAACGGACTAGTTAGGGCAGTTTAACTTTGTGTACATGCCCGGCCGCTGCTGTTTGGAAACTTATAAGTTGTGTATTTCTCATATTACCTGAATCCTTTGTTTCTATGCTTCACGAAAAACACAATTACTGCTTCGAAACTTCGATATTGTTTCTCTGAAAGTAACACTTTCCCCAATGTTATCTATCACTCAGATTGAGGTAGCATGACTTCCATTTAAGGCCCCCGTCTACCTGGAACTTTTTCCCACGTTTAGGCCGAGAAGCGCGGGAGCGATAAGGGCGACANGGCCCCCGTCTACCTGGAACTTTTTCCCACGTTTAGGCCGAGAAGCGCGGGAGCGATAAGGGCGACACTGCCAAGAGCATCAAGTACGCCATCGCCGCTAAGGGAAAGACTCTGAACTGGCGTGCAGTGTTCTCGTCGTGCTGCGTGTACCTATGGGACTTTCAGCGGTGACCATATTATTTTATTAGTGGGAAGTCTTTAGGAAGGTTCAATGCAGGCCCTTATAGTAGTTTTGTATGTATCTGATGCGTGCATTTTGAGCTACAGCGCCTTGGAAAGGCCGTTTTTAGCGGTTTTGGAGTACTCTGAATTGATGTTTCTAACGTACGTGATATTTTGAAAGTACTTAACAGCTCTCGTCTGAAGTGTGTGTTCTTTTCGTATATCAGCACGTTGGACGCACTCTTAATAGTTTCGTTGAAAAACGTGTATTTCGAACACAGACGTTGCGTCAAGTTCGCGGTCCATCTGCCCGCGGATAATTCTCTCCACGATACACTCGCACATTATAAATCATAAACAAACAAATTTGCGACGTTTGTTGTGCGAAACACAAACATTTCAGTTCGAAGTTTGTCTATGCCCTATTCCCGTAGATTTTTTTTGTAAACAGCTGGTTTTCAGTTTCCAAGTTTTTTTTATCATATTATTTTACCGTCTCGAATTTTTTAGAATGCACCAAGGAACTTTAAGCTCTTAAGCTATCGCTTCTTTATCCCACTTTTCATGCAATAACTATTGAGTTAACTAATTTTTTTGAAATTTACATTCGTGCCTGAAAAACTTGTTTGTTACACAATCTTTTAACATAATATTTTCAAAGATTTCTGTGCCTGAATTCGCCGAGGAATTATCTTTTCCGTAAACTTTAAGGACTAGAAAAGCAAAAGGAAACTTTACCGTTTGTCGTTTGTAAGTAGACCGCACTGTGTATAAAAAATATTAGCATTTACGGACAAATTTTGCTAACTCTTTTAAATTCCATCTAAGTTGCTCAGAACTTCCCATGATAGGCGTGATCTCGGTATTCTCAGATTAATTACTTAAGAAAGTTTTGCGTCTTGCGTTGGGGAAGTTCTGCTACTTTTCTCCTCTGAAATTCATTTTATAAATGAATTACAAACTTGTAATTAATTTCCGGATATCTTTCCTAACTCTCTTTCCTCTTGGAGAAACTGCAGAAGCGACCAAACAGCATATTTGAGGTGAATTATTTCTGCATGAAGATGCGTATTATCCTTGAATTAGCTTAGCTTGAAAACCTGTTTGTTAACGAAGTGGCTTAAATAAATGCTCTTACATGATGGGTGAAGAGTATGGGAAATTATAACATTCGTGAACGATTTGGAATTTCGAAGGCTTATTACAGTTGTACCCATAACAAGGGCCACTTCTGCTATTCTGTCCCTGTGTTAATAAATTCCCTTAGTTGTCCATTCACAAACGATTGTACACCTACGAAAGGCAAAAGTTATCCATCCGTAGATAGTTTAGGACCAACTTAATTCTTAATTTGGGCAGTTACTCACTGACATTTTTTACACTCGGATAAGAAACATTCACTGTAATTTTGGAATTTACTCTTGCATGTCTAAAAACTCTAGCCGATTTCCACGGCATTATCACTCTGCGAAAATCATAATCTTAATTAAAGAATTTTAAAATACAGTGAAATGGTAAAAATTGCTTCTGAACAGTGAAATTAGTTTGCGAACCAGTGATAAAGTGCTCCACTGTAACTGCAGGAAGCCGAGTAGATATAAAAGTTACTGAATTTCACTGACGAAGACGCAATGAACTCCACCACCAATACACGCTGTTAACTAGTTCAATTTGCTTAGTCGCCAGTTGATTAGAGGTTTTGCTGAATTTTTAGTAAGTAGCATTTCACCGATAGAAATCACTGTTTCAGACCGTGAACAATTTAATCGTTATCCAGTAAAAGAAGACCACTTTTTCAATTAATTGAACAGCTTCCATGGCCATGGCCTGGCAATGTGTTCCCTATTACCTACTATATACGTACAGGAAACTTGGTGTTTGTCTGAACAAATCGGTTCTTTTAGAAACTATATTCTCGAAAAGGTGTTCCAGTAAGTATTAGCATGCACTCATCGCGACGTTAGAGTGAAAAATTCGACACTTCATTTGTGTGACCTTGCATAGCTTAATAAACTTACTGTCAAAACCCTCGGATCTTTTTACAACATACCTTCACTTTGCAAAAAGCCCATGCATTTTGATAAAGCTTCACGTTTTTTGTTACCATTGTCTCCAGAAGCAAAAGATTAGTCAGGGTTCACAGAACAAAATGAGGAAGCTTGTCCCAGTACTGTTTTCGCTATCGTTTTGGTATATTTATATTTATGTATTTATTATCATATTATAATTCAGCTCATTTGTTGATGTTCTTGGTAGTTTCATCCACATATCTGCCATCTCTCGGTTTTAAATCTATTGTTAATCCGATCATGTTCAGATTTATACATATTCTTATGATATTATTGCCATTTACGGCTTTTATTGCTGGGTGAGATTTTCAAACCTCTGCCCCAAGACACGCCCCACCTGACGTGAGCCATCGGACGTATTTGAGGGCGAAACATCCCATAACACACCGTTTAGATAAGGGTGCTATCCATCGAAACATTCATTATTTTTAATTTTTACAAAATGCTGTTCAACTTGCAAATATTACTTCGAGTACAATTTCCTCATATAACAATTTTATACAGCGTATTTTCTACACAATGGCCTGTCATAATTGCAATTTCAGCTTTTTTGGATCTTACAAATAATAAAAAATAACCCTCAAAAATGAGATAATTTACATTGAAATAAGATAGCACGAGGTACTTTAAGGAATCATTAAAATTATGCTATGAAATGTTTTCGCATTTTTTTTTAAATTGCTCAAAATATGAAAATTGTTCTATGATTTTTTATTTTTAGCAGTCTATGAATTGTTGTAAAATAATATTTGTTAAGCACACCCCATAATGAATTAAAACTTAACCTTTCAGTTGCCCTTGTTTTTTTTTTTTTTTGCAAATGATTTCGTTTATTTAATTTGCATTTCTCAAAAAAACTTAACAATTTTTATCATGGCATGCTATGATTCAAAAACTATCATACCTAAAATACTTTTATGCTATTAAAGTGTACTTACAAATAATGTCTATAATTTTCGTACAAGAATAAAATAATGGATTTTTGTTACCAGCATCCTTAAAAGCGGAAACCGCAGCAGTGACTTCTGTCGCCAGTCCTCGCTGCTCCTTATTTGTCATGACACTTGCCGAGTGTCACCACACCTGTGTCACCTGTTAAGGAATCTATGCCTCGTCCTTAGCCATACAATACGAATTTTCACACGTTGAAAGTTTTATTTAGGCCCCAAACAGTTTGACTGGCGAGAGCCGACCTCACTGGTAATAAATTTCTGAATTTGTACAAGGAATTCTTTGGCAACAGGCGGCCAAAGATATTTTTGTAACACTACAAATAATGTAGACCAAATTTCTCAAAATCTTACCGGGGAACGTATGAAACTAATATTGATTTCTTATTAGCAGGTGATCTAGAATTAAAGTTTACGATAAATATTGAGCTACATAAACAGTTTCGAATGTTTCCTAAATTAACGTGTTGTGAACTTAGAATATTATATTTGTAGGGTTACAAGAAAATCTTTGGTAACTGGTTCCTGAAGGATTGTTTGTAACAAGTAGATACATTTTTTTATTGTGCAGATTGCCCTTGGTTGAAAGCGCAGTCTCAGATGAAACTTTCGGAAAACCAGGCACGGTGACCGCTTGGGAGTTTTCCCACGTTTTTTAGCTCCCCCCCCCCC
>NQII01002067.1:192666-204765 GCA_002778355.1 Clitarchus hookeri
AAAGCTCATCAGTGCTGGCTGGGATGTCGTTATCCTGGGTCGGCGACCCCTCAGCCGCTCCGGAAAAAAATATGTTATCTGTGCGGCAGGGAAGCAGGGTGTCTCTCCGCTGATACGCCGGCATTCCTCGTCGCCACACTAAATAAGTTTTCCTCGCCTCGCGGCAACCGTGCCTCGCGGGTCAGCGACCCAGACACGGATCTCGGGTATAGCGCTGTGCGATACGCACTTTTACCCATATCGTTTGGAAACATGTTGACCGTATCGGAAGACGAGAGGGGAAAGGATTTCTTCCTATTCCTCCCCTCCCACCGCCCGGGTCTAGAACCCCGCAACGTCAGGGTGGAATATCCACATTCTTGTAGACTATGTGGTGTAGTTGCTTTACCTTTTAATTTCGATTTTACCTTAAAACCGAAGGAGGGCAAAACGCACATGCCTAAAATGGTTTAGGCAAAAGTTAATAAGGCGAAACACTTTTAGGGGAAGTTGAGTATACTTCGATTGGCAGTCGTATTCCGGAAGTTTTCCTATAGTTCTAATAGGTTTGAAATTTTGCTCTAAATGGGATACATGACTTTGCAAACCACAGACATCGTTTATGGCCGCAGAACATAACTGTAATAATAATGACTGACTAAATTTCTTCTTCAAATAATTAGGTTATTTACTTTTTTTTATTTTGAAGAGGTTCGGGCATTTCATAATACATTTCCGGCAATATAACGAAGTAAAAAAAAAAACAATTTTTTCGTTTCTTTGTGGAACCTTAGATACAAACTGTGATATATGTACGCACGATCGGTATTTTGCGAAAAAGTTTAGTAACATCAATTCAATCGTAGGTGAAGTACCTGATTAATCAGGAATCAGGCAGAGATTAATAAAAAAAATTATAGGAAAGTACTGGAATATTTATTGACAACTGTTCTTCACTAATCTCCTAGAAATGATCACTGAAAATCAAATATTTTTGTGGCATGCAGGATAGCTAACAGGAGTTCCTGAAATATTTACGTCTTCAGTAATAGCCGTAACTTTTCACGTGAGACAAAGTATACTAAATTATTGTCATGGTAACCATGACAATAATTTATAAACTTTGTGGTAAGAGTAACGCGAGGAAAACCATATGAATGTCAAAATAACGATTAGGATGTTCCTGCTTTAACAGGCTGTTATTTTTAAATACACTCATTTGCAAAATATCGAAGACCCCAAAGATGAAATCGTAGGTGCACTTAAGTGGGTACAGACACAGGACATACTAGTATGTGTACAGAAAAATAATCTAAATATTCTACCACTCCAGGCATGTACTGCAGAGGACCCAACACTTGCGGGATAAGAAACCCTATTACGATTACTTTGAGCTTTCTACTCTGACAACGATCGTAGGCCGATCCCCTTCTAGGGTTGCCACCTTTTTTTCAAGCAAATAGAGTACATTTCCTTTCTAAGGTAAAAAAAAAAAAGTACAACATCTTAAAATAGAGTATTATTTATTTAACCTACTATTTTTTTTCCATATATATATTTTTTGTTGCTTCTGGCAACATCTAACAAATATTTATTTTCAAAGAACGTTTTCACGGCGTCTTTACAATCAATGATCATATTTAAATATATAAATAATTCATTTTTCCCACAGGCTTTTGTACTTTTGCCTTCGTTTTGTTTGCTTTGTATGATCCGATTCCAGTAATCGTTTTTTAGGTGTACTTAGAGATATACAGTTATCTGCATCCATAACTGAAGAATTATCACACACAATTTATACGTACAACACTACACACCAAGCAAAAACGGAAAACAATAATTTGAACTTCGAAATTTTCCAAAACCAACAGCAACACAAGTTACACACACAAGTGGACAAGTTGACATGATAATGTTATTTGACATTGACATTTTAGGTTACGTTCAAAAGCGACAGTGCTGCTTTGCATTTAATTTTATCGACGCGATGCGTTCTGTTCCACGCAATATTCGCTTTACCTTTTTATTTTTTTTCGTAAACAATTAAATAAAACCTTTAAACTTCGAAATAGGTAAAATAAAGTATTTTCACGTACTTTATTGTCCTCATAAAGTATAAAGTACGTTTAACCGAAATAGAGTACAATACTTTATTATAAAGTACGGGTGGCAACCCTACCCTTGGCTGAAGCTGGGCGGCGTGGCTGGGCTGCGGCGGAGGCAGCGCGTCCGACCTCGCTAGTGCATGCGCGCGCCGCCGCCGGTAGCATGGCCGTGGAATGCGTCCGTGTCTCGCCTTTTGCGCGCACGTGGGCTGCAAGGCTGGCAGCCCACAGGTTGTGTCGTGGGACGGGCAACTAGTGCGCGCATTTGCATTGCGTTGCTGTCATCAAGCTGGTGATTGATTCAGGTGGGAAGTTAAGCATTTAGTGGTTTGTATCTATGCTACTTTCGCTTTATTTGAAATTAATTTAACATGAACAGAATAAATGTGGCGGGTTTACAAGTATTTTATTTCTATCAATTATCGTTAGAGGAGAAAAATTAAATTAAAAACAAAGGACGACCTATTCCTAACTTATAAAATAATTAACCATCCTTCAAGTAGGCAGCAGAAAAGTAAAATAAAATTTAATTGTTACGTGTATGATAAGCACAGTGGCTATGTGGATGTGATTAGAAAAATGCTCCATTTTGTTTTAGTGAAAAGTATGTTAGAAATATTTTTAACTTATTTAAATAATATGCTTATTTTTAGTACTGCAAATATAGGTGGTTTAAAAATCATTAAAATAATAGGGCGGGAATATTTTATTGGTACAACATAAAATAGGAAATTATAAAATCAAATACCCTGTTAAAAACATTTTTTATGAAAAAAAATTTTTGAGACAAAAATTTTTATACAGTATTATTTAAAAAGGATGGTGCAAAAGTAAAGCTAATTTATCCATGCAGCATCCTTTTTTTAATATTCTTGTATACTGAAGTGATAAAGAAAACCTAGATCTTTTATTTTCGATTTCGGTAAGAAATCTAAGTACTTAATGAAACTCTAAGCGAAATGGAAATTTGAAGTTCACTGAATATTCAGTGCTTGTCAAATGTCCGTTTAGGTGAATAACAATAAAAAAAATTTGGTTTTTTAATTTTTCTATGTTTATTACTAAATGATGAGTTGAAAACAAGAAGGAAGTAGTGAGCGTTCCGTAAATGCCAGTCTCTAACACAGGTATCAAGTCGCTTCACAAAACCATTGATACTATCCTGTTTCTAAATGCGGTATTTTACATTAATGCTATAAATACTATATAAAATTATATCGACAGAAACAGAATTTAAATATGAAATTCACAAAACCTAATACAGGAAATTTCGTTACGAAATATACAATTCGTTTTTAAATAAAGTTATTTCAATCGGTTGACACAATAAACCAGATCAGAGTAATTGGTCACTTATAAATTTAAAAATGAAAAAAAGTAACGAAAACTTGGAATATTAAATACACAATATTACAGAAACAGTGACCAAAACATTATATAACCTTGCTTGAACATGAAAATGAAAAATAAAGCTATGTGCTGGAAAAGAACAGAACAGGTTTGCCAAGAAAACCAAACAAAAAAAATCGCCAGAAAGGGAATACAAGGTTAAAAGAACATAGTTAAAAATAAGCGAGTTCCTAAAAATGGCACAGCATTCGTTAAAGCACATCCGTATGACGAAAAAATATTTATTCAGATATTGGCTACCCTGATAAGAAAATCTAGGGAACTCATCTTTGTCAAAGTCTTACGTTGTTTAAGGCCCCCGTCTACCTGGAACTTTTTCCCACGTTTAGGCCGAGAAGCGCGGGAGCGATAAGGGCGACACTGCCACGCGCATCAAGTACGCCATCGCCGCTAAGAGCAACGCTCTGAACTGGCGTGCAGTGTTCTCGTCGTGCTGCGTGTACCTATGGGACTTTCAGCGGTGACCATATTATTTTATTAGTGGGAAGTCTTTAGGAAGGTTCAGTGCAGGCGCCTATAGTAGTTTTGTATGTATATGATGCTTGCATTTTGAGCTACAGCGCCTTGGAAAGGCCGGTTTGAGCGGTTTTGGAGTACTCTGAATTGATGTTTGTAAAGNTTCAGTGCAGGCGCCTATAGTAGTTTTGTATGTATCTGATGCTTGCATTTTGAGCTACAGCGCCTTGGAAAGGCCGGTTTGAGCGGTTTTGGAGTACTCTGAATTGATGTTTGTAAAGTACGTGATATTTTGAAAGTACTAAACAGCTCTCGTCTGAAGTGTGTGTTCTTTTCGTAGATCAGCACGTTGGACGCACGCTTAATAGTTTCGTTGAAAAACGTGTATTTGGAACACTCTGCAACGCAGTTCATGCGCAAGGTAACGGGCGCATTAAGTGGCAACTATTGGTTTTAAGTTCCTTTCGTACTGTTAATCTAGTTGGAAACTGCTATACATTATTTTCGGAGTTGACTTCCAATACTTTCTATCAAGCAGTGGAAAAGACTTGCAATTCCTCATTTTCTCAAGCACCTTTGTATTTCAAACGCCCTTCTAACAAACCAAATCGAGAATCAACGATCTCGTCTAGGCAAACACGCGGCAGGTAATTCACAAAGCATCAAGTGAAAACAGGGCAGCAACTGTGCAACTTAAAAAGTCAAATTTTATTTTTAACCACCTCGTAGTAATAAAGTGAGCAAATGTAGTTTGGTTATTCCTAAGTTTATAATTTTTAAACATGAATAATTTTCCATTGTATTTTTGGATGTTGGCAACACGACTGCGACCTGAGAAAATAGTAGTTCGAAAGGGCCTATAGGGCGGCGTTCCAAAACGTTGCTCTGATAGTAGTAGAGTAAAGTAACAGTGTAACAGTTGATAAAAGCAAGAGTTAACGTGGTTTTGGAACGATCATGATGTAAATAGTGTGGTATGTTTACAAATATGCACTGATTAAGCAACCAGTGTAAATTCCAAATGATATGTATCACCTTCTCCAAATTCTTTCTTTTCCAAAAAAATAATTATATACATAAACAGCTTCGCTTAGTATAATTTAATCGTAAACATTATGTGTAAAAATGCAATCCTTATAAAATCTAACTTTTAAATAAAAAATACGAATTTTGAAACTTGTCACATTTGTAATTTTGCCGTGTGCGCTTGTTAACCAGAATGTCCACATTTTACTTTCAGTTTTATTTTATTCTACTAAACTTTTCCCGCCATTTTCAGTCAACCCTCGCTGGAATAGTTCCGTGTGTAAAAGTTTGACTCTTTCAAGTTGCAGTTTTTGCACACTGCCATGGGCTAGCGACATTTCCCTCGATGTGTTTCGGGACGGCCAAAGAGAAACGCTCACTCGCAGAGTAACGTTTTGGAACACCGCCTAAGAGTAGCACCTTCCACGCCACGGAATGGTGATCCCTGGTGACCTACATTTGTACCAGCAGTGAGCAGCCAGCGCGCTGTCGCCTGTCTCTGTCCGACTGCTGTCCCGCTGACAACATTCTACTTCGTTTACGGCGACAGAGGCCTGAACACGCATGACGCACGCCTGTCTGGAATTCCGAGACCTGGCGAAGGATGGTTCACGGCGGGCGACAGCGTTTTTCAAATTCTGCTACAGGAAGAAACCTTCTTTATCCACAATGAAATAAGCACGCAACGAAAATGAAACTGTTTATTCGTTTACTCGTTTCATAAACTGCAAATAAAACCAAAATAGCTAGCGCTCTAACACGACTTGAAACTAAGAGAGGCGCGTTTGTCACTTTCATGTTAAAATCCATATTTACTAAATACAGCACTTCCTGTAAAGGCGTGGTAGGTGAGTGCCCATATAGCACACACACATCTATAGATTATCTAATGGATGTCCTCACTCCATGAGTGGTTTGCCACTTGCCTACTACTATTTTACACGAAGTAGTATTGTGAATATGGGATTTTATACGCCTCAGGTATCATCGGCATTGTTCGTATCAAAAAGTCGAAGCCATAAGAATACGAAGAGCTTCCGTATTTTATATTTAAGGAGCTCATTTCCGTTATTCGTCATTACGGAGTGCCTTTCCGTGACTCTACATATCCGTAAAAGTTTCCGCAAATCTACACACGTTTCTTAGAATGCAGCAGAGCAGTTGGTTTTGAAACGAAGCTAATTAACAGCAGTTTTAATTTCGCCTAAGGCAGGCTAAAGTGTGTGACATTCTCTCATGTTCTTTGAATGGTACGTGCAGTGGGGCTACGCGATTCTGCTTGCCTGGTGACGGTGACATATGCCAGCAACAGAAACGTCGCTATTGGTTCGCGAAGTAAACTACGTGTTATTCTGCACTGCCTTCGTTGCGTCTTCATATTTTGAGCTTACATATTTGTCTTCGCCCCGGTGTCCGTGAGTGCAGTCTTCGTTGGGTCGTCTAAAAGTTATTTATTGCGTGTGTTCGTATTGGCTATGTTGTCTTGTATCTGTGCTCGTTCTTTTGTTTCGTATAGTTTTTTTTTTTTTAGAACTCTTGACTGAATTCCTTGTGGGATTATTTTTTTGTTATAAATAACTGTTGAAGACAGTTAGTCTTGACTTGTTTGCGTGTTTGCTTTTAACGTCGTCTTCAATGTTTTCCGTTTGATATGCAATAATTTTTTTTTGTCTTAGGTTGTAAACAGAGAATTGTGAATCTGGCAAATTCTTTCTGTGGAGTGTTAAGACTTCAAGTACATATACATTAGTGTTCATTTACGATTGGACCACAGTAGTTCTACACGTCTTGAACGAATATTTAGCGATTAGTAAACACGAAGAAATACGTGGCTGTATCTTGTTTAAACATGTCGAATAAAAACAGAGGCTTCCACAACGACGACAGACAAGAATAAATAGTTGTGGCTTGAATACGGAAAGGACTAAGAAGTCTAAATTGCTGCCAATGAAATTTGCAAAATACGCGTAAATCAAGTTAAAACGCATAGAGAGGCAGCAGTTCAGCATAAAATTCTAAAGCTAATAAAAAGAATAAAATAATGTTTTTGATGAAACATTTTTTCACAAAAAATTAAAGCCACGAAGGAATATTTTTAATTCTTCTTAAATCGAACTAGTGTTAAAATTTTAGAACTTTCAGTGAAAAATGGTACAAAGAAAGTGTTTAGTTACATGAATAGAATTGCCAAGCCACGCGCGTGTATTTATTAAAACAAATATGTTAACAGCCATATCAAATACATGCCCTTTTTTTTTGTAAGCCGCAATAGTCACGAAACGATCATCGAATTAAAAAAAAAACTGATTATTTTTAGCTACACGGATCCCCATACACGTAAGTTTTCGAAGTTGGTAAACACTCTTACGTCCCCGTGTGTGTGTGTGTACTTACCCGTATTTATTTTGTTTTAAATGAAACTGGAAGTATGTCATTAACGTTACGTGTCTGCGCCTGTTACTGTTAGACCTACGGAAATTTCGCGAGTTCATTCGGCAGCTAAGCTAGACTGGACAGTTCTGTATACGCCACAGGTGCTGCCATTTTTTGTCACAGGCCGGTGCCTTTATGATCAGCATTTTATCCTGTGTATAGGCTATTCACAGCGAAGTGAGCGCTTTTTGAATCCTTCTCATTTGGAATATGTATGAGTCAATAAATATGTTTTGATGTATCCCAAGACGTCGACGTCCGATTCCCGTGAAATTATGTACACTGTGTTTATTACTTACATGACAATATTTATTTTTAAAAGTTCTCTGGAAGGATAAAAATAGCTGACAGGAAACAAGCATCCGGAAGCTCAAAAGTGCTCCGCCGTGAACAGCCTAGAGTATACTAGGCTGTGTGTGATTCGCGCGGTCTTTTCATACACTTGTATTGCTAGTTTGCAGTCCTTCAGGGCGTGTCAAGGAACGAGTGGCCTATCAACAGAGGTAACAATAGTTCGTAGGTGTTCAAACCCCATCCTAGCACCGCTTGAACTTGCTAAATTCCCGGGCCAGAAGTCAATGTGGGACGGGTCTGAAAGATGCGAAGTCAAAGAAGCAGAATATCAGTCCTCCTCCCCCCCATTTTTTTTGCCCAATCCTGAAATTCTACAGCCTGTGTATCAGTGTAACTGTTAGATTTTTTCGGGATCAATTAGCCTGTATTTTCTATGAATTTATTATATTTCCCCACCGCACGAATAAATATATATATATATATATATTTTTTTTTTTTTTTTTTTTTTTTTTGCTTAAAATAGTAACGATTCTGCCACTATTTCCCGTGATGGACGTTTCAAGGCTTACCTTGCTTTCAACGGAGTTTGGAGTTGTGTAGTTTTCGCCAGAAA
Source organism: Clitarchus hookeri (assembly GCA_002778355.1). Lineage (NCBI taxonomy): Eukaryota > Metazoa > Arthropoda > Insecta > Phasmatodea > Phasmatidae > Clitarchus > Clitarchus hookeri. The sequence goes on from NQII01002067.1 coordinate 200,983, forward strand.
TATGAAGCGGCTATTGTCCTTTTCCCATTTTCCTGCGCTGCTAAGCAGAGTTCAGGTGCTTTCTGCTTTCTGTAGGAAAATGAAAGGAGAACCTCTTGTTTCTCAAATTCCTGGAATACGCCGGTGCAGGTGTGACATCAAAGGGCATCCGGTGGCGGCGATTTGCTCGTTTTAAATGGCGGAAACCTGTTTCTGTCTTGCGCTTCTTTTCTTGTGGAACTCCTTTTTGTGACCACGATGTGGGTAAGGGTTGGTTTTACCCAGGGACAACTTAATCCTTTGGAAGGCAAGAGACTACACACTTAGCAATGTGTCACTCAACCCAGCATGTTTCCCCGCAATTTTCCTTTATGAACTGCGACCTGTTCTCTACGTTCATTACACAAAGATTTATAAGTACTGCTAGAGAGCCAGGAACTGGTTCCCAATTTATTAATTTATTTCCAGAATCCACATTTGAAAAAAAAAATACCTTCCGTAAAATCTTGGGCTCAATAGATAAGGTGGTATACGCACAAGTTAAACATCACGTAAATCAACACGCCATGCGACAATTGCGTGTGGCAATAAACACTTCCCTATACATAGCTATAGTAATTTTGTATTATCATTGTCTATCGCTACCGACTGTTCCAACGTGAATTTCTTCAGCACTAAATATTTCTAAGGAGGAGGGATTAAAAGTACATTGCAAGTGTTATATCACTTGTATGGTCTGTTCCACGAACGAGTGCACTTTTCATGACGATTCTAAATGTAATTCTGTGATGTTCTCCTCGCGGTTAATTTGAACACTTTTGAAAGCTTTGCATAAGATCAACTTTTACCTTCTGTCCTGTATCCTTTTGCCAGCAGCCATATATAAAATTTTTAACATTGTCATAGGTTAAACCACTTTATTCATGCGCACCCCATTAAAACCGGGGAATTGCTAGGAATGTAAATATTGTTACTAATACGAAAATTCTTACTTGAATGGTTGTAAAAAATGAAATTTCAGCTTCACTTGCCATAAATTTAAAATTTACGCTTGCAACACAACGTCAAGCGTTAGGAACTATTGTTATTAATTCGTTACCAATTTAACTATACAGTAAAAGAAATTTCTGTTAGATTTCTTAAACTGCATTGGAAGTTTCTAACCTATAAATTATATGGAAATATTACCACATATTAGACTGCAAATATAGAAATGTTTAGCGTCGTTACTATACAGAGTTGGGAACTTCCCTACACATTTGACTCACTCCTGAGCAAATGGAGGAATGATACCATTGACATACGGGAAAAATACTTACCATGCGCGCTTTTCCACTATACATATACACTGAGGTGGTCAATTTGCAAATACTTTTTTAGAGTGTTCGAGTCTGCATGCGTGTGTGTAATGCAGCACATATGTAGTAATTAGCAGTAAATTTTTTTTTCTAAGGTTTGTATCAAAAACCGTGAACAGCCTATAGCCTATAACAGCGTCTCTCTTTTCCACGGATATTGTTTACAGAAACACACAGATCTAACTGTCAGCATGCCCAGAATGCCAACACAAAAAAAATTTCACATGGGAACAACTGTTCCTCAGGATTACATTTAGAAATGTCAAAAAAATATATTAAAAATAGTTCGTGTAATAGGCTTTATGATGCCCACCGTGATAGTGTTGTGTAGAACATGAGTTTTTAGTTACAGTCTAATAGCGATTTCTTTGCACTTCTTGAATCGAACCTTCGAAAAATTACCCCATTCATGACATGCTTGTTTGTTTCCTAAATAGGTCACATATCACAAGTGTTTTATACTTGTGTTACATAATTATAGATAAATCGATTTTGGTTCAACTGCACTGTTACATACATTTTAGCTATAAATTATTATATCTCTTTCATTATTAATATGAACAAAAACAGAGAGAAAATATGAGTTGGTAATAACTAGTAAGAAATAGTTCTTATGCAAAATGTTATTGCACTGAGTGCGCACAATTGCGATGCGCTGTCCATTTGGTGTAATTTTATATACTTGGTTAAGCTTTGTTTGCATATGAGCGAGGAGTATCCTTAGAGTTTATATATAGCAAGGCTTCAAAATAGTTGGAAATTTTAATGCCGACTGTACCTATATTTTAAATGTTTTTTTTTTTTAAACTCAAACATTGGGCGTATTAAGTGGGGTTTTTACGAAAATATTTCACATGTGCCTAATGTGTTAATTTACGAAAAGAAAACACACTTCAGAGGAGTACGGAATGTCACTTCAAAGACGTTGCGCACACTATAAATATTATTTCTAAGCCCTCCAACATGGCTAAAAACGGCCTTTTCAAACTGCTGTATATCAAAATACGCTAATTAGGTACAGGCGAAACGTAGATATAATTTTGCGTTAAACTTTGCCATAGACTTTCCACCAATAAAATTATATGGTCACCGCTTAAAATCCGATAGAAACACGGTTCGGTGGAGAGGCTGCACACCAGTTCGGTGCCTTGCGCCCAGAGGCGATGTGGCACTCTATGCGCGTGCCAGTGTGGCCCTTATCGCTCCCTTTCTTCTGTAGGGACTAGTTCTAGCCAGGCGGTGCCCTTGATTGCTCAAGTCTCCCGTGAACTCCTGCCACCTGTACCTTCGTCGCCTAGGTGTGGACCATCACGAACACGCAGCGCTCGTCCGGGAGCACCCCGATCACACCCCCGGGCACGCATGTTGCTATAGTCACGCTGTCGAACAACCGCCGTAACTCGCGGAATTGCCGGGGGAACAGTCGCCGTGCGCCGTCTTCCTCGTAGACACGAAAACAACTCTTTTTACGTGTTATTTACAACTGCGCCAATCCTTCCTGACTATTCGACACATGAGCATGCCCTGAGATGGCGAAGTTTCACATCGAGACGTTTCTCAGTCGGTGAGGCCATCCACAACCTTTGGAAAGGTATCAGTCGCCGCCAGATCAATCGACTAGGCATTCCCGTCCAATTTTCTCTTCGCATACGTTAGGTTACTACATTTAACAATGAAAAAGGAGGAGGGGTGGAAATTTAATTTCATACTCTTACGGATGGAGACAGACAATATTATTTTTTCTTACAGAATCAAGTTCTATCACGTGGTTTCCGAAGTTTAGGTGCGCGTAATTGGTTGCCATGGGCTACAAGGTGTAGACTGCCAACCTAACACTGAGCAGCTACGTATAAATTGTACACAGTACGTCTTACCACAGCTTCGTCGAAGGTGTATCAAGATCGTATTTAGAGGTTTTCATTCGTTTCTTGTGTTGGGTGTTGAGAAAGACGTTTCTTCGCCTGCTTCTTCATGAGTAGCATCCCTCTTGATTGTTTGCACAGTGGTACGAGACACGCCCGTCGCCTCGGATGTTCTCAGCTGCGGCTTTCTCGAGCGGATCGGATGGTCCCCCTGTTTTTTTTTTTCATAAATCGCAGAACGTTGTAAACCATTTCTCGCGCCTGTGAGTGCAGTTTCTTACCTTTCACTTTTGACATAACTGGAGGCATTTTAATGCATAATGTCGTACTGTGCGTGCTTCTGCCGTGTCGTCTCCTACGGATTAAAGAACACCGACTGCGGAAGCGATGAACTTCGCGCACGCAAACCTCGGAAAAAAAAAGTAAAGGAAAACGTGTCTAGTAAGTAACGTGGACGTTCTCGCAATACCTACGTCTGCTTCAGACTCGCCGAAGGGACTACGTTTTCACTCTGTATAGTAGCTGCAGCTGTGCTGGTGTCAAGTACGCATTATCGCTGTGTGGCTTAACCACCCCCCCCCCCC
>NQII01002067.1:204828-247870 GCA_002778355.1 Clitarchus hookeri
CCCCCCACTGCATGACGTACACTATTACATTCCATTTGTAACGGTCGGCCAGACTCGGAGTTACAACGCGTGTAGTGTACTACACATCTGGGCACAAATATCGAATGTTTAGCTTCGCTACTATTCGAAGTCGGGAAGTTTGTTAACGTATTTGACTGTTTTCTGAGCAAATGCAGGAACGCTAGCATGAATATGTGGGAAATAACTCTACGCATACACTCGCATAGCAAACCTGCGAATAGTTTCTTACCGTGTGTGGGAATAAATAACGCTTGAGTTGAACAGCCCAAAATGCGCACTGAGCGCCTCAGACATAGAGGTGAACGTATATGTTATCCGCGTACGAAGGTCGGTCTTATCGCTGATTCTCCTCGCGCAAACATGCTCCGGACTAGTCTGCGACCTTGACCTTAGGAAATCACTGCTGCGAGTCTGTGAAGAAAGGCACGTGCGATGGAGAGCTCACAACGTGCAGCGAATGAGACGGGGGGACCAGTCCTTTAGCTTAAGGCCCCCGTCTACCTGGAACTTTTTCCCACGTTTAGGCCGAGAAGCGCGGGATCGATAAGGGCGACAGTGCCGCGCGCATCAAGTACGCCATCGCCGCTAAGCGCAAGGCTCTGAACTGGCGTGCAGTGTTCTCGTCGTGCTGCGTGTACCTATGGGACTTTCAGTGGTGACCATGTTATTTTATTAGTGGGAAGTCTTTAGGAAGGTTCAATGCAGGCCCCTATAGTGGTTTTGTATGTATCTGATGCGTGCATTTTGAGCTACAGCGCCTTAGAAATGCAGTTTTTTTTAGCGGTTTTGGAGTACTCTGAATTGATGTTACTAACGTACGTGATATTTTGAAAGTACTTAACAGCTCTCGTCTGAAGTGTGTGTTCTTTTCGCAGATCAGCACGTTGGACGCACGCTTAATAGTTTCGTTGAAAAACGTGTATTTGGAACACTCTGCAACGCAGTTCAAGCACCAGGTAGACGGGCGCCTTAACTCCGTAGCAGCACGTAAAATACACAAGGGCCCGGTAACACTAAATGTTGAACACCTTAAATGTGAATATGTTACGACAGACACATTTAACACATTCATTTAAGGGCGCTATCAAGTGCGAGACCGGTTGAGAGTAAATACGGTGTTTTACACGCTAAAGGATTTTAGGCCTCTCTCGTCTACCTTTCACAATACCGCTTTCAAACAAGAAACACTACATGCCCTTTGAAGAGAAGAACCATACTTCAAGAGAGCAGGTAAGAGTAAATGTGGCCCCGGACAAAGATAGACAAAGTGTTTTTTTTTTTTAAGCGATATCGTGAAAGGTATATGAGACACGCCTTAAATAATATGTAAAACCCTAGGCCCTGTCCTTTCGCTCAACCGGCCCCGCACTAAGGTGCCCTTAACTGAAAACTGACCTTCACATTTGCCTTAACCATTTCAAAACTGAAGGGGAATTTTCTTTTGATGTTGAAAAGAGTTTCTCACACCAATGTATAGTATACAGAAAATTACGCATCACACAAAGTGAATACGAACTTTTGTAGTCTAATTACATACATATCAGCATTTTTAAATGTAATGTAGTACAGGTGATTTCACGTGCTTCGTGGATGTAACGTAAGGGCGGGTGGAGTCTTTGCCTGTTCATCGGACCAGCGTAGAAAAGTATCGTCCTCCACGATAGGATAAATCAGCACTTTATTGTCCTTGAGCTATTGAAAGACATTAGGGAATTGGCCTCGTTGGACACGTCCCAACTCAAAGTTATTATTTGTGATGGTCTTAAGAAAAACCCCACTCGAGTTAGATGATGATGATGATTTCAGAGTTTTCTTCTTCCTGGCTTGTTTCGTTGTAGAACAAAAATGTTCTGAATGGTTTAACCACAATGGCTGATCGTAATATGCGAGGCTCGAGATAATCAAGAATTTTCCCCTTTTCATAAGGTGTTAGTGTGATGCTTGGTGTTAAGTTAAACTTAAGTGCGTTTTTACCAGCCGTGGTACTACTTATGAAGTGCATTGTTCCTTTTTTTATAGCACGACTATTTGGTCAGTAGATCATAGTTTTTTTTTTANGGTACTACTTATGAAGTGCATTGTTCCTTTTTTTATAGCACGACTATTTGGTCAGTAGATCATAGTTTTTTTTTTTACACTTCCAGTTAAAGTGATTTTGAATTTACATGGTAATTAGCGTCGTTTGCTCTGCGGAAATCTCNTTTTTTTACACTTCCAGTTAAAGTGATTTTGAATTTACATGGTAATTAGCGTCGTTTGCTCTGCGGAAATCTCAGTAAATCTTCAACATTTGAGGGATCTTTATGTTGTTTTATTTTCTTAAACATATCAGTGGTGCAGTATTTTGATTCTCGAGTGAAAACGATTGAGCAGTCGAAATTAAACTAGTATGAAATGCTCTAGTCACCAAAAAGGTTTCTGTTTTAATTTATGTGCCTGGTAACTCTATTTTGTTATTCCAACTAGCGCCACTTATGAAATACGAAATGCCTGGCAGAAGTACAGAAGTAAGTCCCTGGTCAGATATTTTTGTGTGAAAAAAAAAACGTATTATCTCAAAGTGTTTTGATTTATGTTTAAAATATATTTTGTGGAAAACATTATTTTACCACNAAAAAAAAAACGTATTATCTCAAAGTGTTTTGATTTATGTTTAAAATATATTTTGTGGAAAACATTATTTTACCACGTGTGCCCAAGTTCTGCTCAAAAAAGTTTTAGTTAAATCATGCATTGAACTTAGTCACAGCCACTTGTGGATATTTAAATTAATAATGTCNTGCTCAAAAAAGTTTTAGTTAAATCATGCATTGAACTTAGTCACAGCCACTTGTGGATATTTAAATTAATAATGTATCAGTAATATCACGGAGTGGAGCGGAGAGATTTCTGCGGAGCNATGTCTCAGTAATATCACGGAGTGGAGCGGAGAGATTTCGGCGGAGCTTAACATTGAGGTCTTGAGAGCCGATGAGCGACCCCGCCGGGAATCGAACCCGTTTAACCTATGTGGGAGGCGATTAATCTGACCACTGCACCACCGCGGCCCTAACATGGTCTGAAAGAATCAGAATTATTGACCTCATAAGCTCTTGCGAGGTAGTTAACATACTTTAGAAACAACAAAAAAAAAAAACTTATTTATGCTTTAGTGTAAGAAAAACTTATCATAGTAAGGCCGAGTTTTTTATTTAACGCATATATGGCGACATATTCTTTGCAGCAAAACAGGCAATAAGACAGAGTAGAAAAAAAAATTAAAGCAACTGATGAAAGTTTAAATTGGCAATTGACGTAAGATTTCGCGATGTTACGGCGTTCCTGTTCTAAGCAAGTGTTCTGCCTCTTAACTTCTTTATTTTATAAACGCTCTAATGCACTTTATACGTGCCCACTATTATCGTGTTGTGTCGTTAAAAAAAAAAAAAATACAGCTTCTGTCATCGCCCCCCGCCCACCCCGGAGCGCAGTAAAGAATCCCCAGTTGCTCCGAAGCAAGCTAAACGTCCACGCTTCCGACGGTTATTGTGAGGGGCTGAGGGGTTGCGAATCCACCCCTCCCTTTCAAATAAAAAAAAGGGCTAGCTAGCCCTCTTTCACCCCCTTCCTCCGGAAACTGGTTTCCAACCCCTCCTTGTTTTGAGTGATGGCTGCGCGGTGGGCCTGCTAACCGACGCCATATATATCATTCAAGATGGCCGCGGAGAGGGGGCAGGAGGGGAAATGAGGGGTGGCTGGCCCGTGACGTCACGCCAGCGCCGCGCTCTCCAGAGGGGATTTCGCACGCACAGCAATTCTCCAACAGTTCGCGATGCTCTTAAGGCTGTTGCCTGGTTCCGACTAGGGGAATACATGTTAATGAAATTCGGTTTTTTTTTTCGCGTTCCTGTCAAAGATAGATGTATAAAACCCGGGACTTTTTTTGAGCAGAAAAATACGTGCTTCTTTGCTATCGAAGCCTTTTGTAACATTAATGTATAGTCGGTTTCCTGGAATAATTAGACAATTTAATAATTAAATAAAAATGACTGAATAACGAATTTTTATATTTGCCTCTATACAGAGCTCTAGAGTATCATGTTTCAAGTTTATATCTTCAAAAAAGGCTGGAAAAAAAAAACACTGATTCCATGAACATGTATTTTCCTATACCAAATTCTCACTGCTTTCATTCCAGACAACAACCTTAAGGCTCAACTTCACCCCTTTCGCAGAAATTCTTCGTTTCCGCATCATAGTTTCGTATTCATATTAATTACTGACAGTGTACGATTATAGAAAATGTACATTTTACGAGATGTTAAAATTTTTTGTGCGTAATTTTAATTGTGCGTTATCTGCCTATTGTAAAAGTCGAGAACATATTTATATTTTATCAATTATTTCAAGCAGTAAATAGCACAGTTAAAATTATATACAAACGTATTAAACAACTAGTAAATTGTAAATTTGCTATAATCGGACATTTCCGGTGACACCCCTGAAACATTGGCGGAGCAATTAAATACATTTAAAAGGGATGGGCAATTAGCCAATGAGAATCAGGGGTGGGGCAATTGGTCAATTAAATATATTGGAAGGGGGAGTGTAGGGGTCAGTCGTCTGCTGGGCGCGGTGCTGGGGACAGCACTAGCATTGTAAAATAAATTTAAAACGAAAAAAACCAAGATGGCAGTCGAACGAAAGTTAGAGACAAACTCCAGTAATGTATAATCCCTGTAGATTGTTCCTTTTCTAAGAAATAAAAAATTTTAAAAATAAAATTAAATAAAGACATGCGGGGTCCTTTTTAAGCATATCCTCGTACACAATTTTACTAATTCTTATTGTTATTTATTTGTAGTTTAGTACGTGTGTTAAAAGGCATAATTTTATGTGTAAAATTTAATGATAAAATTAATTTTGAAAAACGCTGTAGCTGACACATGAAAAGCGGAGAAAAATTTAATTGCCCATTTTTTTAAATTCTCGATTATAAAGCGATGTCTTGTACACAAACTATAAATATGAATTGACTCCCTTAGCACCAGTTAACGCAAACAAGAAGCACAGATAAATTTGCTTAGCACCACAAATTTCCAAGTAGCTACATCTTATCTTAAGAGAAACTACACTTGTTTGTTTTGCCGAGTAGTTACTACAGTCTGGCGTTGTAATTTTTATCTCTGGGGAGATTTAATAGATAACCTTAAAAACAAGTTTTCGTTTGCTGAGAAGATTATAGTTCTACCCAAAAAAATAAGGGTGGTATCTCTACTTAAATTAAGCCTAGGTCGTGTTCGAATTGGCACTTTTAGTTTACTAAAAGGTCCCGTCGTCAGAAAGAGTCACCTAAAATGATAATGTAGCCTATTTGGTATTTTATAAATTTTTTTTTTTTATCTATGTAAACTTACAAAAATACTAAATTACCAGATCGCAACCATTTTTGAACAAGTGACTACCGACGGTGACTATAAAATACTAATATACTAAATGGGCAATTCAAACGCGCCCATAAATTCAATTTCCACCAATTCTGAAAATAGTAAACGTAGCCTACCACAATTTTAAAGAAATCCACAAGTTTTCTTCATGAAATACATGTTTTTACTGTCAGCGTAAACTATGGTGTTTATTTATTTTTTTGCCAGAATTTATTAATTTTTTATTTTACTATATTTAGGAAATATTTTATTTAATAATTGGGAAACATGACACTAGAATTAATGCAGTTATTGAAAGATAACGTCGTTGTGGTAATTTTTACATTGATAGTGGTTGGATATTTGACCATTTAAAAGTTGTTCGGCATAGTCGCACGTTTTACGTGGATAAGTGTTTATACATGGTTGCTAATATGAAAGTATTTCAAATAGTCGCGATTTTACAGTATTTACTATCGTTATCAAGGCCAAGGGCGGCCCTCGATAAAAGCGAAGTAAACCGCCGCGTAGGGTGCCAAGTAAAATAGGGCGTCTAAGGCCTCGTGAAAATGTTTAGTACACAAGGAGAAATATAAAGAAACCACGAAAATAATTACTACGCAAGTTTAATTTCAAATTTTATAAAAATAAATGTCTTACTAAGAGGCTCTTTTTAAACTCACTATAGTTACACTTTTGACAGCTAGCCAAACTAGTGGAGGCAGAGAATAAGATTCCTCTCCTCTTCGCCCATTCCCGCTGTGACATGAAAATAAATGTATGGTGTCATTTTTTCATTATTGCTTCAGAATGTTTTAAATATAGTAAAGAAGTTCAACATGCAACAACAAACATGTTCCTGCATTCAATTGCTGTCCCATACCAAGTTTCCTGACAGTAGGAACCACAACTGCATAACAGTTTGATAATATTTTCACGCGTCAACGTGTTGGGTGTTACGAGGAGAAAAAATATTGTCAGTTTACACTTGAAAAATATTAAGGGCCGGCCCTGATCAAGCCACACAATGAATGCGAGGTATTGTAAGACATTAATTTTTTTTAAATAAAGAAAATCTTGGGCTTTATATTAATTACCGGTTTGCTAATACCTGCTAACATACTAGAGCGATTTAATAAAAACCTGTCAAAATCCAAGAACAACGTTTCTTTCTCTGGCAACGTGTACGGTGGAAAGCGCGTCTACTGCTATCTAACGGTCATATAACAAACCACTTCGAAAAGTTCGTACGGTGTCGCAAGTTGACTGGTATAACAATATTAATAATTTTCTATAAGTTTTGTAAATATATTGCACTTATTTTTCTCGCTACTCTAAATATCGGTAAAAAAAAAACATTTTAAATTATATTGCAACATTATTTACAATACAACATATTTTAAATTCTAAAACCTTTTATACTATATGGTTATGTTTTTATTTATAGCTACGTGGGCCTTATAATTTTTCATTCGCGAATCGAGAATTACATTTGTTTTCACATTTCGGTAAGTAAAGCTGTAAAATATTTTCTCCAACAGAAAAATCTGAAATTTAGGCTGTTCACGGCAAAGTGAGCACTTTTGAGGCACTAGTTATTATTTCTTTTCATCCATTTTTTTATCCTTCAATCACATTTTAAAATAAATATTGCCATGAAAGTAATAAATACAGTGTGTATATTCCACCGCACTCGGAAATCAACGTCTAAGGCCAAAATAAAATATATTTACGGACTATTATTCCAAACGAGCGGGCTTTCGAAAGAGCTCACTTTGCCATGAATAGCCAACAATAATTTTATTGTATATTCTAATCAGGGGCAGTCAATTCTTGCTGCACCTCGAAAGGGGAAAAAAGGNGGGGGGGGGGGCGGTAACTTCAGCTGACGTAGTACATGCGGAGAGGTTGTGTTTTACAGAAGATAAAGTTATAATCTATTTATTTATTTATCTCAGCTTTATTTATACTGGCGAAGTTACACGTAGCCAGGTACAATATAATGCACACATACGTAAACATAAAAAAATAATAAAATATAAATTAACAAGAGGCGAAACAGAAATATGATAGATCAAATCATGGGCATCAGCAGAAGAGATCGGAGGGTTGTGAGTGGAAAAGGGGGGGGGGGCACTTGCCCTCCCCTGGAAACTGTATTGTTTCTAGGAAATGTGAAATAACAATTTTTATAAGTAATTAATGGCTTATTAGCGACTTCTCTTCTTCAAAATGCAAGTCGCTGCTGCGAGGAGTAATTGTGATCTTCCTGGTTCTCCATCATTTTATTTTGACATTTGTTTGCGCGTTTGTATTTAATATTATATTGTAATCTTTTTTTTTTTTTTTTGTTAACGATAAACTAATTTATTCGCATTACAAGTCGTGGATGGTTGTTGAATGAATTTATGTTAAAACCTAGTTGTAAATCTCACACTCCTCTGCTCAAAACTTTTTCTGATTCCTAGGCCTCCCCTTGGAAAACATCTTGGTGACACCCATGGCTCAAATGGATTAAACTATAGAAATTATCTGTGGTTTCTAATCACGTATATATCTTGAGAAGGACTAGAGACGAGCGAATGTTTACGAAAATTAAAATTGCAATACCACAATAATATGTAGGCTGTCATAATCCACATCACCAACCATAAGAATAAATGTGCAGAACCTGTTAACAACCTAAGAGCAAAACAAGAGATTGAATCTCAACTCGTTGAAATAAAATGACAGATCTACAACAAGCACTTTTAGATTAACGAAAATTTAATGCATCTCAACTCCTTGAGATAAATTGACGAATCGAGAGCAACAACTTATACATTAATTTAATTTAATGTGATACATACATTCTATATATAAAAAAATACATGTGTATTTATGAACACACATGTGCCTATAATTGCGAGCTGGCTGTGTAAATAAAAAAAATATTATGCATTTAGTTTTTACATCTTTGTAATCTGCCTTGGAAAACAAAAAAGTTTATAATTTGAGAATTTTCAAACTGCTGGGTGTTTTGTTACATGGAAACTTAACCGGAAAACTATTGCTTTGTACAAATTTGGTGGTTATGACCAACCCCTTTGAGGCTCCCGCCTATATAGGGCTTTTTTCCCGCGTTTAAGGCCGAGAAACGTGGAAGTGATAAGGGCGACACTGCCACGCGCATCAAGTGCGCCATCGCCGCTAAGTGCAAGGCTCTCGACTGGCGAGCAGTGTTCTCGTTACACTGCGTGTAACTTTCAGCGGCGAGCGTATTATTTTATTGTTGGAAAGTCTGTAGGAAGGGTTAATGCAGGACCCTTGAGTAGTTTCGTGAGTGTCTGACGCGCAGGTATTTTTTTTTAGATACAGCTCTTTGAAAAAGACGTCATTTCGGAGGGCTTTGAAATGGTGTTTATAATCTGCATGACATCTTGAAAGCACTCAATAACCCTCGTCAGAAGTGTGTGTTCTTTTTGTAGATGGGCACATTGGACTCACGTTCAATAGTTTCCTAGAAAAACGAGTATTTCAAATACTCTTCAGGTGGGAGGGAGCCTTAAATTAAGCCAAAACCAGAAAGTAAAAACAATGCCAGGCAGGTTGTATGTTTGTCAGAGAAATAATAGCAATATTTCAAACTTCGTGGTTAATTTTTTCGATAGTTATTCACCTGCAAGTGTTACAGCAAGGCCACTATTTCTTGTTGAGTGTTGATAATATCCATCATAAAAACTTGATTTCAGCCTAGTGGTTACAAATTTTGTGCGATATTTCTATTTTCTTAACGATTTTCTCATATTTCGGATCAGAATCAAATAAAACATGAATTTCCTATCTTTTCATATTTCCAAACAAAATCAGGTTAGGAAGTTCGGTTATGACACAGATGTAAATAGATTTAAGGACAGGTGGATCTATCCACTGTAAGTCAAGTCCAGGGCACGTGCAATTCGACTTGGTGCCCGCAAATTGAGCTGCCGGGGGATTTTGAAGGGATCGTCGTCGATTCATCGTAGATTCATCGTCGTCGATTCGTTCGATTCGCCACGTGAGCATGGCGGAGAGTGGAGTGAGAGATTTGAGCGTCTCGAGATTTTTCTGAGAGCCGATGATGGTGAAGCGAGGTGAGTATGGAGCAGCGCCGGAATGCAAGGGTGGGGGGAAACGGAAGATCCCCGAGAAAAACCCGCCGACCAGTGGCATCATCCGGGACTCCCCACGTGTGAAAATCCAGGCGCGATCTCGCCGGGAATCGAACCCGGTTCGCCTAGGTGGGAGGCGAGTAGTCTGACCATTACACCACCGCGACCCCTGGGGGCGTGCACTGCCACAGAGGGTACTCCAAATAGCGGATCTAATTTTGGGAAAATATTATCTGTTCAGGAACAGCATGCTGAAGTGATTGTTCAGACCCGTTCTACAATGCACAGATACGTAAGAAAAAGGACTCGGATACGCAAGCAGAACAATCCGACGACTCGGGATGAATTTAACTATTCTACAACACGAAGAAACGTACAGTCTTGCAACTTACGAAATCAAAAATACTCAGCTGTTGCAAATTACTGATACAGGTTTCATAATATACACATCTCATTTTTCATAATTTTTACAGTGTTTAAAAATGCGTAAATACTACTGCCGAACAATGTTCACTTATTTATTAAAACAAATATGGAAATCGCCACGGAAAATCGAAGCACCTGTTGCCGTGCATACCACGTTGACTATGAAAAACGAATGTCAACAAACCAAATACTCGATTCCTATTGGCTACACGGATTCACAGCCACGGAAGAGTTGGGAGATGCCCAGCTTTCTTAGGTGTATACATACGTTATCCGCGTCCAAATGCGCGTCGTCGTATAACGCGCCTAAGAGCTGTGACTGGCGTTTTTTTTATAGGCAGTATTATCTCTAATTTTTCATACGAAAATGATGCAGTAACGATTACAAAAGCAATTCCTTCCAGGAGAGTTTCCGTGCTTTTTTATAATGCTGTAGCTCAGGTTCATCATGATTCGTCAGTACGTTCTGTTTACGCGATATGTGCCCGTTTTGTTACGCATCCGTGCATTGTAGAGCAAGCCTAACAGCGAAAAAAAAAAAGTGACTAGTCACCTTATCCTACAGAAGCAACACGGAATGTTCGTCGCCTCTACAGTCAGACAATGATTGTTTCTGTGACCATTAGGGCATTCACACCAGTTGAAGAAAAACAAATGGCATAATTTGCACGTGACAGCAGTAGACCTACTAGATAACCAGCAACAAGAAAAAAATAATTTTTTCTCTTCACGTGTCTAAATAAAACTTTCTAACCCACACCAAAACTTCGTACCTTGGAAAGAACGTTGTTTGTTTCCTAATTACTTTTTTCGTGTGTAAGAGTCTGATAATTTGGAAGAAGGGGGGGGGGGCCGAATATTTAATCACATAAGTTATTTTTGTTTACTAAAGCAGCTCCACAACGGAAATAAGAATATTTTTTTCAAGCCAAACGAAAATAATGAAGAGGAAGTATTAATCGGAAGATTGACTGAAAGTTCCGTGCATTTACGTAAGTTTCCGCAAGACTGTAGAAAAACCTTGACATTTACGGAATTAATTTGGCGCCGTAAATTACGCGTCTATAATTTTAAGAAAAAATTTGGAAAAAAATTTTGTACTTCACTTAATTTTAAGCAAATAGTTTTAATAGCGCACGTGGTTACTTGCTGCAGGGCGGGAACATCGACACCAGTTCAGAAACTTGCGCGTAGAGTCGACGGGACACTTGCTACCGGTGTGATTGTCGCCCTTGTCGCTACGTTGCTTCTGTCTGTCGAACGCTGAAAAATAGCTCCAGCAAGGGGGCACCTTAAACCGGGTGGGGTTGACATAAAATGTTAAGATAAACAAATGCGTTCGTTTGTACGTATATGAACGATGTTTTGATGATAGTTTGAAAGCGAAACGTTATTAAGGAGCCTGTCTACCTGAAATTATTTCTCACGCTTGAAATCGAGAAGTGCGGGAGCGATAAGTGTCACACTTCCACTAACATCAAGTGCGTCATCGCCGTTACGCGCAAGGCTCCAAACTGATGCGCAGTGTTGTCGTCTTGTAGCGTGTAGCTACGGGACTTTAAGAGGTGACCGTATCATTTTATTGGTGGAATGTTTGTAGCAAACTTCAAAACANTAGCGTGTAGCTACGGGACTTTAAGAGGTGACCATATCATTTTATTGGTGGAATGTTTGTAGCAAACTTCAAAACAAGAACATTTTTGTATATATCTGACGCGTATACAGAGTGATTCTAAAATCACGGGACAAACATTGAGGGGTGGTAGAGCTCACTAAACCAAACAATTATTGTATAGGAATATATGGGCGGAAGTGACGCGTTGAGGCACAAACACAAAAATAACAACTGCAATGCAACACATTGTTTATTTACAACGTCGCCGCTAAATGTCTTTTTACAACAATGTTTATAATAATTGCTCAAAATTGCTACCACCGACAGTAATGCAAGCTTGGTAGCGTCGGTGGAGTGATTGGCGAACAGATTCAAATACGCCGGGTATTTCACGCACGCCACCATTGTCAGCCAATCACGCCATATGTAGAGGTCGCCAAGCATGCGTGACTGCTGGTGGATGCATTTCCAGCAACTGTTTTAACATTTTCTGTACGGAATCACTCGTTACGTATGCTGCTAATGAACATTTTATGTTTCCGTTAATGTGTTATGTTTTTGTGTTTGTGCCTCAACGCGTCACTTCCGCCCATATATTCCTATACAATAATTGTTTGTTTTAGTGAGCTCTACCACCCCTCAATGTTTGTCCCATGATTTTAGAATCAGCCTGTATTTTGAGATACAGCTCTATAAAGAAGCTGTTTTTAGCCATTTTTAACCATTTTGGAGTACACTGAATTGGTGTTTCTAATGAGCGTGNAGCTCTATAAAGAAGCTGTTTTTAGCCATTTTTAACCATTTTGGAGTACACTGAATTGGTGTTTCTAATGAGCGTGACGTCTTGAAAGCACTCAACAGGCCTCGTCTGAGATGCGTCTTCTTTTCGTAGGTCAGCACACTGGACGATCGTTTAATATTTTCTAGGGGAAACCGTGTAATTGAATCACTCTGCAACGTCAGGTAAGCAGGAGCCTTAACCTCATTTCGGATGAGAAAGGGAAGACGGAGGTAGTTGGTACCTTTACCCACTCTTTGCACACGTCTCTACACCAATCACTGCAAATCAGAAAGTTAAAAAAAAAAAAATTGTAATAAATGTGAAAGTGACTAATTATTGTTTCTGAAACAAATGACTAATATAAATCACATCATTGACGAAATTGCGAAAAAATTTAATCTGGAATATAATGTTTTAACTCATTTTAATTTGCGTTCAGCATACTTACTTTATACAAAAATTCAATAACAGCCAAGAACCGAAACTCGCCAAAATTCTTCTAGAGTCACGCAGTTTCTAAAAAATGATTGAATTCACTTTTTGTGAAAGAGGTGGTACGCGAAATTTTTAAATCAGTGTAAATGATCACGTTTCAGCAAATGAATCCATGTTTATTGTTTGCACTGTTCGCAAACAGTAAAATTGACGATACTTACACGTGATTGCGCAAAAACTACGGAACCCTCTTTGCTGTAAATCACGGGAGCAATCCGAGAAAATCAAGTCTGACACGGGTAACTTAAACCTCTTTCCAACGTGAGAGAGTTTGGACTCGTATTTGCCAAGGCTCGAACCTGGATTGCGTTGTGACCGTTGGCGTACTGATTGCACGACCTCTTCAAAAATTTAGTGAAATTAGCTTATATTTTAGTACAAAATACGAAAGCTCCTCTAGTTAAAGGTTCGTTTTTGTAGAACACACTTTTCGACAAACCCATTAACAAACATGGACAAATTTGTGGCATCGTGCTGATGTCCTCGGTTCGTAGTCCAGTTGTGGCAGGTCAGGGTACTTTGAAAGATATTCCCTTCGAGTGACAGCAATTACCGTGGAGCGTGAGAGGTTTTTTCGGTGTTTTCCTGCATCCATGCCCATATTCATCCTTCACTTATCCGGCTCACTTCGTTCACATCCTGTTAGGCTGACCATAAACAGCAGGGTGATGTTGACTCTCGCCCATTGAAGTCTTCTTGACAGTTCATCAACCTCATCCCATCTCCCATGATTCCATCACTGGTAGTCCAGGTAAGCTGCTTTTCTCTTTCCGCTGAAGGGATCATGGGCGGGAAATAATTGAAAAATGGTTTTATTTATAATATTTATGTAAACATTATATACAAATTGTACATGACCCAAAACATGAATATCACCAGAAGTACAAACTAGTTTTCGAAACATCCATATTTCATCTCCCAAATCCAAGTTTACTTTTTTACGTGAACACATTACAGGAGCTTGAGCGATAGAAACAACAGCAGTCTGATTTATAACACTTTCATGAATAGCAAATGTTTTCCAACATATAATATCTCTTACATCTACTTGGTTAATATAATTAACCGCAACACCTGAGTTATTATGAGCATGATAGAAAAAAAAACAAATTTCCAGAAATCCACTACCAGGATTACTTGTCATATCCCGTGTACCAAATCATTATAACAAAGAAAGAATAACATAACTTTCTTGAGCTACTGATACTTGCTCAACAAATACATTGTCATCTTCAGCAACATCACAACTGAAGCTTCCAATGTTCCTGAAAACAGTTCTTGATACTCTGTCAAAGATGGAGACAGAAACACAAAGAAAAATATATAGCGATAGACATAAAATTTAAACTTATGCGCTTTTTAAGAATCATTACACGTACAAAACGACAACTGATACTGTGTAGTTCAACGTGCTGGTTCACAACAGNATGCGCTTTTTAAGAATCATTACACGTACAAAACGACAACTGATACTGTGTAGTTCAACGTGCTGGTTCACAACAGAACTTAGCAGGTCGTGCGCGTTATTGTGTTTACGTTAAGCGTTAAAATAAATTGCTAGATTTTATTCCTTGGGTAAAAGTAGTGAACAATCAGATCATAGTAGATGTTGGCGGGAAATTTGTATATTCACAGTTATAAACAAGCGTTAGAAATATTGAAAGTTAAATTGTGTGATAATATTTATGAATACATTCGTGAATTTAATTTACTATGAGAAGAGTTACTGCTAGAAAATATTAGCCTTAAAGCTTAAAGCATGACGTGACTAAACACTGGCTCTCTCACATGAGATTAAGTTTTAATTGATCAAAACTCACTTTTAGCGAGCGTTTATTGGCCGGAACAAAAAAAAAATTCAGGTGAATTGTGAATCGATAATACAAAATACATGATTCCGAGTGTGCGATCTACGCTTATTGCATGATTCTTAAGTCATATAATTTTTCAGTTGTAAACCCACCTTTAACTCTGTCTTCGTATATTTATTTTTCTCTATATATCTTATTCTTCATTACCGCCCTTTCTTTGTATCTCTCTTCACTTTCTCTCTTTGGTTTGTCACTCTATGGCTCATAGAAAGAAAATGGTGGGAAGGGAAAAGTAGAGAGAGAGAATGGGGAGAGATATAGAGAGTGAGGAAGAAAAGGAACGAGAAGAATAAAATTGAAGCGAGAAGAAAGGATACTGTATCTTTTCTGCTTCCATCTGTCTCTTTCTACACGCACACGCACGCACATACACAAACGAGGGAATGTTGGTTTTCTCTAACATGTAATACGGCAGCTTCTGAAGAGATGCCTCGTTAATCAAAGTGCGGAAACCTCGGAGCTGGGTCAGAGGAATGCAGGAATTGGCACGACTCGTCTCTCACCTGCCCATCTGCTATTACGCGAACGTAATTCACGAGCTGCATGTCCTTTCTAAAGATTTCATGAGCACTTTCTCTCGTTAAAGCGAATAACTTTGCAGTCTAAATTAGTTTTACACAGTATGTGCCGAAGTTCGTTGTGTGGTTTAGGAGAACGACAAATAGGGTCCGAAGGACAGCGGGTTCAAATTTGTAATTTTTTGTTAATTTCTTACCCTTCGTTTAGAACCTTTTATATGTGTATATATGTATATGTGTGTGTTTCTCGACACTTGACGAAAAAATGTTTGGTCCGAAATTGGACTATTTCGCAAAGTATTTATTGGCAAAAAGGTTTTTAACGAAGGGTATCTTTAGGGGAAATAGTTTTAGGAAAACGGGTGTCTTTATAGCAAAAATTATTTAAGGCAAGTGAATTTTGGCCAAACCATTTTAGGCCAAATCAGTTTTAGGCAAGTAACGCGCACCCTGTGTGAAATATTACGGTTTTGTCTGCCCGTATGTATGCAAGTATATTCACGAGCCTTTTTGTTTTAACTTCAACGGCAAAGGCCGATGTTAATTCTGTACGTATGAAATCTTCTAGTTTAGTTATTTGTTATGCACCTCAAAACACAGGATGTATCCAAAGTGCACGTGCAAATTGTGGGTACGTATCCAGGACATATATAGGAGGCTGAAATGCCAATAAACATAGGTCTGGAAATGCTTCTGTTTATCGGCGATCGTGCGTACGGTGCACAACACACCATACGCACGTAATGGGAGTTCATGCGAGCAGTGTCTGTAGCTTACGGTGAACATTTCGAGCACATGCTATGGGGCCCTTATTGTATGATGTTTGTTATTTTCTGTGCTGTGCTTACATACATTTCGCAGTGTTTACATTGTTTGCGCATTTTCCACAGTTATAATCTTAAGAGGGTTCTGGTATGATTTTTTTTTGTGTACAGTGCCGATATGGCGTTCCACATAACATGGATCCATTTTCTCTCATTGTACACGGTCAAGCTTAAGCAATAAGCAGGAGCATTTCCGGACCTCTGTTTATCGGCATTTCTTCTTCCTATACTATTGCTTAATGTGTCACAGTTTTGACACGTATTTTATGTACAAACTGTATAGACCACGTTGCTACAAAAATTAGTAAATAATATTAAGGTGACCAACGGTTGGTCAGGGGTTAGATAACGACTAACTTTCTGCGCTGTGGTCCCCGGTTATGTACCAGGCCAGTGATGGTCACGTGGGAAGTGTGGCGGGAACTGCCATGATGTGGAGGTTTTCTCGGAGAGCTCCCGTTCACGCCCCGTCTTCATTCCAAAGCAGCTCCGCCCCTCTCACACGATCCTGCCAGCTCCAATCAACACCACCCTCCTCCCATCCATCCTAGTGGGAACAATGCGAGAATGTAGGTCTATACTTACAAATGAAGGCAAAGTACGTAAAGTAAGCACTCAAGAAACAAATCTTTGGAAACAATTATAATTGTCCATAACTACGTAAGTGCTCTTGTATGCACTGGCATGCAAACTCTTAAATAAGTTGGCAGCGAATTAATGAAAATAGTTTTAAGACTTGGCGTATTGCGAGCGTAATGTTAAAATGCACTGCCACTGAAGTTAGTTATTATTTTTATTCACATTAGAGTGTTACTTGCGTATTAGTAACACATTAACACTCCTGACATTCTCGTGTTTACACTCGGATGGTGGATGAGCAAAGTGATGAGGCCCATGGAAATGTTAAGTTTACATATGGCGGAAGAATACCAAATTAGAAGAAAAGTAGATCTTAAGCTGGGCTTTCAAAAATGCTCCGTTAACCTTAAACATTTCACCTTTTTTTTTCAATGAGCACTAAAAAAATTTCAGAGTATGATGTTACCTGCCAACAGTTATTTGAAAAGAAACGAGAAATATGCTGCTCTCTTTCGCTGATGCGCCAAAATGTTTCGTTGATTAAGAGTAATTTATTTTCACTGCGTACGTCTTAGCACTATGACTGAGAAGGTTTGGCATTAGCACATTAGAGGGAGATTGGGATCAGGGGCGGATCTAACGGAAGATTTGAGATTTTGAAGCTCCTCATTCACCCCATTCTCATTCTGCATGTAACCTAGCGTTTCCGGGAAATTTATTACTTATGTATATTTTTTATAGTTTATTCCATCTATTCAAGACCAAATTGTGGCTATAGTCTATACGTGGTATATTCAAAATCTTTGAAATAAAAACTTTAAAAAATCACTCTGTGCATGACGTCTTTGGTTTTTTCCTCAATATGTTACGTATGAAAATCGTTTTTTAATTCTGTTAACGTAGAAATTTATTTTGACTGAATTCGACTTTTACTTATATTTTATTTACAAATTACAATATTTCATGTGTAATTAATATGAATAAAAACAGGGTTAAACTTGGTTAAACTTTTTTTTGCACGAGGCGGAGGAATGACCTGAAAGNTAACCAAGTTTAACCCTGTTTTTATTCATATTAATTACACATGAAATATTGTAATTTGTAAATAAAATATAAGTATATATATATAGCTACACGACATCAGCTGTTGCTTGCCGTCATGCTGTATTGTGTTATGTACGACTGTAATAACAGTAACTGGAACACAACGGATGTTTTTGCTATAGTGTGTATGATTCCATTAACGTGCAAAACTAAAATTGGAGTATTGTTTATGTAAAAGTGTTACAAAAATTAGCGCACGCGAATTGTTGCTTCGCCGTGAAACATAATTGGATTTATATCTATCAGCTGGCAATGTACGGATTTTCACGGCAGTCTGACGTCTTGTTTAGTAATGTCTTGATTGTACAGGTGTTCACTTATTTAGAAATGATAAAACCCAAGTGGTTTGAAAACCACCATACTTCGCTACGAATTTCCCAGTGGATTCATCACAATCTGCTTATTCTATCGAGTAAAATATTCCATTTCGTAACGTTTCGAACTAAAGTAAGAAAAATTAAAGTAAAAAAAAAGTCATAATTTTCTGTGTACTCGGAATTGGTTTGATAGTAAATGGCCATAAAATTTGTCCACAGTGTTTTAAAAATATTTCGTGAATTTTAAATGCATGACTGCTACTCCGCACGTGCAACATACGGCAGCAAGACTTTATGAACAAGTATCACTTATAACAGTATAGACAGTAAAAAATTCTATACATTTACAGACATCTAAGGATTGGCTTGCCGAGGTATTTCCTACAAGCCAACATTCTCCAGGTTTGAATCTCAGGAAAGACATATATATCCTACCATTTTTAAATGTTAACTGTGTTCTAATTTAGTTTGGAAGCCAACCTTGATAAACCTACCAAATATACACATATATGCATCATATATGTATATATACTTTATATATGTAAGCATATATATATTAGAAACAGTAATATTCTTTTGTACAATAAAGTATTTGAAAATTAAAAGCCAGAGTACATATAGCCTGAAAGGTATAGATGAAGTAAAGAGTTAAAAATTTAAAATGAAGAAAACCATGTTTTGAAATGTAATTTAAAGGCTTTCTGTGTATTTCGAAACTAATATAATATTTTATGTAATTTTTTTCATTTATAATTTTTTTTCCATTTATTTTTAAAGATAAAGAGTAAAACTTTTTCAGGCCACCAGTTTAAAAAAAAACAACTTAATTTAGTCCATTGAAATTAACGTTATTTTGATTTCAAAGCGTACATTCAACACTATTTTACGCTTTCAGTGGTAAATGATAATTGTTATGAAGGGGTTTCTCAATCGTTTCTGATAAACTATTGAATAGAAAACTCAGTAAATGAGCTATATCTGTATTTGTGCGAAGATTTCACACCTACCACACGCATATATCACATACTACATTGCTAAATTAAGGCTACTTATTCATATGATTTAACGGCTCTAGTATTTTTTTCACCCGAAGTTGCTAAGGACCTACAGCTGTTTTAATGGAACTAAAACATTTTTGGTTAAAAATCCATGTCATTGGCTACTCTGAAAGGTGTATATATATATATATTAAGAAAATTTATTTAAACTTTTATGGCGTGTAGTAATTCATGAAAAACAGAGTATAATTTACNGCTACTTATTCATATGATTTAACGGCTCTAGTATTTTTTTCACCCGAAGTTGCTAAGGACCTACAGCTGTTTTAAAGGAACTAAAACATTTTTGGTTAAAAATCCATGTCATTGGCTACTCTGAAAGGTGTATATATATATATTAAGAAAATTTATTTAAACTTTTATGGCGTGTAGTAATTCATGAAAAACAGAGTATAATTTACGTAAATGAAACAGTTTCAAGTGTGGAAGAATTGAACACGCCAATAGCGTCTATAAATTATCCAAATTCGCCCATCAGTTTTCGGTTTAGGAAGTCCTGGAATTTCCTTAATCCTACAACTAAGACACAACATAAGTAATAATTTGTCAATGAATCTTGCAAAAATTATGGAATCGGAAAAAGAAAGATTTAATATGCAATTTCGTGCTCACACGTGTATAAAACAAACAGGTCTTAGATTTCAGTAATCATAAACGTAGGTATTACAGTCTCAATAAAATTTCAGTTCTTATAACTATTTTCATTAATTCGCTGCTAACCTAAGTGGCAGCCAGCTTGCTGGTACGTACTGTAGTATACATTTTCCTATGAGCAGCGATTGGTTTTTTTTTTTTTTTCAACTGGTTGATTTTAAAAGTACTCAGTTTATCCTTAGCAGCCTTTAAAGACAAATACACAACTTCTGGATACTAATTTTAATCCAGCATTTTTGCGGGGAAAACAAAACAAAGCAAACACTGCGCGTCTCTGTAATCAACCGTGAGATTCAATATCTGAATGTGACTCTGTGTGTGTGTGTGTGTGTGTGTGTGTGTGTGTGTGTGTGTGTGTGTGTGTGTGTGTGTGTGTGTGTGTGTGTGTGTGTGTGTGTNGTGTGTGTGTGTGTGTGTGTGTGTGTGTGTGTGTGTGTGTGTGTGAGTATGTCTCTTTATACGGATTCTCAAAGTAGGAGAAATGGAGTGGTGTAAACACTTCAACTAAAAAAATTAGTGAGCAGCAGTCTAATTAAATCGCAATATTTTTTATGTTTCAAATACAATGTATACTTTACTAAATATCACGCAGTTAGTGTTCATATTCCAAAAACATTTGGTTGGTTTTTCAGGGGACGTTACCACTGAGTGTAATTATTTACTACAGTTTTAGCCACGAGGTTTGCGTAAACGGCGACTTCAACATCACAAGTCTTAATTTTGTAAACAGACACCCTTCAGATTTCTCATCGCTGCTTATACGCGTTCGAATCCACAATTCACTGAGACAGGTGCCAATATTGCTTCTAAAAGGAAATAAAATTGTTGTCGTTGCCATGTATTTACGAACAACAAACGTGGCTATGGCCGTTATAGCAGCACGTAATACTCACAAGTGTGTAAGAACATTATTATTTTTTTTAATGCTAATATGTTTATTTTCCTTTCGAGAAGCTCTCGGCATTTCTGAAATTTTTATGCGGCATCAAAGCCAATCTCACGAATACATATTTCTCGTTTCTGTATGAACATACATATGCTGTTATATAGCGATCATGTGTATACGCGACTANCGAACATACATATGCTGTTATATAGCGATCATGTGTATACGCGACTATAATTCCGGGAAAGAGATCCAGCTTATCTAAAGTACTTAGTTGAGTACGAAGTTAAGTAGGGAAATAGAAAAAAAAATGTGTGTCGGGCTTCCATTACGACGGGGGCTGAAAATGTTATAAAACTCTGCTACTTACTCATTCTTCCCCTCCTTCTGTTACCTATTTAGGCGGGTCCCATTAAAGAATACTANTTATAAAACTCTGCTACTTACTCATTCTTCCCCTCCTTCTGTTACCTATTTAGGCGGGTCCCATTAAAGAATACTAACACGCAAATTTTACAAGCTTAACTGTGGTCGGCATTACAAGAACTTTCCACAAAGCAATTTATGTAACTGTTTACTTCTGAATGATACAATTTTTTCCTGTGACTGTGTTGTTACAAATACCGCGAGAACCGAAAGAAAAACGCATCGTTTTCAGCAGTTTACACTGTGGATTCTTTATGGATGGTTTTTCACATTGAAATAAAAATAATTAACTTTATAGAATTACAAGGCCTTATTAAAGTAATTAGTAATTAGATCATGAAAGTGTTTCTTTCAAATTTATATTAAAATATCCTTTTAAAAGCACAATTTTTAGGTGAAATAAACTCAGTATTAAACGCCTAAATTATCAAGTACCAAGTTCCCCCTCCCCCTTGATAGGGTAGTGAATTCATAATGCTCATCACAAACATAATTTCCCTTCCCATTTTTTTTTTTTTCGTGGTATAGTCTATTCACGGTTTCTTCACACTTTTTGAATCAAACCATACAAAAACCACCCCATGTGTGACGTGTTTGATTGTTTGCTAAATATGTCATGTACCACAAGCGTTTTATAACTTTGTTAAAATGAAAGTATTTTATTTTTTGTTGAATTGAATTTTGCCTTTATTTAATCTATAAATTATAGTATTTCGTATATAATTAATATGAATAAAAACGGAGAGAAAACAGGTTTGTTGGTAATGGCTGGCATGAAATAAGTCTCATGCAAAATTATATTACACTGAGTGCGCACGAATGCGGTGCGTCATCCCTTAGGTTTAATTTTCTAGATTAAGTTAAGCTTCGTTTGCGTCAGGTGGAGGAATAGCCTGAAAGTAGAACTTCAGCAGGGCTTCAGAAGAGTATGAAGTAACCGTGAATGTATTATAGTTCAACCGTGCAAGTGTAGCANAGAAAAGTATGAAGTCACCGTGAATGGATTATAGAACAACCGTGCAAGTGTAGTATCGTCACTCGTGGGAGAAGAAGACTCTCAAGTTGGGGCGCACCAGGGCGTGCAAGCCCTCAAGTCGTCATCACACGGACTATGGAGGTGTAGCCAGCTGTTGTGTGCACGAATTGTCCCCCAGGCCTCGCCTAGCGGACCAATGATTGATGATGTCTAGGGGAGTCGGTCGCTCAAAGGGGATGTAGGATTGTTCCCTTCGCATTCACGGGTGCCTCTTCAACCCTCGAATCTCACCCCCTCTCTCCCTTCTCCCTCCCACAAACCCCTTGCTTTCGCCCCACGGTAACCTTTTCCGAGGGAGGGCAGTTTTTGAGCAAAGCTCACAGATCAGCTGGCGGAAATTATGGTCGGGTTTTCTAGGGAGTAANCTATATCGATACGAGCTTGTGATGTGAGCGATCAATACGGGGAATAACTCCCTTCGTCTCCTGGCAGGCTTGCGTCCATGCGCGCATAAAATGTCGGAATAACGAACCACTCGTAGGCTAGTTACCAAAGGCCATGAATTTGCTATTCACAACACCCAAGTACGGTGTTTTATAATACTGAATGCTAAATTAATTCTTCCAGAACTGTGTTTTGCGGACGATAGCTGTCTGAAAAAAACAGTTGAAGGCGACGTAAATGCTGATGTACCGGTGATAGACAGTGAAGGTTCTAGGTTCGTTCCTGAGACTTGGTACGACTGTAGTTCTTAATTAGAATGACTATGACTGAAAATATTCCACGAATGTTTTATTACTTTGTTAAATATTTTGAAAATAAACGTTTACGGAACTGTTAAACAATGCCTATTTCTTTTTCTTGCATAGGACACGCTGGCCGTAAAATGCAGATTTTTTTCCCATGTTTATTGACGTATTAAATCGCGTGTATGGTTAAGTTTTAATGCCAATGAATTCACATCTACAAAATGTTCAACAGGTGCGATATGCGTTTTCTTAGTTTTCTTAATTTAGTACATTCAAGTAGGTAACTTGTAAATGCTGCATCACGGTTTGCAATGTGCCGGAGACGCTTCGCATAAACTTTTTTTGTTTTCGCTGGGCAATGCGTTTAGATTGAAATACGTACGAATGTCGGNTGAGCGATCAATACGGGGAATAACTCCCTTCGTCTCCTGGCAGGCTTGCGTCCATGCGCGCATAAAATGTCGGAACAACGAACCACTCGTAGGCTAGTTACCAAAGGCCATGAATTTGCTATTCACAACACCCAAGTACGCTGTTTTATAATGCTGAATGATAAATTAATTCTTCCAGAACTGTGTTATGCGGACGAGAGCTGTCTGAAAAAAACAGTTGAAGGCGACGTAAATGCTGATGTACCGGTGATAGACAGTGAAGGTTTTAGGTTCGTTCCTGAGACTTGGCGCGACTGTAGTTCTTAATTATAATGACTATGACTGAAAATATTCCAGGAATGTTTTATTACTTCGTTAAATATTTTGAAAATAAACGTTTACGGAACTGTTAAACAATGCGTATTTCTTTTTCTTGAGTAGGACACGCTAGCCGTAAAATACAGATTTTTTTCCCCATGTTTATTGACGTATTAAATCGCGTGTGTGGTTAAGTTTTAATGCCAATGAATTCACATCTACAAAATGTTCAACAGGTGCGATATACGTTTTCTTAGTCTTCTTAATTTAGCACATTCAAGTAAGTTACTTGTGAAAGCTACATCATGGTTTGCAATGGGCCGGAGACGCTTCGCATAAACTTTTTTTGTTTTCGCTGGGCAATGCGTTTAGATTGAAATACGTACGAATGTCGGACTCCCATAACAGCTATGTTCCTCGGAAAAAATGTATCGAGAAAACAGTACTAGCATTTCCTCCCCCGTTATTTTATTAATACGTCTGTTAAAATTACTGGCACCAAAGTTTAATACAAAATTTGTTGTTTTTACAGAAAAAATTTCAAATTTATATGGTATGAAGGTGTACGATGCAAAATTACTTGCTAGTCGCACTTTGGACAGCCATTTCAAAGAAAAATAATTAGAAAAAAATATGGTTCAGTATGAAAGCAAAGCAAATACAAATTACCAAGACAAATTTTAATTTCTGTGTTTTTGTGGTAACTTAAACCAAAGTATCTATGCAATACATCATAAAATAATTATCTGTATGACTGAATCATTTGCGTGTTTCTTAAAATGGAAAATTAGCAACTTCTTGACTGAATTTCTGTAAGTTCTGAATTTAGCGGATCATCACAGGTTTAAGATTTTCATAGACAGCTCCACAAAGTTCTTGGAACAAACAAGAAGCAAGTTCACAGTTACTGGCGCGTTTATAAGACAACACTGTGTTTCTATTACTCGTTTCTTGTAATGACATATTTGGATTTCCTTATTTGAAATGCACATTGCACTCACATCTAGCCTAACACAAAAAACACGTGTGCCTCTTTTGGTTCTTTCCAAACGTGTTCAGCTTCTTAACTTGGGTACAACAACAACTACTACTTTTTACCTCACTTAGCCTATCGGCCTTCCGAGGATTCCATTCTAGGGTTTTAAGTTTTGTTTTAAACTTATATTTGTCCTGTCCAAACCACTGTCCCTTCTTACCCATGAACTTATTTGTTTACATGTACATTCGTATCCATACATATACATCGACCCCTGTACCTGCACATAAATACGTGCATACATACAAGCATCTTACACTACTTCATTCATATAAATCATAACAGTACAGTAATAACTCTAATTACAATTCATTTCGTCGGGTTTCAGGACCAAACAATTCCGCGTCTATAAGAAGCTTTCTTCGCCACTGTAACCAGAAAACTATATTACCTGCGGCAGTTAGGATGTCCGCACCACTGAGATCTACTCGTTCGAACATCAGAAAGTGGCATCAGCCGTCTGTAACAGTTACAAACACTTGAAATACGCTAACTTTAACACGTCAAGTGCGGTGCGTGCTTACTGAGAGTTAAGACTGTCTAGAAGTGAGTTACATGTATTCACGGTCACGTGACATTCTGTTCTGTTGGTCTCTGTATTCCTATTTACAATCGTCCCATTGGTTCACACGACATGGGGAACGCTTACCACACTGCACAACGTTCATTACTGGCCGGCGGTGTACCAATTTAATGCCGAGTTGGAGCTGACCAAATCAAATGTTCTCTCCCACCTAGAATAATGTACAATCCATCCTGAGCACTTGAGAAATTTACACTTTTGTTGCTGGCGTAATATTACGTCGCAGAGAACCCTACGAAAACTGCGGGTGAAGTAACGTTTCTTCGCCCCGTGTCTTCAAACAATACGGAAGTCATAATATTACGGTAAGCTTCTTACAACTCAGTTATATCCAGGTGACTTAATACTACGTCGGTAGCAGCCAAAGTGTTGATATAAAGTGAAAAAGTTTCTTAAGAAATACCAAAGTTATCCGTCGACTGATCACAAGAACGTTGTAGTTAACTGGTCAGAAATACGGACTCTCGTACTTTTTGACTCGGGTATAAATCTCGCTCAGGTATAAAATATTTTTAAAAAAAATTTTATACAGAGTAGAATAGCCGTGTTAAGAAAATTATTATTATTATTTTCCGTTATCCCTTTTTTTAAATATGGAAGTACGGAAAACTAACGCATAAAATTTACGGAAAAGTTCCCTTAATTTACGGAAAGTTCTGTGAAATTTATAGAAAGTCCATTTTTTTTTTAAACAACGTGTCTGTAATTTTACTGGGAGTTTGCGGAGATCTGAAATTTTTTTTACCATCACTTTTCCGTAAAATGAAGGAAAATTTTGTTAGCTGTGTGAGATTAACATTAAACGTGTTCTAGCATTCTAACTTAACTGGGTTGGCAACGGTTACCTATAAAGTAAGAAAATATTGTCCATAAAATTACGGACCTGTTGCTTATGTCACATAACCGACCCTTGCATTTGGTATTTAGTAATCTTATTTACTTCCAGTTTATAAAAAGAGGTTACGAAAAAGCTTAATTTTTTTTGTAATTGGGGTGTTGCGCTGTGTATGAAATTAAATATAAAGAATTAAAAATATTTTATTCTGGAGCTAGAATTCAACAGGAATCAAATATTTAATAACATGTGACTTTTATTACTCATCTACCACTTTTTGAAACATTTCTGTTTATAAGTATGTTATTTATCGNATTTAATAACATGTGACTTTTATTACTCATCTACCACTTTTTGAAACATTTCTGTTTATAAGTATGTTATTTATCTTATACGTTGCGAGGATATATTAACTGTCGCAGAAACGATAAATTTCTGGTTATTAAGTCGAAAACTGTCTCACGTAAGACACGACATCGTTCTGTCCAGGAACCCGAAGCTGTTAAGAAAAACAAAGATGGTCCATAGTTTTTAGTTTAGGATTTCAGCTTTATTTTCCCTTCATTAGTTATCACGTTTCCGTATATCTAGTGTAGGTGTACATTTCCGTAAGAAGTTCCGTGAATACACGGACATGCCTCACAACCAATATCTCTTTTATAGCAAATACAAAAAAAAAACGTACAAGAAAACATTGATAGTCCTAAGAAATAGATCTTACCAACCATACTGACAATACCATGCGGCATAAAAAATGTCCATATGAACCTACTGTAGCAAAAACCCATACCATACAACCATACACCAAGCATACCAGCCATAGTGATACCAATGACCATACCAACCGATCAGGCTGACCACCCACACCAACTGCTCATACCAACCATCCTGGCCATCCGCCCACACCGACTTCTCAAACTAACTGACCAGACCATCTGCCCAAACCAACAAGACCGATAGAACAACCGTCAATGCCGACCAACCATACCAACAGACCACACTAACACACCTAAAAAAAAAAATCAGAAAGAAACCTTAAAAAGAAACCTCACCAACCATCAAGCCCGAGTATACATACCAACAAACAAGAACGACCAATCATAGAGACTATAAATTATATTAACTGACATGCATACAAATCGACCATACCAAGGAACCTTTCCAACATCTATACCAACCGACAAGACCAACTAACTGGCAAGACCAACGGACAAGACCAGACGACCAGGCGAACTGACCAACAAAACCGACCAGTTCTACCAAACAAGGTCGACCAGGCCAAC
This sequence comes from Clitarchus hookeri, assembly GCA_002778355.1. Lineage (NCBI taxonomy): Eukaryota > Metazoa > Arthropoda > Insecta > Phasmatodea > Phasmatidae > Clitarchus > Clitarchus hookeri. The sequence goes on from NQII01002067.1 coordinate 232,090, forward strand.
CAACAAACAAGACCGACTAACTGGCAAGACCATTGGATAAGACCAGCCTACCAAGCTAACATACCAATAAGACCGAGCGTAATTACCTTTAAAATCGACTTAAACTCCGTGGCTGCAAGCTTGGTAGGCAGCGCTGAGAGGCACGCGAGCTGGACGCGAAGTTTCGCGTCGCCCTGTGGCGCGCTCACGCGGAGTGACAGTGGAGGGAGGGTTATGAAGACGCTTCCGCGGGGACGTCACTCGTCAATCAGCGGCGTCGAGACGCGCGGCTGGTGACGGCTTGCAGCGACGGGCGCGACGAGGTGCCAGCCGCCCACGACGGAGCGACAGCCGGGGTTGAAGGACACACCCGGAGACATTTCGGGATGCGGCCGCGCCAAGGAAATAGTCATCCCTCGAGCGTTGCAAGGAATGAACATAAATTTATGCTAATTAGTATAGTCGGATTTTACAATAAAATGAAATAAAACTAAGAAATCGCGATCCTACATAATCGTTTTTTTACCAACTTTGAGAGGAAATGTTTTACCAGAGTGATTTTTATTTCTGCTTTACTATTTCAGACGACGTAAATTTGTATATGCTATTGCGGAGCAAGATATTAGTCGACGTATTTGAAGTTGATTTATGTCTCACGCCCTCTTAGAATGGAGCTGCGACAGAATGCAATGGTAGGTGAAACAGGAGCACCACGATAAAAGTCCACCGGCCAATGTTCACAACGTTTCCCGAGAGCAAAAATCTTCGTCGTCATCTGCAGCTTCTGCAAATTCGTCATGTTTCCTCCACTGCACAGGGGACCCCTGCGGTGTAGTGGTTAGACTGCTCGCCTCAGACCTACGCAAACCGGGTTCGACTCCCGGCGAGGCCGCCCCCTGGTTTTCGTATGTAGGAATCGTGCCGGACGATGCCGCTTGTCGGCGAGTTTTCTCGGGGATGTCCGGTCCCCCCCCCCGGCTCTTGCATTCCGGCTTTGTTTCGTACTCACCTCGCTTCACCCTCATCGGCTCCCGAGACCTCGATGGCAAGAACCATCCAAATATCTCCACTCCACTCATCCTTCACTGCACACGAACATTTTTTTGTTCCTTGGTCACGAAATAGTTAATTTCAGACCCCTTGTTTTTAAGGTCGAATCCCTGATACGGCATAGATATGCGAGTTATTTTCTGTTTATTGTAATTAAGCCTTCCCTNAAAGTGTAACGTTATGATAAACAACACCTTAGCCAACTATTCTCTTTTTAGTTTCATTTTTCTTTGCTGTTTTTTCATTCGTAGAATATATATATATACATATATAATTGTTTTTATTTTTAATGTTAGGTTTTATCGACTTTGCCCGTATTTCGTCATTCGTAGACACTGTCTAAATCTCACTTATTGAAGCCAGTGCAGGTGTTCAATTATTCCGTAAAAATTTTTATTTATTTATATTTATTTTTAGTTACAATACTCTGTTCTTTTAAAGTTTTATGCATTCGACTGTTAGAAATAAAAATGTCGTTGAACTTTTGTAGTTAGTCCAACTGTGTGGTAAGGAAATGCTGTTTTATGAAATATGTTACTCTTAGTTCCTCATTAACGCCGTATTGCGTAACACGAAGGCCACACTCGTTTGAAAAGTAGACAGGAGACTAATTTACAAAATGTTCTTAGCGCTTCGAGTGCGGACCATGCTGACTGTAAATTAAGACAAGGCAGAAGTGACTCGCCTGTTGGTCTGTGTATTGCAACCGTTCTATTGGTTCATACATCACCGGACACGTTTACTACACTGTACAACGTTCAGCACTGGCCGGCTCTATGCCAGCAAAACACCGATTTGAAAGTGTCCCAATCAAATGTTCTTTCCTACATAGACTAGTAAACAATCGATCCTGTTCGTTTGAATAATTTACGCTTTGAGCGTTGCTGGCATAACATTACTTTGCAGAGGACCTTAGGGAGACTGCTGGCCAAGTAATGATTCGTCACCCGTGTCTTCAGAGGATACGGATGTCGTGATGGTTAAGGCAAACTCCATACAACTCGGTAAAACTCAGATGACGTGGCATTACGTCAGTAACACTCAGAGTGTTAGAACACATTTTCAGAAATGGTCTAATAGCAAACGGTCTTCACGCCTCTCCAAAGTGTGGCCAACACGTGGGTCTGGCTGACTGTTCCAAACGTCGAAAGACTTATCAGTAGGGACACCCGAATTTCGCGAAAAGATTTCACCACAAGTTGTATTTCACAAGAGTGAAGCTCAGATCCACTTTATTGATTGGATGATCAAGGTGTTAAGCGCCTCAGGCGTGTGCCCGCGATTCACAGGCGTGCAGTATCGGAGTTGCGTAATTCTGATCGGCCAGTCAAGTAAGAAAATGGCTTCTCACAACGAAACTCCGCCAATAAGAAAAAGGAAACTCTCGTAGTGCATTGAGATCTAGCATGTGCGTGAATTCGGGTGTCCCTAAGTATCAGCAATTAGAAGGCGAAACTCCACATATGAAACACATCCGAACCAATCACCGTTAAGGCGCCCGTCTACCTGGCGCTTGAACTGCGTTGCAGAGTGTTCCAAATACACGTTTTTCAACGAAAATATTAAGCGTGCGTCCAACGTGCTGATCTACGAAAAGAACACACACTTCAGACGAGAACTGTTAAGTACTTTCAAAATATCACGTACGTTAGAAACATCAATTAAGAGTACTCCAAAACCGCTAGAAACGGCCTTCCCAAGGCGCTGTGGCTCAAAATGCACGCATCAGATACATACAAAACTACTATAGGGGCCTGCACTGAACCTTCCTAAAGACTTCCCACTAATAAAATAATATGGTCACCGCTGAAAGTCCCATAGGTACACGCAGCACGACGAGAACACTGCACGCCAGTTCAGAGCCTTGCGCTTAGCGGCGATGGCGTACTTCAAAAATACAGGCCAACAAGGTGTCTTTATGAACGAAAGTGGAAAGAAAATGACCGACGTATTGAGGTAAACTATAGCAAACACGTCCCACAGAAAAAAATGTAATGCCCTAAAAATTATAAGTATTATATTCTACTATATTTACGCACAAATAAACGGTGTCTGTAATAATTTTAAGGAGTAAATTTTATAATTAACTAGTGATAATCTGGCTCTAACGTAATTACGAAGTCCCACGTGTTAGTGCTGCTATCTTGTGACGCTCAAAATGAACTAATACTATCTGAAACTTTGTATCCATAGAAAGAAGCAAATTTATTTTACAAGTATTATTCGAAAATTTATTACAAAATAAATTTAACTTATAGTTGAAAATTCAGTATAATAACTAAACTTGTGACACAAGACACTATGTAATAAAGGAAAAAAAAAAAAATTCAACGAGCAGATAGTTGATTTCAGAACACAACCCGCTGATTTGCCAAACACACATCTTTGCACAGTGATATCAAAAAGATATGGCTTATAGAATACCACATAAAGGCGCTCACGAGATACCATCATTATGGTCATCTTTATCATACAGACAATCAAGTTGACTGTCTTTAAGCAAGCTCAAGCGGTCGCGGTTCAAGTCTGGGTAAGGCCGAGTCCGAATTAGCCTGGAGTTCATACTTGCACGTACCTGTCGCCGGAAGTGACACCATAAGTACTGTTCGAATTGCACGTGAAGTATGCAAGTATTAAAGTTAACGAAGACGTATACTTCTCGCGCCCTTGCAGTATACGTACAGCCATTTTGAGAAACAATTCTTAAGTTACGATTGGGTTTCGACATAATTATTTTATTTAAAGTTTAACAGGGCAACATCGCTACTTGGTAGTCATAGAATTTTGAACTGAGTTAATAACTATCGGAAGCCTTAAAAAAAGGTCTAAGCAATAAATTCGGATTAGGCTTACAGAAGCTAAGGTAAAACAAGCAATCAAAAATGCGAACTTACCTACAATCATTATGACAATAAATGTTATGTAAATCAAATTGAAATATTATTTAATCCTTTATTTAACCGTATAACTTGCATTCCAGCGCCGCTCCATTCTAGGGTCTCATTTCTGTCATGCTCGGGGATGACGGTCACCTACGGGTCCCAGCTGGAAAGACCGTCACTCGGAGGGTGTCGCCTTGCCCTGGGTGCACTCCCCACACGCCATTATTATTACCGTATAACTTTCGGGAATTATTAAGTTGTCCTTCGCCGAAATACACTATCATTAAAAGTGAACTGCTGGCTAACAGCCGTTGCCAAAGCCAACAAGACTGCCTGTCCGAATTTATCAATTTCGGAGACAAACGTAGGTAAAGTATGGAAGGATGGAAATTCACCGTATACACCTGAGTGCAGACACGGTCTAAGTCTCCTGTTTCTAAGTTATCTATCTTGGGCTACATCCTTTCTCCTGCCACTCTCCTTGCAACCACGTTTTTCATAGACATCCTATTCTGATTAGGACCCAGATGTATCAATAAACAGATTACCGAGTCCAAAATATAATATTTTATTTCCCTACAAACGTTTATGGTTCCCCTTTCATTTATAGTTACTTTTAACAGTTCTCTCCGGCTATGATCATGGTTTTAACTAGAAACAAAAAAAGAAATAGCAAAGTGTAGTTTTCGTGCTGGTTTATTCAGGGTTGTCCAAAAAGGGGATTTCATGATGCAAACTGCGTCATTGAAATTTTTAGAGGGGGTGAGGAGAGGAGGTTGTTTCCCTAGAAGTTTTTTTTTTATGTTTGGAAACGGACGAGTGAATAGGATACGAGGAACAAGAAATAAATTGTTCATCGCGAAAAATAATAACATAGGACAACCCGTCTGTGTACAGGCTGAGAATAAAAATGTATTGCCTCATTCCATTTTTGAGAACAGGCGATTCTTCTTGCCCCCTCCCTTCTTCCAGTTCTTCGGTACTTCCTTGTTCTCTCAGAAAAACTTCTGATAATTTAGAATTATTTTATTGTAATTAGATTAATTAATTAATTACTATTCGGCGTCACTTATTTGGGGAGAAGGGGTAATTTCTTGCTTCTCGAGGGTGGTGGGTATCTCAGGTATATTACGCATGATAGACTAAAGATGAGGTGGACCGATCTCACTGGCTGCGCACAATCAGTCTCTGTGTGAACTGCTTTTCTGACAACACGACTTAGCAAAAACGGCGTGAATTGGATCTGAGTTTAGAACACTGTTTAGTAAAAAGTGCTTTAAGATGTTCGTATACTTCCTCCAAACCAATTTGTAATGCAGTTTGATTAAATTCAAATTGGTGAACGTATTTTATTAATATAAAATTGCTCGTCTTTTAAAAATTAATGTCTAAACTATCGCATTCATCACTGTTGACCACGTGCCTTTGAAGGTGTTGTTGTTTGGGGTAGGTCAGTGTTGGGTACATGCGCAGAATACGAATAATCGGTCTACATCAATTTTATGCACTGCTACGCCCATTCTAAATGAGTCACGCATGGCACTACTGTTGTTTACTGCTGCTCGCATAACGCAGCTGTTTGTCACCTCATTCCCACTTGGCAGCACTGGGAGTTGCCTCTTGAAATGGATTCAAAATAACCTGCAAGTGGAAGATAAATGGTTAGCGATACCACACTTTAAGCTCTGAGCTACAAACACAAGCATTCACTCGTTGAAAATTAAAACTCAGAGTATTACAATTCATCTCAAATTTTTAGTTCCTTTCGGGGTATGCATACTCAGTTATTAATCTCAAAAACTACTCATATATAATCTCCACCACTTACCAAATAAATACCTGCAAACGATTCATGAATATCAACTCAAAATATTCAAATCCGGTTTAAATAAATGATTTAAAGGAAAAGATTAGTTGAAAATAAAATATCAAAACAACACTCACTTCCGTGTTGGCCTACGGTTGCGAATTAGAATTTTTTTTTTTGCATTACTATTTCTTACGACACATCTAATGTACCGTTACTATATACCTGCGCTTTCACAATTGTTAGTTAGGAGCTGTTTTTCTTCTTTAAAGATACTCGGAATCCATAGCAAATACCGATGATACAGTAAAACGTTTTGAAATATGGTTTCTTGTTGAGAAATTTTCCTGACCGATAGTAACTGTTAATATAGCTTGTGTTTTTATGCAGCCATACTTTTTTATTCAAACCTTTGGAAAATCACCCCATGTGGGACGTGTTTGGTTGTTTCCCAAATGCATCATTTATCACAATCGTTTTTTACTTCTGTGAAAATAAAATAATCTTAATTCTTGGTAAAGTAAACTTTTTCTTATATTTTATCTATAAGTTATAATATTTCATTTATAATTAGCATGACTAATACCAGAGAGAAAATAAGTGTGTGGATAATGCCTAGTGAGAAATAGTTAATATGTAAAATATTAATAACCTGAGTGCAAATGAATGCGCTGCGTTGCACCTTTAGTGTAATGTTCTAGACTTAGTTAAAGTTTGTTTGCATGAGACAGAGGAAAGGACTGAAAGTAGAACTTCAGCAGGGTTTCAGAAAAGTTGTTAGTAGCCTAACCGAGAATGGACTACAATTATAAAACTTGAAAGCTGAGAAAGTGCAAGGACTTCGGCTATAGAAAGTTGTAGCCAGAGTACATTTCAAAACACAAGAGGCAATTATCACCCCATCCACCCCAGCTCCCCCTTCCACCTCTCTTACAGGCGTGAACAAAAGGCACACTTCTTCTTGGACAGTTCTTTGGCATCCTTACCATCGAGTGCGAAGAAAAATATATTTCTGTGTTGCACAGTCCGCGATCTATTGTTGGCTAATCCTTCTCGCTCTGAAGCCGCGTCAAAAGTTATTTATGACTGGCTTGGTAAGAACGATCCCCTGAGGAGCTCAGCTCACAAACACTCGTAGAAAACGCCCGCATCCCTCAAAGTAGAATGGAACGCTCCGACCGTCGTCGTAAAGATGTCGGAAAGACGACTATTTCCGCAGAAAGGAGGATTTCGTTACCGAAATTCCAGTAACACAAATGGCTTTAAGGGATGGTTGTCATATATCGCACGCAAACAAGGTAATATTGTGCAACATCCCTATATTGGGATTCATAAGGACTCAGAAAAATGCACATTCGTCTAAGGTTTACGTAACATTACTTCTAATTTTATTTTTCATGGACCTCTGAAAGCATTTCAGAAATATGCAACACGATATCAGAACATTAACAAAACAATTAAAAAAATATTTTTCGTGTATTTTTTGATAAAATTTATTACTTTTTTTTTTTACCTCCCACTTCTCTTATTCCGTTCCATGAAAGCGAAAACTGACATGTATAGACTGTTCAAGGTAAAGTGAACACTTTTGAGGTTCTAGTTACTTTTTTCTATCAGACATTTTTTTTATCATTGAGCCACTTTTTTTTATAACTATTGCCATGCAAGTAATAAACAAACGCAATGTATATATTTCACCGGACTCGAAAGTTAACGGTGATGATTACAATAAAATTATATATTGTCTTTAATGCCAAATGAGATGGCTTCAAAAAGTGCTCAATTTACCGTGAATAGCTTATAGGTGGTTCTATTATGATAGTTTAAGTAATGTGTAGGATTTGAGCACTTGGAAAGTTTATTTCTAGAAAAACAGTAAAAGAGATCCAGGGAAAGCTTTCGAGGTGGGTGATATTTTCCCTTTATTTTTCATCAACTTGTGTACGTTTTATTTACACGTACCGTAACGGAAGGATACGTAGTGATTATGTTGAAAGTGAAACTTAAGTATGGATCTAGTAAAGTTGAAAGTAGCCATGAATAGACAAGAGACCTTGAGTTGCTGAAGAAAGAGGAAGCCGGTTGCTCCAACTACGACAGACACCTGATGCACCAAACAGCCGGGCAAATGAACGCTATGAGATGAGGTGTGGATGGATGGGTAACAGAACGCAGACGTGTGGAATACGGGAGCACCCCGAGAATATTCACCAGCCACCTTCAAAGTACTTGTCTATAAAGCCTGTCTATAAATCTTCGCTACGATTTTTAACATAACACAAACGTGAACGTGTTGTAATGCTGTTCTGTCCCTAAAATAAATTTGCAATATTTATAGTTGCCATCCGTCTTTGGCCAATCATTTGCATTAAAAAGAGTAATGGTATTTGATGGTAAATATATGATGAAATATTTATATATTATTTACTGAATATGTGTTAGGTTGCAAGGGGTGAAAATCCATCCCGAAGCTGTACACATATCCCACCCCTAGAAAAAGATTTTCAACTCAAAAATACGATTTGTGAGAAAATTAATAGTGGTTTTCTACTGCAAAAAGTCCTGTTATTAACTTAAATAATGTTAACTACTTTTTGCCTGATTTTTCGAAAAGGCTAATATTATTTTAACGAAAATTTTATGATTTTAGGATTAGCTTAGTATGTTTTTTTTTGTGAATGCGATACGTGTGTGCCCACTTCCAGTCCGTAAACGGCAGGCAGTTTCGTACCTTCCTCTCCTTCGACCTACATGTGTAGCTCTGGACACAATTTCCCACTTTCAAAAATATTTCACTCTTCGCGGTGGTTTGCGTCCTTCTATAAAAAAAAAGGGGGGTTCATTTACGACTGGGTCAGTCTACTATCTGCCCTTGTCGAAGAGGGACATACGTTAGGGCGGGGGTTACCTCCCCGAAGTTACGTATCGGACACGTGTTCTTTTACGGAGTTTCCGGGGGTTGAGGAGGCCCAGTTTAAGTCGGGGCAGATGGCCTGTTTTCTGGCGATGGGATATTAATGCCCCGTCGTTTTATTGCCCGCGCACAGGACTCGGCGAGGGAGGATGAAGTGGAACAGTAGCTCTACGAAGGGGTGTAGAGGGGGTTGGTGGTTTGCGATCGAGAGAGAGACGGTCGGTTGTTGCACTCTGGTGGTTAGTGAATTTTGGGGAACNGGGAACAGGGTGGGGGGGGGGCAGAAGGGCAGCTTACAATGGCTGGTCCGGGGCAATAAATTTCGTCCACTTGACGTGGATTCAAAGTGATTCCTTTTTATTGCTCCTCTCCCTCCTAACCGCCGTCTCTCGCGCTGGCCGCTTCGTCCTTCTCTCGCCGGAAGGTATGCTTCAGGCGTCCTTTCGAGGTCCTTTCAGTTGCCCGGCTGGACGCGAGCCGTCGACGTCGTGCGGCTCGCTACGACGCCTCGTATTTTATTTTTCCAGGAGAGTCCATCTGTTCCGGAGAGCAATCGACTCGAGTTCTACTAGGGCGCCCGCTTAGTCTCATCTGCTTCTGATACGGAATCGCCTTTACGCCTTAACTTAACTAGCGTGCCAGTGTTTTCGTCTGGCGGCAGCGTAAAAAAAAAAAATAAACCTACTGGAATTTCAATGGTGACCTTGAAAAAAAAAATGTTCGCATTAAGTGCGATTTCGTATAAATGTCGTGTTCCGACCGGTCTGAAGCGCGTGGCTTATGCACGCGTAAACGTATTCCGGATGCGTTAAGTAGCTCGTGCGTTTCCAACACTGAGTGCCTTTCGCGCACCAGGGTTTCGGTTGCCTCGTGACGTGCGTGGCCCGTCCAACCACCGTCGACACGCGGTGGTGCACAGGGCGAAAGCAAATGGTGAGTAGGAGGTACGAAAGCCTCGTCTACAGCGAGGTTATCAGAGGCCGGGCAGGTAGCTCAAGGAAGCAAGAGCGGGTAAGGAGTCGGCCGTAGCCTGCAAGTAGCGAGGAACCATCCCAGCATTCGCCTGGCTGGACAGGGAATCGAACCCAGGTCCTGCCGAGTGTGAGTCCGAACGTTTTACACTGCACCTCCTCACTCGGTGCTTGGCTAAATTCAGCGTTCGTTATACTTCTCAGGGGTTTCTGGGTGGTTTCTGAGCATGAGCGGAATTTAAGAAACGTTCAGCTGTACCTAAATATAATAATTTAAAAAATTTTATTTTAAAATTATTTTTAGTTATGTAAGCTTACAAGTTGCACAGTAGTGTGTAACATACTTTTCACTTTCATTTTAATGCTACTGAATAATCATATAAACTCTAATGAAGTTGCATTATGTATAAACTGCGCGCAAATCAAGTGTATTGCGCTTAGAGGCGACGGCATATGCGATTTGCACGCAAAAATCACCCTAACGTGTTTTTTTTTTGCCTCAAAAGTGGGGAATAACTCCGATTCAACTAGAGTACTCTCTCATTCACTACGTGTTTTTTTTTGCTGTGACGTTCTTGCGCTGTTTTCCATAGTAGGCAGGCATTTCCCATCAAAATGAAAACATTCAAAATCTGCATTACATACATGCGCACGTGTGTTGTACTTCGCGAGTATTGGTCGACCGGTGCCTATCGATTGGAAAGTGAGTGTTCCAGCAACGCATCATAGATGGCACTGGCGATAACTTCTCGCGTCGTGGGCGATCTGTGATGACGGATCGCAAAACAGGTAACACAACAAGCCTCTTTTACAAACGTATTATCTATGAATGCTGACAAATTATAATGGGTTTTTTTTAATTATAGAAATTTTATTAGTAGTCCTAAACAGTTAAAAATATTCTCAGTTTACTTTATAATTTCGAAAAATAATATTTCATTACGAATACTTTCAGAATTTAACTATGAGTGCCATGTTACATTTTTACTGAGTATACAATATTTTTTACTATCGTTCAAAATTATTTTCTTTTGAATTTTTTTTTTGGAACAATGCGTTTGTAAGACTCTACTCTAAAACTGCTAAATTGGCCGAAAATTCGCTGATTAGACATTCTAAAAGGCATTAGTGTTCTTGCCTACCCATGCAACAAGGTCTTATTAGGATGGGAGTCTCGACCGTGAGATGATGTCACGTCTCAAATAATTTAGTGAATATTTTAATATGTTTTTATCCCTGGGTACTGTATCAAGGCAAGTGCAATTGAAAAGCTGACCACTGCTATTAAGTTCGACTCTTTGGAATTTGTATTGTTCACTCTTGCTACTTTTCGTGTAAAGCACAAATAAATTAATTAATTACTCTGTTTTCTTTAGCATTCATCAAGTAATTGAAAATACTTTAAATCTCTAAGTTTTAAAAGACTGCTTTTAAAAAGTTGCCTTTTATAAGTATTCGCTACAGCCACTACGCAAGAAAAAATCTACAGTAATCAGATAACGTGATTACTTAATGTAATCTATATGAACCGTATTAAAAATGCCACAAGTTAGGAATGGCGGGTGAACTTTTTTAAAGATATATTTAACTGAGGGGTTGTAATTTGCCACTTCTCCTTACTCTCTGACTTCACCCTCCCTCCCTGGGGATAGATTATTTTTCCCACAAACCGTGTGGCACGTTTGTAAGCAAGTCACGTGGGAAGAAATAATAAATTTTAATTCTCTACATGAGTATAAATGTAATCCATCACCTGTGTTCGAATTCACTGCTACGTACAGTTGTTTATTTTCCCTTCATACTTTCACTGCCTATGGCCACCAAAACATCTTATTGGGCACAGTTAGCCTAAACGTTATCTTTAGCTGTGTTCTAGTTCACGGTCACACAACTTTGTTTACTTTCAGCTTCATAATTTCATTACCCACCATTGTCCACATCTGATCTGAACACTTCTTTGCGGAGTGTGCAACTTGAACTAGAAAACCTTGTTAGTTTATCAAGTTTTATAAGGTTGTTCACGGTGAAGTGAGTACTTTTGAGGCCATAGTTACTTTTTACTTTAAGCCATTATTTTTCCTTTAGCCAACTTTTAAAACAAAAATTGCTATGCAAGTAATAAACACAGTGTGTATATTCCACCACACTCAAAATTTGATGTCTAAGGATAAAATAAAATATGTTTATTGACTATTATTACAAATGAGAGGGCTTTCAAAAGGGCTCACTTTAATGTGAATAGTCTATAACATGCAACTTGCTCACTAACAAAAAACACTTAATTAAATGTTTAGTTGTATGTTTACTAACAACAGTGCTCAAAAAATGGGCGCAAGAGAAGATAAATGTTGTTAAGGCGCTGTAAAAAAATGAATAACGAAGTATTTAATGTAGGGAACGTGAAGGGTGCATTGCCAGTGTCCTTCGTTGAAGAGGCCATTAAACGATGTAGTCGTTCCATTGGTTTGGATTACGAACAGTGGTACACTGACGTCACTGCTTCGATCCACTTTCGAAGGAGACGCGGCGAGCTAAGATCACTTCGCAGGTGGATTCGAACACACGGAGGGGTCGCGATGGTGTAGTGGTCAGACTACTCGTGAAGCCAGGCTCGATTCCCGGCGGGGTCGCTCCAGTATTTTCGCACGCGATAACCGTGCCGGACGATGTCGCTGGTCGGCGGATTTTCTCGTGGATCTCCCGTTTCCCGCGCGCCCTTGCATTCTGGCGCCGCTCCATAGTTACCTCCCTTCATCCTCGTAGTCTCTCAAGACCTCGATGTTTAGAGCTGCCCAAATTTCTCCACCCAACTCAAACACACGGTTTGTTTACTTCTATGAAAATGAATTAAAAGAATTATAATGCATGTGAAGAGGACTGCGGTGGAGAGGTGTGGCTTACGTGTTTTTAATATACTTCACGGTTTTGTGATACAATGGCAGTACAAAAATGGATAAAATTCCAAATTTATTTAAAAATAGCTTTACATACATTTTGATAGTAGAATTATGAGCATATTAACATTGAAATTTGTGCCAAACGATGGAAGTTATTCTTGAAGTATTAGGAACTCCGCGAAGGAATGTCTTCGTTTGCCTGCGATTAGTGTTAGACTTCGAACTATTTTTGAGTTTAAATTTTATTGTAAAACTTAAAATAATGTTATAATTTCCGTGAAATTTCTTTATTCTATTCTAAAAACGTCAACAATTAATTTAAACTGTAGTTAAGCAAGCTTACTATGCAAAGTTTTGAAATTTGCATGACAAAACATAAATTGGAAATTCCCATAGTTTCGGTATTTAATTTTTGTATATTAATATTCTATATGTTTTCTACTTTCATTAAACTACTTATTGAAGTACAGAAATGTAAGATATCTTAAAATAAATAAAAAAGATTGTCACTTGATCGCCCTTGAGGGCTTCCCTTGTTAAGTAAGATTCTTCGTGAGGCCTAGAGGCCGCGGTGGCTGAGCGGTCAGACTACTCGCCCCCCACCAAGGCGAACCTGGTTCAATCCCTGGCCGGGTCACTCCCGGATTTTCGCAAGTGGGAATCGTGCCGGACGATGCCGCTGGTCGGAGGGTCTTCACAGGGACATCCCGTTTCCCCCCGCCCTTGCATTCCAGTGTGACTCTATTTTCACCTCATTTCACGACCACTCAAGACCTCGTTGTTGACGGCCGCCCAAATCTCAACTCAACTCCACGCGGCCACTGGGTGTGGGAGTGTCCCGCCTCGTCTGACGGAGGTGAACGCAGGTCTTGACAGCCGGTGAGAGTGAAACGAGGTGTACCTATATCGAGCAGTGCCGGAATGAAAGAGCGGGGGAAACGGGATACTCCCGAGAAAATTCACCGAGCAGCGCCATCATCAGGCACGATTCCGAGATGCGAAAATCCGAGAATCGATCTCGAAATTGCCTCGGTGGCAGGTGAAAGCTCTAAAAAAAAAATGGTTTATATTTTTTATATTTTTTATAGGAACTCGGGAAGTATAATACTGCAATTTCATTATCCAATCAAGTTTAAAGTTCCAATTGTTCATCAGATTTAAAATGTAAAACAGCTTGAACGTTGGAAACTAAAAGGTACTGCAGATTCACCTGTGCTTTTATTGGCGTTGGATAAAAAAGATACATAAATTTTTATCCTCCTATATTGAATACGGCAATTCACACAAAAAGAAATCATCTTTGTTTCCGGGCACTGTTGGACATTGTAGAGACGAAATTGTGACAATCGAATTCATTATTATCAGGGACAGGAAAATTTCGCGGTTTCAACGAACCTGCAAGATAGACTCACTATTCTATGTATGTTCCTGTCTCAGCGATTTGTTAATTTGCGGTCCCCCCCCCCNCCCAGTGTGTAGCCAGTTTTATCTTAGGCCAGGTGGCACGGGATTAGGTCCTTGTTCCCTTGCAGTTCTGTTTTTTGGTTCAGAGTTCATCCTTTCATCCTGGGTTTGTCTGATAAATCACAGCCCAGTTGTAAACAGAGCGTAACGATACAGGTGTTTGAAGACTGGCTTGTCCTGGTTGTCACGTCCACAAGGTAGGGGTTCGACTCATCTGCGTGAGTGACGGCAGGGATGAACCAACGGATAACATATGTTTTCCCGAATGGACATCAGTTGTTTTGGCTGCACGAGCGAGTCGGTCAAGATCACAGCGTTGTCCTGGAGTTGTACCTCTCTCACTGTACAAGACATGCATTGTTAAGGCGCTCACACTGCCTTAACCATGGTTATATGCGGAGATATACCTGCCATCGGAGATGAGTGGGTGACCGGGACAAGAACTTCGTGTCATTTTCCCCTTCATTCGATTCAGGAGGTCGCGAACTCGAGCCAGGCTACGGTGATGTTGAAACCTCAGACGCTTTGTCACAGACTGTATTTATATTAAATTTGATAATCAACAGTTTTTGGACTTTCTAAACCAACAATGAATTTATATATAAACTGTTCTTTTTGTACACACCAAAAAAAAAAAAAGTATGAGCGTATGAACGAAATTTATGTACACATGGTCCATTCAGAAGAAAGGACAGAAATCAGATGGGTTCTCTCTTCATGTCTTAGCATAGCAGTGTTTCTACTACAGAACAGTTAAGAAATAACTAGTTTTGAAATATGGATGACATAAAAGAAGATTCTAATGACAGTGCGTAAATTTAGTAGCTCCTAACCCGTATCTGACTCCAGAACTGTTATATGTCAATTCTCCCCGGATTTTTTATCCTGTGAACAGTAGTGTTTTTCTGAGTTCTACGTTATGCCTTTCAAAATAACTCAGTAACATTAATTCTGGAAATAATTTTTAACCAAAATGATTTTACAAGTTTATGGAGCAAATGAACAACTTACTGGCGTACTGATCAATTAAATTAAGTATTAAAATTCATTCATTAAAAACTGTTTCATAAAATGTGATATTTGATCATTTTCCTACAACTTCGCGAGAAATCAGGGTTTTGCTTAAAAAGAGTGTGAAAGTAACTCCATGTCTTGTAAGTTTTCAATAACTCATCCCTGCAGAGTAGTTTGAACTTACATTCACTGAGCTTGAAATAATCACAGCGATATCAGGATCACTAAAAACACGTATTAAAAAATTTCTTTAAAATAAATTTATTGAAAAAATTGGGCAATTTTTGTAACATTTGTTATTTTTCCTTTTTCTGTGACTTTGAATACTTCGCCGAGGATTTCTCGTACAATATTTGATAATTACCGAAAATAAAGAACTGTTTTAAGGCCATGGTAATTTCATTCCATCACTGGAATCATTAAAAAGAAAAGTATATGGTTGTTAGTGTCTGTATAATAAATAATACTAATATATTATTTAAATACCAAATACAAAGTTCAAACTATCCGAAAAATCCCATTTGCACTTGGAAAATCGTGTGTATGCCTGTTGTAAGATTATTTCCTTTGGAAAAGTGTTATTTTTCAAATTCTCGCCGAAGTCCGGAAGGTAGCGAGGTGGTGGAAGGTTGGCGGTAATTAAGTCTTGGCTCGTTCTGCACCAACACCAAGCGAGTCGTCGTCCATTCATGCTTCGACGATAATGTGTCGTTCGGCTAATGACTCGGCAACCCTCTTGGACCGGCGCTAATTGTCAGTCGTGTCCAACAGTCATTAGATCACGTGCACGGGTGGGGGGTTAG